>JAAIXI010000199.1:173695-315280 GCA_013403645.1 Heliconius nattereri
ATATTCTTTATTGTACACCCATAAGGAAAATAACAATAAGATAGACAACAACAAAAAAAAAAAACGGAAATGTACAAGAGGCGACCTTATCGCTAAAACAGCGATCTCTTCCAGGCAACCTTAAGGCATAGGATAAAAAAGGGAGGAAAAGGGTTGAGGTGTAAACAATAATTATAATAAATTTATAAAGCAAACAGCATACATATATTAAATATATACAAATATAAATACCTAATTACACGTAGACATACACATATATACTTGCATACATAAATACATACATACAAATAAATAAACATACATACATACATACATTTTTATATTTTATAAGTATAGGTGGCAATACAAGAAGGCAATACACCTATTAATTCTTTCCATCACTGAATCCTTTGGACATTTATTCAATTTTTTTGCAATATCAAGTGAGATTGTTCTAGATACATACTGATTTGTGGCTGTTGTCCATTATTTTTAAAAGGGATTTATTTAAACACATTTATTTTATTCCACTTTTCCCATTCTCATACAACTCCTTAACAATCGATAGTTATTAAATAGACTTGATAAGAGAGTAATCTTCATATTTAATCAACTCTTGTAAAGTAGGCATATATTCACATCTAAAGATCATAAAGAAGAATAAGCATAGGAGACAGTTTCAACAGTTAAAAAAAGCTTAGAAACATTAATTAATAAAACTGAGTAAATGCCTGCTCATATGCATTTAAGAATATCGAAATATAGCTTATTGGAAAAAATGCCGTTTTATTGCGAATCCCCATAAATACTCATTTTTAAATACAAATTCCTTGATTATATTAAATAGATTTACAGTTAACAAATAAATCATATCATAACCATATTCAGTGTTAGAGGTTCTATCTACACATATAATAAGAAAGTAAAAATGGCGTAAAATGTATAATTATACGTTTTGTAATATCACAAAGTGGCAGTAGAATGAACACATTTTTAGTCTTTGGAGCAGACAAGTACTTAAGTGGAAACCGTGGATCCGCAAGTATAGCGTAGGGCTCCCAGTTCACGCGAACGACCTGAGGCAGGTGGAGGATCAGGAGCTCTGGCCTATACGTGACTGTGACTTTTTAAAAAAGTGTTTAAATCATTATTTCTATATGAAAAATAGCCATATCTCTTAATATTACGGTTATCGTACAATCACAATTTTTTTCTGTCATCATGCCAATTGAGAGCCAAAGACTCAGCCAAGACACTCATACTTATAATAAATCTGTATTTGTTTGTGATAAATCTGTATTTTTAACCGACTTCCAAAACAAGGAAAAGGTTCTCAATTATTTTCGATTCAATATTCGATTATTTATTTTGGATTCAATTTCGATATTGGATTCGTTTTGAGTATGTTTTGTAATATGCAATCATAACAGTTATTTTACAAAGAATATTATAAATCCTTACTCAAATCAATAATTTTACATTTAAGGCTGTTTCTATATATTTATTATTTTGCTATATATTTGCAGGCAAACTCATACTGTGAGTTCATTCAAATGACGATAACTTTTCTTTAATGAACCTATCTTGATGAAAAAAAGATGGTATGCTGAGTTAAAACAAGGCAATTGGTGAAAGTTTAAAGTAAATCGACTCCGTACTTTCTGAGATAAACGTGACCATACGGACAGATAGACAGACAAGAAATTAAGAAAGAATATTTATGCTTTCTATTATTATTTTTAAGTGCCCCACTATTCATTTCAGTCAAAAATACTAAATGTACAGACAAAATATTTTTACTATTTCATTATACTCCTATAAGAGATAAAGGTTTTCTAATTATACATATATTTTTTCGAAAAAATATCAAAGAAACTTTGAAATGTTTAAAAGAATAATTGTTTCATTTTGTGATTTAATTATTTATTGCTGAGTAGGAAGCCATTGAATCATTCTTGTATTTAAATTATATAAATTACAATTTTATACATCATCAATATTTCACGATTGACATTTGACACCTTTCAAGTTTTAGCGATAGTAATGGTGCTACTGTCCTAAATTTTTCCTACTTGGATCATTTTACGAAATAAAATTCATTATCAATTTGATTGAAACTCTACCGAAATTTTAATGTATGCCGTAAAAAATAATTCACAATAAATATAAAATAGATAAATATAGTTCGTTATTTTTATTTTATACCTTTATTTACTTTCCTGCCATTTTAATATCTACAAAAAATATAAATATAGTTCTTCGTTTGCATATCTATCCTTAAAACTATTTATGAATGTACTTATTTTTTTGCCGTTTCAATTTAATATAAAATAAATATATTTTATAATAAAGCCAGTGTTATACTTATAATACGCTTTATAAGGCTGAAAATCTGATTATAAATTTTCTGGGGATTTTATAAAAATACTGGCAGCACCAAAATAAGTTGTCAAACTGTGCTAGTTCACTTCCCTAGCAACAAGATACACAAGAACAGCGACTATTTGCGGTGCAACATTGATTGGGGTTGCCACGCAACGATCTCAGTGCATAGGGGTAGGGTGGCTTGATCCACTCCTAGGTAAATCAATTAAGCTTGCCCAGGCCATACATGTACCACCTTTAAGTACAGGATGTATTACTCTGAAACATTGTTATTTAAAATCTGTATTAGTTTAATTCATATATTTTAATTATTTTAGTAGTCTAGTATTATATGTTTATTTGTTTTGTATTCTAAATTTTTTACTATTATCAGGTAATTTTCCGTTGAATTTATTAATAAATAATTTATCATAAGTGGATTTAACAATTTACGCAATAGTTTCAGAATTGCCACTTCAATTTTATCCAATTTGTCAATCGATATACCATAGATAACTAAGGCAAGTCTACACGCGAATTTTTTTTAATCTGGTTCATGATAAAAAAATATTAAATACATGTCCGGAAATAAATATATCTAAGACAATTATAAATTGAATTAATATTTGTCCACTGATATTTAATTTCAATAAATGCAATCTGCTTAAATTTATTGTATGAAAGTGTCAGATTCTTTAGTAAAAGAATTTGTTTATTTTAAGAAATCTATGAATATATTCACATTATAAAAATAATATTTTGATTATGTTGACTATAATTATTAGTTTTAAAAGATTTCTCTACTACTAGATACTTATTGGCTTGAGCATATTACTTATCTACTAGAATTGCTTATTGGCTTGAGCATATTTAAAAACTTATATATTCAATTAATAGCAGTAAAACCATTAAATAAAATAAAAAGTAAAATAATTACTTTCATAATGGATTCACCGTTTTTACATTTAAAGAAGAGCACTGCGAACAGCAAATAAGAGCTAAAAATAAAGGAAAGCAAATTAGTAAGTTATAAAAAAACTTTGTAGTTCTCCTTTCCCTTTTCAATGATATGCTTTTCAATGATAGGGAGAAAATAAATAATAGAAAATTGTATTCAACATATTTTGTTACGCCAACAAGGAATTAGTGATAGCTTAAATGGCAAAGTTCAAATAATTAGGACACTGTGATGCAGTATTGATTTATCCCTGGGCCTAGATACCATATATTCTTTATAATAGCCATTCGTGGGGCGCAGCCCTGCGCAACGTTCCTGATCAATAAATCCGCGCTTGCGTTAGGTCAGTGTTGCTAAAATGCATAACATTTAATAACAAGCAAATTTATTAATTTGTCCGTCTTCTCGTTGTTTTGTAAGGTAGTATTATCAATAAATTCGTTGTAATTATATTTTATAAACTAATATGCAACATTTATTTACTTGATGATCATTATTATATATACTAAGCTCAGTAAGACACGAAAGTTATACTATCTAACTTATATTAATCAATATTCTTAGTTAACAACGTGTTTATAGTGCAATTTATAGAGTATCATTTAACTTAATTTTCAATATAAAAATTAAAACATAAAAATTTATATAAAATCATGCGGCTTTACTTAAAACTAAATACTTATGTCAGCCTGTGGCAACACTAAATTCGTGTCTATCTTTCTCTAGCACAGGCAATTATATAGAAAGGACTGGTGTGGCGATATTCGCCAATTACTTATCCAATAGAAAATTCTTCGTATCGAGCGTGGGTTCGTGATTTTACTGTCCTATGCAACTTCTTGTGGTGCACGGCAGCAAAGTAATTTGATTGCGTCGCAGGTGTATCTTTTATATTATATTCTGCTTGGCGGAGGTTGTTTTTACATGATTGCCTGCAATAATGATTCAGTTTACGATAAAAACGCTGGACTCCCGAGACCACCCGTTTACTGTGGACGATGAGGTAAGTCCAAAGAAATTTGCAAATAAATATTTTCTAGCTTTGAGTGTTCAGATCAGACTACATAGGCGTGGTACATTTTATAGCAATGTATAGTATATTGTACTATAAAAATCTATATCGATTAAATTGTTCAATTGATAGGTATATATCATATATCATTTGCTTATTCTGATGGCTATTATCTTTATTCGATTTCCTTTGTCTTTTACTAGCTAAAGAATATTCATCTATGTTATTGATCATGATTTTGTGGTTAAAGAGTTTATTTAAATTTAGAATACAGAGTTATTTAAAATAGGAACATATTAATTAATATGAGTGTTGGAATCAGCAAAACATTGTAAATAACAAAAAGAAAAAAATATCAAATACTCAATTACTAGTAGTGGTACTATACACACATGTAAGTGAAAGAATGGCTATATTGAAATAATTTAGTAATATTAGCCTTAAGCATACTCACTTATGAAAAAGTCTTCACACATTTAAAAAAGTTTTAATACAGGGTCAGATTCTATTTTATTTTTATAAGATATTCCTTTAATTTAGTTTTAAAATAATAAAAAAATTAGCTGTTATTATATCTTGACGTAATTAAAATTAAATAAATTGGTGCTCCTTCATAAATTTTTTTTAAGTGGTCTACTTTCTTTTTGTTTATTTGTCAGAAAAAATAGTTCCGATTGTAAGTTGTTTTGTAAAATTTTAAGAATACATGTGTTATATTGATATAATAGGCAGAGGAGGTCATTAAATCAAAATAGCAGACAAGCATCATCACACTTTCTAGTGCTGTACACTTTCTGGTAGACAAACCCAATGTTAAGATACATTCCCCATCCGCCACCCAAAGCTGCACCATATCTATCAGGGTAGGGAAACGAAAATAATTTAAATGTAATCATTGCCCAAATAAGTGTTAAACAAACAACCATCATGTTTACAGTTAGATGATTTTAACTTTTGATGTAAACATTACATTATAAATTATATATGAATAATAATAAAAAGAATTAAAAGGGCAATTTTCAAAGCATATGTGAATGTTATATTAAAGTTACTTCAGACTAACTTTATATAAAATGAAGCAACGCTAATAATTGAATATTAAAATGTCTATTTAAATTGTAGTATTAAGCAATGCCGCAATGCAAAATATATTAATTTTCCAACTAATTCATATAGTAGAAAGTAATAAAATATGGATAGCTATTGTCTTAAGATATTTTACAGGATCTATATTACATAAATTAATTATATTCCAATGTACCACCAAAATAAAAAGTTATTTTATTAAGAAATCTTTATTGATCTGTACTAGGGTTTTAATGAAAATTTGGAACCCTTTTTTCTGTAAAAAATCATGAGACATATTTAATTGAGTTATATTCTTAACTGAACACACTGTATGTTGGGGGGTCAAATCCCACCAAATGGAATTTAGAATTTAGTATACATAAATGTAATATTTATTTCTTATGCCAATCTTGAAAAACTTTTGTAATATTCACATTTATAATTGTAGATACTTTACTAGTTCTGCCAAATAGTCTCCTTTTTTATTTGACACTATTGATAGAAATATTTGCGAATTTTTATTTATGTTAATATAAGGCACTTGTTCCTGATATGTATCATAAACTAAAATGAATTGCGAAATATATATATTTCATAATAATATAGGATATATTATATATTAAATATTAATATATTTATAAATATTAATATATTTAATATATAATATATCCTTTTTATTAACATATGTATTATTTACTTTTTACTAGTGAATATTTTACTTTCTTCTAATATTTAAATATGTTCCTTTCTCTGTAATATTTTAATGTTATGACAATGTTTTGTTTTTTAGATCACAGTCCAAGAGTTAAAACAGACGGTGATGGAGGAGATGGGAGTAGACATCAGTCTGCAGCGTTTAATATTCTGTGGAAGAGTTTTACAGGATGATAAGAAATTGGCTGAATATGGTAAAAAAATTCTATTATTTAACATTCCTTTCCTCTATATATATAATTAATAATAATAATTTAGCATTACAATACTCCATAAATTTTTGCTGATTTTTAAAATGTTACAATTTGTGACTTGGAACTTAACACCTTTGTTTTATTTTATATGAGCTGAGAAAGGAAAAAAACTGTCAGAGAGCATTTAAATTCAAACCCTATCCTATTGCAACATGTTGAGCTATTTGCAAATTCTTTAATAACTAACACCCATACCAATATTATTAATTCGAAAGTAACTCTGTCTGTCTGTCTGTCTTTAACGCAATGCCAAATCAGGGTCGAGCCAAAGCGCGGTGTTGAGTTCCGCCACTCCACACGCAATGCCTACAGAATTCGGCGGAAATTGGGGAACATAGTGTCTTATAAGCTGGGTTCCCTCTGTTAGCTGATTTTTATATAACAAATTACTATTGAAGCTTTCATGGCTCAATTATGGATGTTGTGGTTTCGATTCCTACTCGGTACAATAAATTATTTCATTTCTCGCTCTCGCTTTCTTAGTGTAACCAATAAACATTCAAATGTCTTGAAAAATTACCGCAATGACAATTGTCACAAAGGAAGAAAAAATATCTAAAGTAAGCAAAATCTTAAATCAAATCTGCGCAGCTATATACCTACACCTAAATTTAGGTCGGTCACAACTCCTCCACCCTCCACAAGACATGTACAGTACGTACATGTCTTCCCTGCTTAGCGAGATATAACATGAAGCTAAAAAATATTATAAAACCAGGTGTGGAAGGTAAAGTTATCCACATGGTGCAAAGGGCGCCGCCGTCGGTAGAAGCGAGAGAAGCTCTGCGGGAAAGGGAGCGTGAAAGGGAGAGGGAAAATACGTTCACCAACTCCCCAAGCATCATACCTCCAGAACCGATTGCAATGAGTCCTGTAATTTTGAATAATTTCACCCAACAACAGATAAGGCGGCTTGTGGTGAGTTTTGCTCTACAAAGTGGTGGGTTTGGGAAAAAAAAAATGTTTCTTTTTCTAAAGGGCAAGATGAGATTTATTTGTAATTGAATATTTCTTTATATTTATGTACTGATTTAAATAGACAGGAATTGCTTAATTTTGTATTTTTTTAAATATGATATTAGAACTATCTTTTTTTGTGCGTTTTTGTTAGTATTATTGTTTGGTTGAAGTGGTTCTGCTTGACCAGAGAACTTTTTGAACCCACAACTACCGCGTGTGACGTGCTCCAGTTTGTTTATTAGCTACTGTATCTATGTCTTAATTACTTTTATTGTGCTGTATGTTTACATGGATCCCAAATTATTATTTATGTTTTACCTATCTTGATAAAGGTTTGTCAGTGCTTTCTATTGCAGTAGGACACTGACTGTAAATGTGATATTTGTGGGTTCGATACCCACTAAGGGGAATGGTTTTAATTATTTCTTTTTTTAGCAGGGGCAGGCAGAGGGAAACTTAACACTATTAAGACACTCCATTCCCATTAAGAAACTTTTGTTCCCCAATTTTCGCCGAATTTTGAGGCATTGCTTTTTGAATGGCGCAACTTGAAACGAAAATATTAAATACTTCATTCTCCCGAATTGGAATGGAACCAACGAGTCGGGTCTACAGTCGCATAATTATTTGAAATAATTTTCTCGCCTTCTAGAAGACAAAGCGCAGCGCAGTGCACTAGGTTATCTATGCCTAGTATATACTGCACACAGCGCGAATCTAAAAAACTATTCATATATTTTTTTCTAGGCCCTAGCAGCTTCAGCCCAAGGCATCCAGATCGAAGAGCTGCCCGGTCTAGACCTATCGCCCACAGCATCCAGGCTAGAGCTCCTAAGGCGTCTCATCACTGAGATAGCCAGTCAAGTAGAGGCACTAAAACAAAACGCGAGTGATGTAAGGAATAATGTGTTTTCATAGCACACGTTACAAAATAAATGTGTGCAATTTCTTTAATGGATGATGTTTTTGATATTGTGAGGTGGTTTTAGGTTCTTTTTCAATTTTTTAGTCAGATTTTTAAAATATTTTTTTCTATTTGTTGCCCTTTATTTTCTTAATTTTTTAATAGAGTTTGTTTATATAATATATATTTATTATACTTATTGTCTTTTTAGAGGTAGGTAATATACAAATCACTTATTATCTACACCCATTCTATTCTAATTATACCATTATTTATATATTGCCCAACACAGAATTGTTCTAGCCATAACATCTAAGCGTTGTCTCAGCGTCTCTCGCTTGTAGGTAGGCTTGTACGATTCACATGATGTCAGCGTTATAAAGATAGGATGAATAACTATATTAATTATTTTTGATGCGTTGTAATTTAAAATAAACACACAAACATGTTAATGTAAATGTGGGTGGAATGTAGGGTCTGGTGTTGGTGGTGAGTGGTTTTGTGACAAATATTACGTAGCAAAGTAAAATGAAAATTTATTTTAAAGATAAAGTGATTGTTACAAGTTACGATTCAAATTCTAAAAAAGTAAAAAGTCGGTCCGAGGTCATTCGAAAATAAACATTCAATTGGTACATCGATATCGATCGCTTGAAATATTAGATATTGTATAATGTTTGCTTTATTCTCAGTCGCATTTAATTTTATTGTATAGGCGATTTGCCATCAGAGCTCATTGGCAAATTGACGGTTGTAGGTTCGAATTCCATTGAATTGAAGCGGGGAGCGGAGAACAAAGCGGGAAGTAAAAACGAAAATAGTTGAGAAATGAGTCACTGTTGAGTGAAGGAACTGAACGCGGCAATTTGCCTCTTTACCGAAGCGAGAAAATGAAAATATTTAATATTTAATTCTCTCGAGTGAAATAAAATTCACAACCGTCGCGTTTTCAGTCGCATTCTTGTGCCTCTGCGCCACTAGGGCTACAAGGACGGACGTAACCCTCGGCTCCCATGTTCTCTCTGCCTATTTTGCTGTGTGCGGGTACAAAAACATTATTTCTCCCCAAATTTCAGTAAATTTTAGCCATATTAAATTTTACTGTCAATAACCCTATGTCTCCCCACATTCTCTTGGGATTTTGTACACATTCCCTAACATTTGCAACGATTTTCGGACCTTCTCCCCCCAACGCAGCCTTAAATTGTGTGTTGAATATTGGTTTGTGACCATAGGAGCAACCCAACTACCCCGACGAGGACCCGGCCCCGCCAGCCGGTACGTTAGCAGAGGCGTGCGCTACCAACGAGGTGATGTGTCAAATACACCAAAGACCTCTCGTTTACCAGGTTGATTATAGTGTCTATTTAGTAAAGATTGGTCGATCTACACAACACGCCCGAATTTAAATGTCAAACTTTTGATTGAAAATTTTTGAGGGTAGTTGATACCTATTTAAAACGGCAGTGTTATAGTGCTTCAATAGTACTATAAAGACCAGCCAATCTTCTCTATGCAGACGCTTTAAGCATGGCTTTTGGATTTTTTGTTTTGTTTATTGATATTGAGGACAATAGTTTTTCTTTTCAATTTATTTGATTTATGAATAAATGTTGTGGTGTGTGTGTGTTACACTCAGGGGAAACTCGCTCACTTCATTTTCTTGCTTTGGGAAGTAGAAAAACTGCGGCTTTCGGTTCCACCACTCAACATGCAATATTTTTCGTATCTTAAGACTAGGCTCCCTCTACTTACCCTGCTATATGTGGGATACAACGAGGAGTTTAAAAGAAATATCTTATAATAATATAAATTGCTTATCAAAATATTTTACTTAAAAACTTTTGTCCTCGAACATATTATTATCGTCGCGTAACTAGATTGGTAAAGTTTACCTGACAACGTACTAAAATGTATAAAAGAAATAATGTACGTTTTCGTTGCTATTAATTTATAATAGTAATTTAATAAGTTATAATAATATTATAACTTATTAAGTTATAATAATATTATAACTTATTTCATATTCAAACAACAAATTATTTTAAAAAGGCTTTAAATAATGCGTTAATCATTTTACGTTTTCATATATTTATGCTTCTGATCCCAAGCTATGCGACGATATTAAACCTAACTTTATTGATACTTATGCGATTTATATACTTATAGATTTATAGAAAAAAATTTACAAATTCTTACAAAAATAATGCTTTCAATTTTCCTATAGCTTTGAAAACCCATATATTTATTTTAATGTATTTAGATTTAAATATAAATAGCATAAGTAAATGCTTTTATTGCAACTTGAATCCATTCTAATCTTCATGAAAATATGGGCGCGGGTATTTTTAAATTTATCAATCGCTTTACAATTTTAATAATAAATAAATAGTGTGGCAAAGGTGAAGGTTATGGGTTGCTTGAGTTTTTGAATTTCATTTTTACTTACACCTTTATTAGTTAGTATATTTAATTTTTTTTGCAAGGCAATGTTGCAACTTTTTTGTTTTATTATTTTTTAATGCAATAACGTTTTACAGATTGAGCCACCCTCTGGCAGTACCAGGCAGAGTCGCGGTCGAAGGTTAGTAAATATATTTATATACAATTATGCTACAATGTTAATAAAAGGGTTATGTTAAAAAAATATTTTAAGACCTATAAAAAATAAAAGTAAATATGCATTTGAACACATATTAAAAATAATGCTTCTTTGTAATTTTAAATTAATTATACCAATCTAATACACCATTTGCACTGGTCCATAACTGTTGTTAGTGCGTGTAACGTGTGCGTGGCCTAATATTTTATTATTATTATTAAATAAAACAGTTTCTTCCCGTTCTCTTTTTTTTTCTTTTGTGTTTATGATTTTTACTTATATGATATTATTTTAACTTTTACACATCTGTCAATACGGCCAGTACTATAGCCAATGCTGTTGTCAATACTATCGCCAATGTTAAGCCAATATTGTAATCAATGACCAATACAGTAGCCAATGCTACAGCCAATATTGTAATCAAATAGCCAATTTTATGTCCAACGACCCCTCCATGAACCCCTCGCAGTATGACAGCGTCTGACTCTAAACGCGACGGTTGAGGCTTACACCACCACCACTCCACATCCTTCTGCCACTCTACACGCTACATTTCAGAAATGTATCAGAAAGTGGATAAAAGAATATGTTAACAGTAACCAGCTTTTTCTCCTTTCCCTAGCATACGTGCAATGCGCTCGTCGTACCACACGCCACCGGCTGACTTCGGCGAGATTGTCGAGCAGTTGCACAATCTCGACGCCGAGTTCGCGCCCTTCAGGGAACTGTACGTGAGGACTCTGCGCCAAGTTAATAATCCTCAAGTAAGTCGTTAGGGTCGTTATTGTGTAGACAGAAAAAGAGGCGTGGATTATTTTATTTTGCTAGTGTTGGTTGAAGAAAGAGAAACGAATATTCTCTAACATGTTTTAGGTTCCTTTATCAGCATTTTAGCAGTGATTAATAAAACAAAGTATACTTTATAAAAAAATTACACTAGGGGTGTAAATATAAAAATAATTTACGTGTCTTTCGACGAATTTCTAAAGTGGCAATATATTTTACTGGTATGAAAACAAGAAATTTAGTTAGTAGAACTTTGTGGTTGTTACATCTACCTATTTTCTTATGGAATGTCTTATGTCTTGGTTTTTTCTTATGGGCTGATACTGGCGTTGACGTGAATTGGAGTTTATTGTATCACAGTTTATTAGTAAGGTGAATCCATGACGTCTTGAGTTCCACTGTCATGTGGGACTTGCATCGAAATATATGTCGTTTATATTTCGATTTCTTCATATCATTCACCTTACATATTATATAATTTTCATCTGAGTTGAGTTGAGGTTGAGTTTTCTTTATGTATCTCTATTTTTTTAATAGTAGTAAAACATTTTTTAGTATAGCTATACAGCTATATCAACATATGTAGTCGTATAAGTCTAAAGTGGCAAAAATGGGAGTATTACATTTGCGTTACCTAGTGATACGTTCAAATTTATGTGTTCCCACAAGTCTACAAAAGATTCCACGTGGGTTAAACCCTCACATGGAGAATGTCTATACTTTTTTAGCGTCACACTGTATCCCACTAACAGCAGAGTAGGCATATTTTATTTAGTTTAAAAAAAAACTTGATGTAGTAAGAAAAAGTGAGTCCTAGTTTCCACTATCAAACTCACAATGTATATAAAACGGCTAGACATTGAAAACACAGATGTTTCAATACAAGATTCTCACAGCAATCAACCGTTAAAGAGAAAGTCAATCCTTTGTAGATCCAATTAGAGGAAGAAGAGCTTCAACGTCGTCAGCGCACCGCGGAGATTTCAGCAGAACTGTACCACAGCTTCTCGCATGCCTACCATCTTGTCTCTGACATTGGTCTCCTGATGACGCATGATAACTCCCGCCTTACTTCCGAAGCATTGATGCGTACACCGTTCCCTGTTCAAGTAGGTTTTTGTATACGTTATTTGTTAATTTAGTCCAAATTTATATGCGGAATATATTTTTTTAAAGAATGAGTAAAGTATGGAAATCGGAGGTTTTAATATGTTAAACGTTTCTAGTCTGGTTAGGCAAAGCATTGATGTCCATCATAGATTATTAAAAGTGTAAAAGCGTGAAGACAGATCAATATATTCCTCTTAAGATCATGATTACGATCTATCACAATTTAGATTTCCATTTAACTCTAGGTTATCCATTTTAATGCAAATACTTGGATCATATAAATAATATCAGTCATTTAAAGTTATTATAACTCTTTTTTTTAATAACAATTTCTCTAGACACACATAAACGTAATACAATCCTCGACGACCCGTCGCGCGCCTAACGAGGCATCAGGCTCCAGCCGAGCTGTACCCCTATCACAGAGAAGCCAAGCTCAAACTCAACCAAATAACCAACAAACAGTAAATATCAACGTACAACCTGACCCTATTACATACCAAGTGGAAATAGAAGCAAGAGTTCCTATACCCGTGAACCCGGATAGCCAAAATCAGAATCAGCGCCAAAATCAGAATCAGGGTCAAAATCAAAACCAGCCCCAAGCTCAGAATCAGAGTCAGGGTCAGATTGATCAGAATCAGAATAATCAAGATGGACAAGGCAACCGTCGTCAAGTTATGCTTGGTAAGTGCTTTGTATATATTATTTGTAGGACAATGAGCTTGGATGTCCTTTTCTGATCTAGAATAGGTTTATCAGTAGATTAAAATATATTTAATAATTAAAAAAAAATGTTATATATATATTATATGCACAATTAAACATGACCATAAGTCAGGTTACCTGAAATTTATTTAATACCAAAATATAGGCGATTAGACCTAACTAAAATAGGATCAATTTAATTTATAATACATTTTTCAACCCATTTTCCCGCAGATTTCGAGAATCTATTCCGTGGTATGGGCCAAGCTGGTACGCTAGGTGGTGTGGAAGTGGTGATGAGCATGGAGGAAATACCGCAAGGTGCTGCCGCTGCCATGCCGCAACAGGACGTCGCAGCTGGTGGGCCTCAGCTTTTTGGCTCTCAGAGTTAGTTTGAAAATTTAGATTTACAGTGCGTTCGATATGTCGTGCCCGATCTGTTATCGGACAATTACCAATTAATTAAATGTTTAATATTGTTAATTACAATTAAAGCATGTCCAACTCTGACTCCGAAAGATAATAATAAAAAGTAAGAAAAATAGCGTTTTGCGAGTGATACTTCCAAGGTTGTCACGACTAGTCGACTGTTCTGTACATGGGAGATTTTTGTTGCCTTTGTTATATTGGTGCTAGGGAATTTATTTTGGATATTACACATATTGTCTATTAAACAAAGTAACTATTTTTTTATAGAAATAATAGCATTAACTGTTTTATTTAATATTTATTTAGTAATGGTGATTATGTTTTTATAACTGCATTTGATACTTTGTAGCATTACACAAGTTACCTTAATATGTGCATTTTATTTGTTTAGTATACCTCGCCCAAATGCCGTGGGGCGGTGGACCGCCGACTGCTGAGCTCCTGCAGAACATTCTATCGTCAGTAATACGACAAGGCCTTGTTCCTGGAATGGAAGGAATTTTGCACGCCCATTTACAGCAAATACCTAATCCAAACATAAATGTTAATCAAACGGCCGGACACCAAAACCAAAATGGCCAAGATCAAACTGCCAATGGAAATCATGGCGACCATAATGCTGACGCCCAGGCAAATTCACGCCAATCTGGTCAAGGTCAAGGTCCAGGCCAAACTGGATCCAATAAGTCTGGGTTAAATCAGGCAGGCACGAGTCAGGCTGGTATAAGCCACACAGGTACCAGCCAGGACGGTTCTGGATCAAAACAAGATGGCTCTGGCCAGAGTGGAGACAGCCAGGCCAATCATGGCCAAGGACAAGATTATGGTGGTAACGGAGCTAGCGAAGGCTCGAGTAGCCAGGGTAGTTCAGGCTCAGGTGGCTCAGGCCAGGGAGGCTCAGGCCAAGGAGGTTCAGGCCACGGAAGGCCAGATGATGGCTCTGGCCAGAGTAGAGACAACCAGGCCAATCAAGGCCAAGGGCAAGGTTATGGTGGTAACGGAGCTGGCGAAGGCTCGAGTGGCCAGGGTGGTTCAGGCCCAGGTAGCTCAGGCCAGGGAGGCTCAGGCCAAGGAGGTTCAGGCCAGGGTGGGTCGGGACAGGATGGTCCTGAGCAGCGTGAACCCTGCTGGCCTAAGGCCTGGCCTGAGTGCCACAACGGTCAAAGTCAAGATGATCAGAGCCAACCCGGTCAAAGCCAGGCCAGTCAGGATCAAAACAACCAGAATCAACCAGGTTCTGCTCAACCTCAAGAACAAGAAAGCGGCGGTTCCAGCGATCCCAATCGTAAGTATAATGTACATTCAATTAGTAATATTACATTTGTTACAAGATAAATTATATTCGACGTAACATGATACAAAACTACAATCATTTGTTTTCACGTGATCAAGACGTAGTTAGACATCGCATTACTGTAAATGCTGTTTGTGTGTTTTTCATTTCATCGTTCTGATTTCTGAAAGATAAAGCAAGGCGTTGAGTTCCGCCACTAAAAACATTCGCGAATGTGGACGGATCTAGGTTATATTTTACTAACGAAAATGCAACGAGAAATTAAAGAAGTATTAATGAAATTAATTTTAATTCTAATAATCATAATTTTTACATTTTTAGAAGAAGATCCTCCTCGTCCCCAGTCAGTGTCGTTATTGAACTTGATATACGATAGATTCTTGCCTTGTGACAGTCCACACGCTAGACGCCAGTTGCAAAGGCGACGGTGAGTTTCTTTTGTTTTTTTTTATTGTTGTGTGGAAATTAAAATGAATTAGGAATATCGTTTGTCAAATTTTTGAATTATTTTATTAGACTAGTAGTAATTTATGACGTCACAGTCTATTAAGATTTTCATTCCCAGATTATTTTGAACAATAAAAATACGTAATATTTATTTAATTTATGAGTTGTCGTCGGTTTTATAATTTTTAATATTAATTAATCGTTTATAATAATTAGTTTTAACAGTGTATGAGGAAGTTTTGATTATTTTTGTACTTTAACAGGGAGGATACTCTTAGAGCAGGTGGACCTAGATTACGCGATAGCAGCACAAGTCGTATACAGGTAACTTTTTCTATTTATATATTAAATCTACGCTTAAATTATATTAATAATTTATAAGTTATAAAGGTTGGAAGCGACAGCGCTCCTTTTTACGGGAACAGCATATAGGGTAAAATATTTTAAACCCATAACTACAGAAATTTATCAAGATGCCTCAACAATTAGGGTGGGATTGTTGTTTGATTTCACGATGTTTATCTCTGTATTTCGTGTGCCGCAGTTACCATACCAATAATGAAAACATCTACTACTACAAACAACTTTGAACTACTTTGAACTTTATCGCCAATACCTACGACTCCATTTCGGAATGAGGCGTGTGCGCCGGTGTCCCTTAGATAGGTTTATGTGTGCGTGCGTCATCCTCAACAAATAGCGTTTTATTTTAAAACGACAATTTTATTTGAATAAAAAAAAATCTTTCATGTTTGGGACTTTTTTTCTTTTATGGAGTAGTTAAAACTGGTTTCATTTAAAGTGTGTGTTTTATATTTTAGAACAACGTAGAGACTTTGTTCGAGAGGTTCGACTGGAATACTATCAATGAAGAGTCACTTATGATAGCTGCTTTCTTGACTTTGGTATGTATAGAAATAATACTTTATTTGCATGCTGAATGTTGAAGCATGAAGCATGTTTATAAAATTCTTAAGTGTCGTAAATAACATTTACTTTTTTATAAGAAGATTTCATTGTACGATCCACTACATTAATATCTATATATAACATACTGTTTTAGCTTCACACTGTATTACTACATATAGCAGGACAGAGAGGCATAAGAAACCTTGTGTTAAAACACGTCATTTCTTACTTTTATGTCAATTTTCAAGGTATTGCGTGTTAAGCGGTTACACTTAATGTTGCACTTTTTCTCGTTCCAAGAGCGAAGAAATCAGCCAATTATTATTCATTCCTCCTCATGGGAATCAAACCCACAACCGTCGCGAAATTTTTATTTAAATTTAAATTTATATTTCCGTTTCTTCGCTCTGGTGTCGTGGCAAAAAGCGCGGCATTGAGTGCTGCCACTCAACACGCAATGCCCCCAGCATTCGGCAAAAAGTGGGGAACGGAGTGTCTTAACAATAGGTTCCCTCTGTCTACCCTTCAGTGTTCGAGATACAGCGTGAAGCTGATTTATTTATTTATTTGTAGCGTGAAGCAACCGCATTCTCCAGTGGTCGTACACTGGTACCAGCGGAGCTGTTGCCACTACGACGGAGGTTACAGCATCACATGCGGGAGATAATGCAAGGGGATTACGAAGTCGGTACTCAAGATCAATTGGCCGAATTGATATTTGCCCGCCACGCCGTTTTTATAGCTAGGATGGTGGGTTTTGTTTATATGTTTATCTCTTTAATATGTTATTCCATACTTTAGGAAAGAGTACTAGAAGATTTTTTTTTTTTTAGAAAAGTTGTAAAATTTTAAGGGTATTTGAATTCGCGTCTTTTGGAAACTGTATTAGTGATTCGATCACTAAGCTATACACTTTTTTCAAGCCACGTAGAAACTCTCATACTATTGTTACAATATATTTAATGTTTTTATGTTCTTTTTTGTGTATACTGCTTGTAATATTTTTTATGTAGGATTTTATTATTAGTTTTAATTTATGTTATTATCCAAAGCTTTTTTTACGAATGTTTAGTTTAATTGTGATTGTACTAGATTAATTCCGCGAAAAATAGAAAATAATATATACAAAAATATTAAATAATATATAACTAAAGTAATTCATAAAATTCATAATTAAATATTAGTAACAAATAATTTGTCCGCTTTTTTCACAGCAACTAATAACACCGATACGTCCAAGCGTGGACTTAGTGGAGTCGATGAAAGCGGTGGTACTCCGTTTCTTAAACGAAGCGATGACGGTACTAGAGATGGAGAACAACGAGATGTTTTCTAGACGGTTCCGCATAGTGTACCCTAGAATGTTTTACGAATTGTGTGGGGTACTGTCGTACTGCTGCTTGGAGGGCATTGAAGGATTGAGACGGATATACAGATCTTTTATTGTGAGTATTAGTTTTTGTATTGTATGGTTTTGACCTATTGTATTCTTTTTTATTCAATCTAGCTTCATGCTGTAGCTTACACTAGCAGGGTAAGAAGAAGGAATCTTGGAAACCTAGTGTTAAGTTCCACATTCCCATTAAGACACTTACGTTTCTCAATTTCTGGTTTGTGGAAGCATTGTGTGTTTAGTGGTGGAATACAACACCGCGATTTGCCTCGTTACCAGAGCGAGAAAATGTTTTTTTTTTAAATATTTTATTACCACGAATGGGATAAATCTAAATTGAAATTGCTCTTCTATATAGAAGAAGGCGCATAATTTGTTTGTCGTCGGTTTGATTTCCACTCGGGGAAATGATTTCATTTCCTCTCCCTGGGAACAAGCGTTAAGTTAAGGGCGTTAAGTTTTGGCAATACGCCAACACGCCAACACGCAATTTCTCGAAAATTGAGCAGTGCGTGTGGAACAGACTCTTAACACTAAGTTTTCTCTGTCTATCCTCTTATATACAAAGGATGTGAAGCTATAAAATAATAATAAATGAATAGTTGGTTTCAGAAGTGAAATGTAAAAAAAAGAACAACACAACACTAATATTACAAAATACAATTTATGTATTGAAAATCTAAATAAATAATAACTGAAGTTTAAATAACTAGAAACTTTTTTTTAAACTTCACTTAATAGGTTAGAAAGCTGATTCGAAAACACATATAGGTTAATTCACAATATTTAAATTACTTTATAACTCGCTAACAACAACTAATAACAACAAATCAAATCGACTACAATTGATGTAACCTAACGTTTGCGAAGGAAAATGTGCCTTCTGGCTTAAATCAGTAACTTTTTTAGCAAATGAAAAGTGCAGGAAATGTTGACAGTACTAGGTATATTTGGCAGTTGACATTAATAGTACTTAGTTAGTACTGTAGTCTCCTATTTGTATAGTATTTATATTTTAACATCTTATTTGGCAAACTTTTTTGTAGAGTGACCTAATCCAAAACATAGACGAGCCTGTCCGCGACCTCCTCTACAGCCTCGGCATGGAAAACCTGAACACGGCTATAAGTCGCATAGAGACGAACAAGGTGCACTGTGCACAGTTTATACGGCGCAAGGGGAGCTCTCAGGGCGATTCATCGGTAAGTTATAGGTTGAAAATTGAAAGTCATAGTTTTTTTTTATGTTCTTGGTTCTTGTTATTGTTTCTTGTTTTTTTGACCAAATGTTGTGTATTGTGTGTTTTTTATTTTTGTTTTATTTTATATAAAATTCACGGCGTCAGCTATCATGCGCAATGATTTCTGTAGTTAAAAACCGGAATTGTTTGCGTGTGATAGTGTTTTTTTTGTTAATGAGTTTAAATTAAATGATTCATTTAGCTTGCGACACAACTTAAACGGTAGATTCTCGTGTTACAGGAAACCTCGTCCGAAACGGCCATGGACATAGTGGATGCCACATTTTCACAATCTGAGGCCATTCAGCGATCTCTAGACGACATTGAAGAATTTAATCCTTACCCCAGTGAAAGCCTTCCAGCTGGCATAGTACCTACTATAACGACTCTTGTCAACGGCACTTCACAACCACCACCCAATACACCCACCACTATTCCAATAGTACCCACGGTTACCACAGTTCCCAATGTGTCCACTTATCAAATCCCCACTAGAACTCATTCAGTACCGATAGTACCGACTGCACCCATTACACCGAGTATTTCAATGGTGTCTTCCACACGCACTGCCCCGGTAACGGGTTCTGTACCCATTGTGCACACAATACCCATGGTACCCACAATATTCGTTCGCTCCCCTACCCCCGTATCCCCAATAGTACCAACTTCACCTACAATACCCAGTATACCCATACCCAGCCTCCTCTCTCCGCAATATATAGAACGTTCTGGATCTTTCGCAACAGCCTCGAATTCGAACCAAGTACAATCGTCTGCAGCCGCTCATCCAAGAGAAAGGTAAGTTTCACCACTATTATTAACGGTTTTATATTTAAATAAATAATTTAAAGCTTTGAAAAAATATAAGCATATTACTACTCTCCTTCGATCCTCTATAGCGGCCATCGGTGAGTTTAGGTTCGATTCAGTGTTTTAGTATCAGTGACTAGTGACTAGTGTCCATTTATTTTGCGGTGTAGTAAGATAGATTTGTTGACTGTGTAGTGTCTTCTTCTGGTGGCCAGTGAACGGCGTACTATGACGCGCCTCACTACCATCTGCACTACAGGTGAGATTTTAATTAAATATTAATACTTTCATACTGTTCTATTCTCTTCTAACACTTAAATTAAGTGTTTGGATTTCTATTACAATATATTTTTTTGATATATGAAAAATTCCCTTCGATGGTTTTGTTACAAGTAACTGATGCCTCAGCTTTAATGTCAAATTAACAAGATGGCGTCGCCGCGACAAATATACATATATTTATTTTTCTATATATAATATTTTTCTGTCGCGACTTAACACGGTTGGTAATGGCGTCCTTTCGTTCTTTATATTGTAGTTGACATATTGTATAATTATTTCTTAGCGCACCGATATACACCGTACCATTGCCGTTGCATCTCCACACCATTGGTTGCATACTAGCTGGAGATAAGTAAGTTATACATGCATTTACGATTTCCACATATATAGGAGTGCAACTAGTGTTATGACACTCTGTTTCCCACTTACAATGCTATAAAGTCACAATGTGCCGCTACGCCACGACGGCCATTGACATGACATTTACATATAAATATATGTATAACATGCAATTATACACTGATGTCATACATACCCGTACGACATGTATAACAAGATGCACAAAAGCCCATCCTTACAGATTTGATGTGTAATTGTCTAATTGTTGTGATTTTGGTTTGCATAGGTTAGTTTTCAAAATTGATTAGGATTCGTGCTTTTTTTTGTTTTACGCAATTTTATAGGAAGGAAAAGGTGGGACACGTCGAAGACGTCACTAAAGTTATTTTTGCTGGTTATAGACATTGTATTTGTTTATATTTCATTTTGTCTAAAGTAAGGCGTTTAAGTTCAAGTACCGTAAGACGTCTTACTTGCGTCTCAACGTTGTATAACTCAAATACTGATATATAGTTTCTATATATTGACATTCGTTTCAACCAATTGGCAATTAAATCTGAAATAAAAGAGTTATTTCGCCAGCCAAGTGTATACGTTCAAATTTCAATTTAAAATCCCAGTCTCGAGACGGCGGAGATGCCCGAACATAGCGACCACGATTCTAGTTCCACTTTGGATATGTCGCATCGATCCCGTGGCCTAACGTGAGTGTCACCTTTGACACATTGGCTTTATTTTTATTTCTACTTTGGTTCGGCGTCGTAACGGCCAAATTGGTCTTTTTAAAGATTTTTTTGTCTATTCAGAAAAAAATAAGTTGTGAAAATTGTTCGATAAATAAAATATTTATTATAAAATTAAAACACTCGATGATTATTCCATATTCGACTTCTATGAGGATAAGGCAAAAATATAAAAAAAAAAACGATTTTACCGATAAGTTTACTGTTACTGCCTTTAAAATTGGCCCATACGATTTTTTACGACTTTTCTTTTAAAGCATTTCACTTTTATTAATAATATTTTTAAATGTTCATATCTGAAGTTTATTTTTAAATTCTATTCAAAAAATATATTCTAAAATGTATATACTATTCAAAAATGTTATTGATTTTTAATTGTACCTACTGTACCTACAATTGAATTGCGTAAAAACACAAATTGAAACAGAAAGAAATAGATTATTCTCTTTTTTTTTATAATTTTAATTAAAATTGAAGTAAATTTAGTAAAATAATGTAATTTCGATAGTTCGGGCCATCAGCCGTGCCCCTTCGTAGAGAATTACGATGATAGTTGTTTTATAAAGAAAATAATATGAAATATATGGTAAATATACTCAAAACAAACATTTTGAACTTAAAAGTAACAATAATCAAACTATGAACAGTTAATCAATCGATAATTTATTACAAGGCCGAATGTGTAGTCTAATGGGACTTCCTTAAGTAAAATTACGTAACTCTTAGACAAAATTATTTTTAAAAGTGATATAATGCTACAGTATTATTATTTTCATAAATGCTCATATATTGACCAAGTGCAGTAATCTACGTCCATTTTTACTAGTATTTATGTCGGTTTAGTTAACAAGGCCATATTTTGTAGCGCTCCGTCTACATCATCGGCGCCAGTACACGATATATATGGATTCGACGACAGTATGTCGGAGTCCCAGTAAGTTGAATACATTACATAAATGCATATAATATTATATTCAAGTATATACATATATCTTTAATTTATTAAATTAATGGAAACGCGTATCTTAAATAAATCGTACTTTGTAGAGCGTCGGCCTCGGCGTCCACTTCGCGGTCTTCTTCGCGTCCGTATGAGCCCCGTGGACGCTACAAGTGAGTTAATGTATTCGATGTCGTTTATATATAAATATACATATCATATATTTATCGAAATTTTGCACTAAAAGATAACAAGATACACATACATGTATACGTACAAAGAAAGTTATATTAGATGTGTTTTCTTACTTGTATTATAATAAAAAATATATATTTATGAACTGTTTGTTGTTATCTTTGTAATAGGCTTTACGTTTGCAATACGTTTACGCTTACCGTTTTTTTACACGTTTTCGTCCGGCTGATTGTCCGCTTTGGTATTTATTTTCAGTTCATTTTTCATTTGCGTTTTGCATTAGCATTTCTTTTCACTATATTAATCTATTTATAGTAATGAATGTTATTTAAATTGGTATTTAAACGCAATTATGTACGTGTGCAATCGTTGTTATATTATAAAAAGAACAGTCAGAAATATTTTAATCACGAAAACCACTACTTGTCAAAATTTTACATTTTTCATTCAAAATTATATCGTTTCGATGCTTTAAACAAAAATACAAACGAATTGGCGAAAGAAAAAAATATAAAATTAAAAAATGTAAAGAATATTTCGGGCTATATTTATTTTTCATCGTGAACAGTACAATAGAGCTTGGTTTTATATTATAGTCTACCTCGGTCGTCGCGCCCGGAGCGTTCGTACGACAGCCACCGTGGACGACGCAAGTGAGTAATTACACGTATAGGTTTTTATATGAGTATGGCAGCTTTATGTGGGATAATTAAATGGAAATATTATTCGTTTCGAAGATTTTTTTTGTATTTTGTGAATATAACGCGATTTTTCAAATTTGCACATCTTTTTTAAATATATTTTTTTCTTCACAAAAAAAATCCATCGTTTTTTCTGTTTCAGCATTTAATAATCTAGTTTTTTTTAGTTAGGGATTTGCGGTTTTTAAGTTGGAACGTTTCTTTTATTTTTGGGACATACAATGAGTTTTTTTAATCTTTCTTTTTAAAATATACAAATGTTATGCGTAAAATACTTTATAGGTTTAGATTTAAAAAATCCAATATTCGTAAAATTTGTTTCATAGCGCTACATCCACGATTACTTCGACGCGCTCGGACCGTAGCTATGAAAACAGACACAATAAGTGAGTTAAGAGATTACTATGTCGTTTACTAGTAGAATAATAGAAATTTATAATTTTATACAGGAATTTAGATTGTTAATTACATAATATTAATCCTTATCCTTCAGTCATAATCTATTGAATTGATTTTGACTTAAAATATCCCTATTGTGATTACTAGAAAGCTGGAAGGGGACGGAGGGGACAACTGACCTACCTACTCTCTGATTAATTAATACAGTAATAATAAATAAATAATATAATAGCATAATTGTTTCTATTACTTTACCCACGGTACATACTTCGTAATTTATAGTGCGTCGGCGTCCTCGTCGTCTTATCGTTCAGATCAGTCCCACCATCATACGTATCGTGGGTATCGTGGGCGCCGCACCCATCGTGGATCTAAGTAAGTCCATTGACAATTTAAGTGCTGGTATTTTGTATCTATTTGGATGAAGTTTCAAATTTTGTTAATTAAAACTATTTATATTGGTAATTGTTTGACCTAATGAATATGAAAGCAGCAGAGAATTATCATTACACAAAATCAGAATCTTTACTTAATTCTCAAAAGTACGTTGAGCGGAGCGAACGTTAACCTATTCGTTACTATTATTTCGTCTTAATAAGATATGGTGAATGAAACAAGTCTCACTTATTTTATCTCACTTCATGATAAATGAAAATGGGCTAAATATGGGTTAAAAAGTCTACAATTAAGTGGACATTTGTTATATAAAATGTAATGATTCCATTGATATTAGTAAAATATTTTTTATGTAATTTTTATAAAAGTCAAATACTCACACTTTCTTTGCTCAGTAAAAGTACAGAAACTTCTAAAGGTTTCCACAAAGTGGAGACTGAGGGTGGTCGTCATACTCGTATATTTTCAAGTAACACACCTACATAACTTAATACATTAGATATTTCATTAGAATGGGATATACAGACTACGATATATTCTATTAGTTATGGAGCAGCTACTCTACATCTTACATTAAACTTCATTACAGATACTATTATTCTACAATTTATGACTTATTAACATATACAGTATACACACACACATTTTTCATAAACTACTATCTGTATTTTTTGTACATGTAGGAATATACTTAAAAGGTATACTTAGCTAATTTCATTGCTAATTACATTTACCTTAATTAGAATTTTTTATATTACTCTGGAGTCTATAGAATTTTAAATTACTATTATACTATTTAGTATGCAAGTGACGCAATTCTTTGAAAATATAATATATTATATATAACAAGTTAAATCTTGTAATTGTTACATAAATGAAACGGTATTATCAGTATTTAAGCCTAAACATACTTCTATTAGCCATCCCGGAACATCTCGCGGTTCCCGTTCGGATGTTCACGGCAATCCCAATGGTCACCATAACCACTACCATTTTAACGGAAGGCATATCAGGTGAAAATATTTATGAAATATTTAAAGTCCTTTCAAATTTATTATCGTATGAAAAAAATCCTATAATATAATATTCCATATTTCTACTTAATTGTAAAGAAAAATAATTTTATATTATTCTAGTATTAAATTACATATTTATAGAGGAAGCTCGGGTAAATGTCCTTGACAATTTAGGCTATAGTGGAAACCAATAAAATATATATACGTCCGTTATTGGGTTAGCTGGCTTTTTATTTTTTTTATTTGAACAGTCTATTCTGAGACGTGGAATACTGATGACGTAGCAACATTCATTTAAATTAAATATAAACAATAATATAAATATTTGTGTATGCCGTATTTATGTTATAGTTTATATTTAATTAATTTGCAGAATTATTATATCTATAACAAAAATCCTAAGGAAACGGTTTAAAAATATCCTAAATATATTTTTATAAAGTAAAATTTTAAAATATGATGATGATGATCTTTTATAAATATTTCTGACATAAATATTAGAATATGAACAGCATAAAACTTTGACAATAATTTGACTACAAATATATATATACTGAAAAAGTAATGAATCAAAAAACAAACACTAACAATATATATATATATATATATAAAAATCTGCCTTTTTATATCAATATAATATTGCGTTTTTGGGTCTTATTTTGTTATTGGACTTCTTTTACTTTGTTATTTAGATTCGCTTTTAGAAAATTGTCGGACACCTAGCGCAATTGCCCGGACTTCCCCTATTATGTAGAGCAATCCTTGTAGTTATAACGCTTTAAAAAACCTGAATAAAGTTAATTACAGCATTGTAAATCTTGTTATATACCAATTAATCACGTTTAAATAACATTTTATCGATCGTCATAAGATTCGAGTCGCCTGCCTTTTATTTTAATTTTCATACATTTACATGCTTAGCGCGCACCTGGCCGGTCGCCCTGAGCGCCAGTTGATTGGAAACAGTTATGGAAGCATAAGGTAAATGCGTAAGATCTTTTTGTAAATATATAAATTATTAATTATTGTATTAGTATTGTCGATAAAATAATTCCATATAAAAATATATTTTATCTAAAAAGAGAGTCAACTTATGCATATATTTTATAAACGTTTGGAACTGTTTCTAATACAATTTAATACTAGCTATAGCTCCGATGTCCAATATCGGCTTGACCCGCGGGCCAATGGCATCGTCCGCCGCTCCTCGCACAGGGGCAGAGCCCGGTAAGGCCAAATACACGTTGTAGGACCTATTTATGAGGGTTGCCAGGTTGTCAAACCTAATAGCTGGATAAACCAGCCTGCCAGAGTTCCGAAATTGTAGCATGTAAAATCAAAACTCTAAATCAAATTAAGTCTTCAGTCAAAATTAACAACAAAATCTGACAACGGACGGTCTTTAATATTGGCAAGAGTCTTAACAAGAAAACCTAGGTCCGGCTTTTCAAGACGCCTGGCAACGCTACCTATAATATAGGTGCATGTGCGGTTGTTGTGTGCGATACACTAGATATGTCGTATTTAACTACTTTATCGCTTTTTACACTCTTATCACATCACTTTGTTTTATTTTCGGTCTTCGGGTCTCTTATTTTTTATTGAATTGTCTAGGTTTTTATATCGATCTATCTTACTACATCGAACTTCAGCATTTACACTGATTTAGCCTTATTTTAGACATTTGTTTTGCCTTTTTTTTAACAAAAAATTTGCATGTTGATGTGTTTTTTTGTTTAATGGTAAATATGTTTTACTTATATATGTGGCATTATTAGGTACAACAATCGAAACAACCGCACCAACGAGAACAACCACACCAACCCGGCGTCGCCCCCGGCGCCCCCGTCGCCCCCGTCGCCCCCGTCGCGCCCGTCGCCTGATGATGCCAGTAATCTAAGATTCGTAAGTATAATAGAAGTGAAGTGAATTTTGTAATACATGCCCATTGTTTCGACATTTATTTACTAAGAATATATGATATTAGCTACATTTGGCTAAAAGTCAAGCTATAAGCTCGCTTTGTATACCTATAGACTGTTTTGCTATATTCTTTCATATATTTATTTATTTAAGATTTTGTGAGCAAACAGGCAGGTACCCACACCGCATCGTGCATCCGTGCCCTGTTGGTGGGGGTTCTATTTCAATACTGTTGTAGGTACCACCTGCGCAGATAGCGCAGCACTGGGGCGAGGACTGGGTACCCACTTTCACCAGGGACTTGGAGCGGCAGAGCGAGTCCTCCGAGCCTTACAGCGATGCATACCTGTCCGGCATGCCGCCGAAGAAACGCCGGTGCGTGAGACAGTCGCGACCGCCTACCACTCTGGACGGATTGATTGGTGGTGAGTTCTAAACATTTTATTTGGCAACATACGTTAAATTATTTATTTATTGTATATTAACATATAAACTGAATATAACAGAGAGCGTAGGCGAGATATCAGAGCAGCTGACGTCCCACTCGGAGCTGCGCGCAGCATTCAAGGAGCAGGTGCGCGCGCTGGCGAGGGCGCGCGCTGCCGCCGACGATGAGTACGAGCCGGCGAGGCTGGCGGCCACCGCGCGCTTCCTCAGACAGCCCAGGTATTACACGATCTCTCAATTCGTGTTTATACTATCTATAATAATATTCTAGTCTTCTGACTAAGTCTAAGTCTTCTGAGCTTTTGTTCTGAATTTTCTGTTTGATTAAGCGTGCTAATCTCGGAAAGCAGCATGGGCGTTTCTAGAGATATTTGATTCTGGGGTAGGCACAGACTACCTGGCTCAAAATTACTCTCAAAGCTACATAAATGAAACTAAAACTACAATTGAATACAATATTTAAATTTTTCCCATATTCAGGCCCAGCACGCAGAAATCAACAGAGAAGCAACCGAGTGGCAACGAATAGGGCGCATCCTGTAGCGTCGGATGGTTTTATATATTAAAATAAGTTAAAAAGTTAAATCAGAGTTTGTCGCTCTACATCTATTCTCCTCTAATGTGTAGTACGGTTGACGAGTCATAGCTGCTCTGAAGTTAGGATTTCTGAACTTTTGTAAAATTCAATCTGCACAGCCATCTACAAGTAACTTGAAGACAGTCAAGACTCGTCGATCGTGCTGTACTCATAACTAAATTTCATTATGTTCTTACCTTACTGTAAAGATTAAACTAATGTGTCTATTTGGTTACCTGTTTTATGTGAAATGTCGTTGAATCTGTACATACATACTGATATACTGTAGTGGAATTTGTTTATTTGAGCTAACGCCGTATAAAAATGGACCTAAATTCGTGGTTCTAAATTTATTTATATGTTTTTTAAATTCTATCAGTAACCTATAGAATATTCATTGTAAATAATATGAATGTATAAATAATAATAATTCTTAGAGATATTGCAATTTTAATAATACTGACGAATAATATGTTTAAACGGTTATGTCTAAAATGACTAACTGTATCAATATTGAAGTAGAAACTGATAAATACACATGTACATATAATTGTTAAATAAACACCACGATAATAGCTAAATAAAATGTTTATAAGATTTGAATTTGTCTGTATTAAAATTTTAAAAATATTTTAAAATAAGATTATAGTTAATTATAAAACTAATAGTAAACGAAACAGGTGATTAAATCGACACTAAAACATTTAATTTCAATACAAAAATGGCCTTAATTATTGAGTTTTCAATGAAGTCGTGTGAACTTTCAGCCTCATATAATGTACGGGCAAATAGTACGGCCATTCTCATCCGGATTACCTTCGCGATTTTTTATATTTTGTAATTTATTTATTATTTTTTGTTTATTTTATAATTTATTTAATTTTTATGAATTAATTTTATTTTTTTTATAATCGACTTAATTTTTTTAATTATTATTATCATATTAACTGATTTGATTTACTGATTTAATAAAATTTAAGTTACTTAATTTAATTTATTTATTTAAAATGTATTATATTATATTAACTTTTTAACATCAATGTACTGCCGCAAGTAATTTCACATGAAATTGCTCCCGTAGTATGGAAGATGTACTTCAAAAAAATGTACAAGCAACGGAAATCCGTTATAAAATGGCAATGAACTAAACCTGTTTAAAATGTTTGTTTTAATAAAAACTTAATATATTAATATAGATAAAACAATAGTTAATTCAAGTAGTGACGACGAGTACCTTAGGTCTTCGATGGGTGTTTCAATTGTTTTAATCACAAAGAAAATATTTTATTACATAATTAAATATTTATTTAGACTCTGTACAGTTTCACAATAGTTTTAAATGCCCCATTTCAATTGATTTTTTTATGTATTAAACTATTACTGATTATTATTATTCTTATGTTATTATAAATATTATTGATATTATATATATTATCTTAGTCATGTAAAAGCTTGAAATGCTGATTTCTAATACTAATCTGGATAACCTTTCTAAGATTTATTTAATTTAAATGTTTTTCCATTTTTAAAATTAACTAAAAGTATTTTACTATCTGTATGTCATTAAAAAAGCATTTCAAGTTTGCCTAGTTTCATTATCTTAGGGAAAACCTCCGCTATATATATGTCACCGTAAAATTATAAAAATCGTTAATTCATAATTTTACTATCTAAACTAAACTAAACTGTTTAGGCTCTGGTCGCCCTTCAAAGCGATAACGTGAAGCAATACACGCTGTGAACACAGAGTCTTGTTGCGTTTGACAATGTCGGTTCACAATTAATATAATTATACTTGATGTTATCGATGTTCTAAGCTCAATGGGTGTTAATTATATTTTGAATATTAATTTGCATTTGCAAATTCTTCTTGTTTTTCTTTAAATTTCCTTTCTTTCCATAGATCGCTGTATTCAATCTAGGGCTAGCTAGCTTAGATATCATTAGGTAAATGTCAAGTTAAATGTAATTTTTTTTCTAATTAAAGTTTTCAAAATACCCATGGCTTAATAAATATTTTTTTTAATGAACTAAAAGGTTATATATAATTTTACATGTAAGTCTTGTTTTATCGACGGACGTGGGTCTGGTACAGTTGTAATATGCGTACCTCTTATGGTTTACGTTTTAAATTGTTCTATAGCTCATATTAAATGTGTAAGAAGCAAATGGTGTTTTATTTTCCCTACACTTTATAGGTAATTAATTTTTTTGTGAAATTTTGTTAAACTTTTTGAATTGAATTTTAATCTACAATTACTAAGTTAGTAGATGACGTATAATGAAAATAAAATGCATATTTGGCTGATTATTAAAATTTATGAAATCTTGATAATATTATGCCTAAACATTAGTAGCCTAATAAATTACCTACTATTATAATTTGTGTAAATTTTATGTGCAATAAAGTATATTGTATTGTACCTACTTCTCTTGACACTACTCTACCACAAAGGCTTCAACCTATCAATTATGACCTTTAAATAGAAGTGACAAAAATGACAGAGGATTATTGTAAATGTGTTTGTTAAAAAATATCTATTTTAATTTGATATAATAACCTAAGAAACAAAACAAAACAAACATCAATGTCCCACACTATTATCGCGTAATGTAACTTGCCTATAATTTTTAAAAGTAAAAGATTAATATTTAGACCGCCAGCAAATGCACGGCTTGGCAACAAAAAAAAATCGTTATCTGACCTTTATTAACCGGTAAATTTGCAATCGGTTGCAAGCCCTGCCTACAATATTACTCTCTCTCAAATACTTAGGAGATAAACAAAACACCAATATAATAATATACATATATTTCTGCAGAATATAATTTGGGTAATACATATTCAACAGTGGGACATACCGCGACAGTTATCTTAGGAACGGCTTGGCCGGCTTATATGATAGTTTAAAAATGCCTCTAAATCTGCACATTTAATACCTAAGTACCTACTACTACCAAGCCAAGTCTATTAATAAATTTCAAATATAACTTGTGCAATTTTAAAAGAGAAAGTTGTCAGGAAAATAAAGATTTAAATTAAATTAATAAAAAAAATGTATGAGAATAAAATAAGCCAGGATCGCTACATTTGGCATTATATATTTTCTTATAGCCTGTGTATGTCCCTTAAACAATATGATAGGAAATAAATAATATAATATGCAGTCTTCCTTTTTTTTTAATAAAGAAAGGATTTTAACCAGTAACCTTGTCTAATACTAATTTATCAAAGTTAAACTTAAATTTATCAAATTCTTAACTAATTATAAATAATAATATAAATGGAAAATTGTCGAAAATAATATAATAATATTTCAGTAAGTATTTAAAGTAATAAAATCTTAATTACATTTTTTCTTCTAATTCTAAATAGATAGTAAGTAAATATTTCCAAATTTTTTTAGTTAAAAAACTTGCAATGTTACTATAAATTATTATAAAAATAATCTCATATAAAAATAATGTAATAAAATAAATTTACTTTGCTTGTTTAAAATAATAATAGTGCAACACTATGGAAATACAGACTTTATTATTTTCATTATTTATTAGAAATTACTACTTTAGAGTAGTAATTCCAAGAAAATAGATTAATATATATAAAAATCAAATCAATATTTCAAAAAAAGGAAAATACAATTTTGAAGTCTTGAAACTATTGTTCTACATATTTCGTTTAAATCTGAAACAAAGTATTTTTTATGGTTTTTGCTTGTTTTTCTTTAACCAATAAATTCTGAACATGTAATCTAGTAAACACTTATACAGTGGACCTGCGGTAATCCGACACGCCTATCACTGATGATTCTAAATAAAAAAATTAGCAAACTTCCATGAATGGACGATAGAACAACTTGTAAGCAGTAAAGTGTGTCATGGCCACCGTGAAGTTAGCTGTAATTCCCTTTTTCTTATTTTAGTTATTCTTCCCAAGAGTACAATGCGCAAGAGTTCAAAAAGACTAACTTCAGAGCATCCAACTCAACAACAGTATTGTAGTCTTATTCAGAAACATTCCATCAGACTTCATACAAAATGTTTGTCGGGTTACCGTGAATCTACTTATGGAATCAGGTTTGCGACGGGATCATCAGGCTACTTAAGCTGTTCTCAGGATAATATGGTAGCCAGAGTCGGTGTCGATGACCTGGCTCAACTGTCCAACTCGTAGAGCAAAGGCAGCTTCCTCGAAAGGACGTTGCATCTGGCCTCGCTTGAAGCGACCCAAGTCGCCATCATGCTTGGCAGATGAGCAGTCGGAGAACTGCTTGGCTATCTCCACAAATGTAGTCTCCCTGTCCACGATTTTACGTCGGTACTCTGTAAGAAAATGTATAAGAATAATAGTAGTTTGCGGGTGAATTTAGAATATCATGTCATAATTTGTTTAAAAATGTGTTAGTCAGTTTCTGAGTGTGAAATAATATAAAAAATAATAATATGTTATAATAACATATTTAATATATAACTCTGTTGTTAGCTCCACATCATTTAGTTGGATAGACATAGGGAACCTAGTATTAAGATACTCTGTCCTCCACATACTTCCCAATATTCAAGATTTTGGGAACACACAACAACTTAACAAAGTGGCAGAACTCAATGTCACACAAAAAATTATATACATATAACAATCTGCCCAGATGTTAAGTCAACTGAATGTCAAGCAGATGGAACATCCTAATAAAATCTACAATAAACATACCTTTAATAGTCTCCAATGCCTCTTCCTTAGTGCATACAATGTTGTCGCTACGCCAGGAGGCTGGGCGGCGACTGCCCGCATGTTTCACCAGGATATGGCTGCACTGGATCTGGCTAGGGTTGGCCTCATCCTCCTCCTGCTCCTTGCGAGGAGCTGGGGACGTCGGCTTGTCCCATTGGGATCTCTTGGTGTGGGTGTTCAGGTAATATGTTAAGCCTGGAAGTAAATGTGTGGTAGTAAATATTATGTGATACAATTATTATTTTTAGTGTCTTTTAAATAGGAATAATTTTATTTTACTACCTATTATGTATGAATGAACATTTTTGTTGTTAAGTTTCTGTAAGTCCTGCATAGATAGGTTTGATAAGTTTCATTATATAAAATTTATATTTGCATTAAATTTGTGTAGGTGCGAATATCTCATTACTTTCAAGGATATGTGTAACTTTTTATTTTATTTATATTATAACAGTGCCCAGTTTGTAATTTGAACTTACAATTATTAGCACAATTTGTTTAACTACACTGTACTGGGTATTTAGCAGGGTAGCCCACCCTGCATTGCAAGATGAGTGGTGAACTCATCTTGCAATGCAGTGTGAACAACAGCACAATTTGACTTGTCACAAGAGCCAACATAATTTATTTTCCTCCAATGGAAATTCAATCCGTAACTATCATATTTACCGTCAGATGCAGTAGTGTTACACAATAACTCTAGCAGTATAATCAATTAATTTAATATTTAATTTGTTAAGTAATTCTAAAGAGACATAGTAGTCATTCCATAATATTGTCTCTCACAGCAACAAGATACATAATTAGTGGCCATTTGCGGTGCAATATTGATTGGGGTTGCCAGGCAACAATCTCAGTGCATAGGGGTAGAGTAACACCCCTAAGTAAACCAATGAAGCTTGCCTAGGCCATACTTTTGTACCTTTAGGTACAGCATGCACTCTGATACATGGTTATTTCAAATCTGTATAAGTTAAATTCATATATTTTAATTATTTTAGTTTAGTTTTGTATTATATGTTTATTTGTTTTGTATTCAAACTTTTTAATATATAAGTAAAACAACATATTTTTCTATGTTTTATGTGTATTTCTATGTATGCTTGAGTATGATGGTGTAGGTTGAATGTACCTAACATAAAAAAAATAGATAGAGAGATCTCATTGTATTTATTTTGACACAAATGAAAAGAAACACAAATTTTTATTACTTTTTTTACATACGTATGTTTCCAAGTGGCTGTTACAATAACCGAAATAAGGATAGAATCCTATTCTATATAATTTAGAATAAGAAACACTATCCAGGTAAATCTATTTATTTGAGAAATAACAGTTATAATTTTTTTGTCTGTCAAAGGCAAATCAATATCACAAAGGCATAAGTTTTCTTACCAGTGCTTCGGCTTTTTCTAGCTTCCCATCCCGACGGCAGAGGATCTGGCTCAGGAGCGGAGGCCATCTTGGACAGAATGGTTACTTCTTTTAAGCTCTTTTGGGATTTAAAAGTAATACACAGAATTCGCAACAACACATATATGCTTCAAACACGCTTAACGCAGCAGAATTGCACAAAGATGCTTGATCATGCGCTTTAAGATTTTATAAAACAGGAGGTGGAAAGATCAATAGAATTACATTCGGGAAAGTGTACACATTAGGAAAGCATTAAGCAACAACAACATGTATGTCCGAAATAGGGCTGGCACTTAGCATTAGCACTAAAACCGTTCAAAATATAGTCATCAACCCTAAATAAATGTCATACAGTGCTGTCAGCCAGTTCAAAATGTGATAACAGAGTCAAGTGGGAATTGTTTTTAATTCTTTCATATCATTTTAATTACTATTAACATGTTATTTTCCGTTGAATTTAATAATAAATAATTTATCATAAGTGGACTTAACAATTTACGCAATAGTTTCAGTATTGCCACTTCAATTTTATAAAATTAAAAATTATGTATCTTAAGTACAAGGAACATATACTAGATGATATGATAGATGGTTGGTGCACAAAATTCAAAAGTAATGTGAAAGCAAGTTTGAATCTTGTAACATAGAAGTAGCCTGGGAGGTCACGCCTAAACGTAACGTGGAATGAACTAATGCCATTTATGGCACCAAATACACAGCCAAAGACTAGCTATGTGTGCAGGCAAAACTTTTTATATGGGAGATAACAGACCCTGCTTAAATACAGGAACATGTCCGGCAATAAAATGGAATTATAAATCGAATTGATATTTGTCCAATGATATTTAATTTCAAATAATTCAATCTGCTTAAATCAGTCATCAGAGGTCAGTGTTGCTAGAATGCATAATATATAATAACATGCAAATTTATTAATTTGTCCGTCTTCTTCTTCTCGTTGTTTTGTAAGGTAGTAGGTAGTAGGTATCAATAAATTCTTTGTAATTATATTTTATAAACCAATATACAACATTTATTTACTTAGTGATCATTGTTACATAGACTAAGCTCAGTAAGACACGAAAGTTACTATCTAACTTATAACAATCAATATTCTTAGTTAACAACGTGTTTAAAGTACAATTTATGATAGGCAGAGTCGCGGTCGAAGGTTAGTAAATATATTTATATATAATCATGTTACAATGTTAATAAATGGGTATTTTATTTTAAGACCTATAAAAAATCAAAGCATTTGAACACATATTAAGAAAGATTATTTAAAAAATAAATAAATAAAATGTTATATATTATATGCACAACTAAACATGACAATAAATTGACCATAAGTCGGATTACCGGAAATTTATTTACTACTAAAATATAGGCGATTAGACCGAACTAAAATAGGATCAATTTAATGTATAATACATTTTTCAACCCATTTTCCCGCAGATTTCGAGAACCTATTCCGTGGTATGGGCCAAGCTGGTACGCTAGGTAGTGTGGAAGTGGTGATGAGTATGGAGGAAATACCGCAAGGTGCTGCCGCTGCCATGCCGCAACAGGACGTCGCAGCTGGTGGGCTTCAGCTTTTTGGCTCTCAGAGTTAGTTTTTAGTTCAGAGTTAGTCGTCCCTGATCTGTGATAGGACAATTACCAATTAATTAAATGTTTAATATTGTTAATTACAATTAAAGCTTGTCCCACTCTGACTCCGAAAGAAAATAATATAATGTAAGAAAAATAGCTTTTTGCTACTGATACTTCCAAGGTTGTCACGACTAGGCGACTGTTCTGTACATGGGAGATTTTTGTTGTGTTTGTTATATTGGTGCTAGGGAATTTATTTTGGATATTACACATATTGTCTAATAAACAAAGTAATTATTTTTTATACAATTAATAGCATTAACTGATTTATCTAATATTTATTAAGAATCCAAAAAATTTGGAGGCATTGCGTGTTGAGGGGCAGAACTCAACGCAGCGCTTTGCCTCGACACCAGAGTGAAGAAATGAAAATGTAAACGTAAATAAATCTTTCACTTCACATACAAACATAGTGTCTTCTTAACACAAGGTTCCCTCTGTTTACCGTTCAGTGTTCGAGATACAGCGTGGAGCTAATTTATTTATTTGTGAAGCGTGAAGCAATCGCATTCTCCAGTCGTACACTGGTACCAACGGAGCTGTCGCCACTACGAGAGTTGTTACAGTATCACATGCGGGAGATGATACAAGGGGATTACGAAGTCGGTACTCAAAATCAATTGGGCGAATTGATATTTGCCCGCCATGCCGTTTTTATAGCTAGGATGGTGGGTTTTGTTTATATTTTTATCTCTTTAATATGTTATTCCATACTTAAGAAAAAGTACTAGAAGAATAGTTTTTTTTAGTAAAGTTATAAAATTTTAAGGGAAATTAAAATCTTATGGACTGATACTGGCGTTGACGTGGATTGGACTTTATGGTATCACAGTTTATTATTAAGGTGAATCTATGACGTCTTAAGTTCCACTGTTATCTGGGACTTGCGTCGAAATATACGTCGTTTATATTTCGATTTCTTCATATCATTCACCTTCCCTATTATATACCTAGATATTAAGAAAAACTGTATAATTTTCATTGAGTGGAGTTGAGTGTTGAGAGTTATACATACAATTAGTAATATTACATTTATTACAAGATAAATTATATTCCACAATATAATTCCAAAATGATACAAAACTACAATTTATTATATTATATATGTAGGAGATTGCTCGCAAATGACTCTTATTGGACCTGTGGGCTCCATTGTGGGTTAATGCAAGCAGGAATAACGCAGCAGATTCGTGACACTCGTCACTAGTCCTTCCTTTCTCCAAAACATCAGAAGACTAAATCATTCTACGATCGTCAAAACATCAGAAGGCTAAAACATTCTATAATCGTCAACTTCCTCCTTATTTTAAAATCGAACTTCACCATCACACGTCACGACTCTACTCAAGGCATAAGCCTCCGCGTTATTGGTCAAATTACCTCACTGGTCTAATAAAAGTCATGTAGGAGTCTTTATAAACATAATCAGCCAATCGTAATTCTACAATAATCAACAATTAGTGTCTTTTCGATCATTTCCTCTGAAGCTATACAAATGTGTTGACACATTGTCTTTTTTACATGAACACAGCCAGTCATATTATAAACAGTTGCCACAGATAATAATATTAAAGCTAATCGATAAACATCTAAGATAATATAATATCTGTTCTAATCTCTTCCTTCTACACGGCCCTCCTGACGCTTCACGCGCCCTCGCGTGATATTGTAAGGTCGTCATTGTTCTCTGTAAAAAAAGATAGTGTATGTAAAATGTTCGGCCAATCCTGACATTTCGTTTGTAATTCCTAAGCTTTCAAACAAATTCTTTAACCTCGCATAATATTCTTTAATTAATGCTACCATATACTACTTTAATGTCTTAAACATTTTTTTTTNACCTACGCAGATATGCAGAATGTTGAATAGTGTATTAATGGAAAATATATATAACAGTTTCTTATTAATAAGTCTTTGTCGATATTCCGATTAAATATTATCCAGGTCCTATTAAAATATTTTTAAACAATTTCTGCATGCAATAAAAAAATATTCGTACATTTTAATAAAATTAATCTTTTAAAATCTCGTTAACCTTCATACTTTTTATGCTGACATTAGTAAGCTAAATGTACGTTTATTTTTTTATATAAAAAAATCTTTTAAGCCTTAAATTATAATTGAGTAGGTAATTTTAATTTAAACTTAATAAAAAATGAAATACATACAATCTATGTTGACAATGTTAATTGGTAGAGCTGTAAAATAAAATATTTATAACATTTAAATAGGTTTACTTATACATAGAATGATCTTCTTAGTCATGGACTATTAGTTCACAATCCTGCACAAAAGTGGCCGAGGTTACTATTATTGACACTCCGTTTGCCCAAACTTTCCCCAATTATGGAGACTTTTTCTTTTGACTAGAGAGAGAACATAAAAATAATTCATTCCCCTGATTGAAAATCAAACCCTCAACCGTTGTATTTACGGTCAGACGCTGTGCTACTATGATCTATATGTAATAATTGCTAAAATGTGTCTTGAGAAGTTTATTACTCCAATTCCATTTTATCAAAATGCAGCTGCTGTCGAAGTAGACTAATTAAACTTAAAAAACATCAGTTTCACGCTGCATCCCACACCCAGCAGGGTGGACAGAGGGAACCGAACCTAGTGTGGTATTAGTGCCGATCTTTCTGCCGATTTCTGGAGGAACTATATTACGCATTGCGTGTTGCAGAACTCAACGCCAACGCGAAGAAATAGAAATATAAATGTAAATACATGTTTCACTTCCTTGAGTAGCGACCGAATCCACAAGCGTCGCGTTACAGTCACACGACGATTTCATTATTTATTTTTTATTACTAAAAATACGATATATGTATAAACCAAAAATATATAATTACAATAGATTGTTTAAAGTTATATCAGAGTTCGTGAGTAACGTTACATATAAGATTCGTGAACTGGGCCAAGTTCGAGCAGTTCGAGGCCACACAACCAGTCACGGCTCACCGGTGTTCAGTAATGTTTGTATACCACATAAAACACTGGGAAACCATTTGGTGTTATTATTGCTTTTTTTGTTTTGAAGAAATTATATAAGAATTTTTTTTTAAGTTCAAAAAGTCTAATCAGCTTCACGTTGTATCCCGCCCACAGCAGAGTAGGCAGAGGGACCTAGTGTTAAGAGGCTCCGTTCCCCACTTTCCGTGTGTGCGGAACTCAACGCCGCCCTTTGCCTCATGAAAGAGCCACCAGAGTGAAGAAATGGAAATAGATATAAATTTTAAATGAATATTCGGTTTACAGTCATACTTTGTGCTCCTGCGTCTCCACTGGCTGGCTACGACCATAATATAAGTACACTAGTAGACGAAAAGAAGAATACACGACTAAAATGTCAAATTTTAAAAAAATAATTAAAATAGTACGAGTATTTGCAGTGTACTGCGTTGAGTTTTTCACACTTACATGTTAATTAGAAACGCATGTTGGTTGCGTTACTTGAGCTTAACGGTTAATCTTGCGCTATCGTAAACAGTTTCTATATAGCTGTCTCTTATTACTCTATATTTTCTAAACTGGGGTAATTACAGTGACTCTATTATTTGAATTATCAATCATTAGTTATCTATTGTGAGGTATAACATTAAAGTTATATCCTACGTTTAATATCCTGGGTATTCAGTCAAAATTTCCTATTCGTATTGGACATTTTGAAATATGACTGCATTCAATAACCATGTATTCTCGATTTTTTTTCGCAAATAACAGATTAAGGAGAGAATATCTACAATTAAGACATTCCGTAAGAACGGCGGTCTTATCAGATCGGGGAAATTATAGAAATTAAGCGATCGAACTCCCAACTATCACGTTTACAGTAATATTTCCTCCTACATCTACCCACATGTAGGTATTTAAACGGCCTAAACGATACGTTTTATCACATTTACTATATCAGTCCACAAATAGTGGAAAATTTAGGAGTAATGTATACGTCGATATCATATAATACGTGCGTAATTAATTCTTACTATTATTGAAAAAATCTATGATTTATCAAATTATATAAGCTGATATAGTTTCATATTAATGATCTAATCATTAATTTAGTTTTATTATATTTATTTTCAAACTAGAATTCAAGTTGGTTGAACTTAGAACTAGAAGTACAAAGTAAGACATTTTTATCGGTGAAGCCCCTCACAAGTGCCTATTCCTGAAATAACCACACCAGTTCACTTACCCTTTCTTATTCTCCGTCTACCATATCGATATGGCATCTATGAAAGGAAAAGCTAGTCAACATAATTTATTTTATAACCCACACCAGGAAAAGGTATCGAACCTAGAACTGTTTTAAAGTTTTTTTTTTCAACTTCACGCTGTAATTTGAATTTGAATTGCACGTTGATTGGCGGAGCTCAACACCGCGCTTTGCCCCGACATCAGAGTGAAGAAATGAAAATATAAATTTTAATAAATATTTCATTTCTTCTAGTGGAATAGAACCCACAACCAGTCGCGCCTTTGCGGCAGGCCTTTGCGACAGGCCGACAGGCACGTCATGTTTTTCTTTATAATTGCTATTGACTACGCGGAATACACTTATAAAAAACGAGATTGTATATAATAACTAGATATAAATGCTCACATTTCATATTAATTAACATTTCAATAAATACTTATGTTATTAAATATTATTATAACATATTTTTACATAATTCACGGTACATAATTGTTGAACTAGACTCTAGGAGGATTTCAGAATAACCGACGAAGGTCAAGGCGCAGCGGATACGGTGCGCTTGCGCAAGTCAACGCCCGTATTTGCAGTGTAGAATGTCAATAATAAAAATCATAGATAAGGAAGGTTCCTATTAATTTTAATTGCTATTCAATTACAAAGTAAATGTATTTACCTTTTTTTCTATACACTTAATCGATTATGATAAATACATAATATTATGTGTATATTTATATATTATATAATGAACACTATCGTATCAGATATATACTTGTATGGAAGAAAAAGAACGAATTCTCTACGTCTAGGGTAAGCCTCTCGCTACCGCAGTTTAAGGAAGTCTCTGGTAGTTGTGGCCGCAGTCAAGACAGATATATATATATGTAGGAGATTGCTCGCAAATGACTCTTATTGGACCTGTGGGCTCCATTGTGGGTTAATGCAAGCAGGAATAACGCAGCAGATTCGTGACACTCGTCACTAGTCCTTCCTTTCTCCAAAACATCAGAAGACTAAATCATTCTACGATCGTCAAAACATCAGAAGGCTAAAACATTCTATAATCGTCAACTTCCTCCTTATTTTAAAATCGAACTTCACCATCACACGTCACGACTCTACTCAAGGCATAAGCCTCCGCGTTATTGGTCAAATTACCTCACTGGTCTAATAAAAGTCATGTAGGAGTCTTTATAAACATAATCAGCCAATCGTAATTCTACAATAATCAACAATTAGTGTCTTTTCGATCATTTCCTCTGAAGCTATACAAATGTGTTGACACATTGTCTTTTTTACATGAACACAGCCAGTCATATTATAAACAGTTGCCACAGATAATAATATTAAAGCTAATCGATAAACATCTAAGATAATATAATATCTGTTCTAATCTCTTCCTTCTACATATATAATAATTTTATTACATACATATAATAACCAATTATTAATTATAAACATTATTAATTATACTTGATAGTATCGATGTTCTAAGCTCAATGGGTGTTAATTATCTTTTAAATATTATTTTGCAAATTTCTTGTGTTTTCTTTAAATTTCCTCTCCTTCCATGGATCGTTGTATTCAATGTAGCGCTATCTAGCTTAGATATCACTAGCGGTCCCCCCGCGGATTCGCCCGCTTGAAGTACATGTTTATTCATGTAATAAACAGAATTGACAGTCAAATGTGTAGATGTCAATGAATAATTTAATTTACTCGTTCAGAAACAGCCTTAAATGTTAAATTATTGATTGGGGTAAGAATGTATATTACAAAAATCGAATCGAATAATCCAATATCGAAAATAATTAATCGAATAAATTAATCAAATATCGAATCGAAAATGTGAGCTGAGAACCCCCTCCTTGTTTTGAAAGTCAGTTAAAAATATATTTTTATTACATACAAATAAATAGTTTTATTATAAGTGTAAATATAGATTGCTATATATTTGTAGGCAAACTCATGCTTTGAGTTCATTCAAATGACTAACTTTTTTTAAATAACTGATTTTGATGAAACATAATCGGTTAGTTAAAGTACTTTCAAAGATTAGCCTGACCATACAAAGACAGACAAGACATTTTTGCTTTCTATTATTGTTTTTAAGTGTCCCTCTATCCATTTCAGTCACAAAATACTAAATGTACAGACAAAATATTTTTACTGTTTTATTATATATAGAGATTATCTCCGGCATATAATCTTCATATAATTGTAGGTTCGATTCCCTCTTAGGGGAACGAAATAATTCGTCGTAAAGTTCCTTTAAAAATAACCATACTAAATATATTAATCTACAACGGAATAATAAAAAAAACACCATATTTGATTTTTAAATTTTTTTATTCATTTCTACTTCCACGTATACACAGATTGAGTGACAACAAAATATATCTATCAAGTTAAAACATTCAATAATATATTCATTTATTTATTTGATTAAATACAATATATCTTGGCGTAATGGTAAATATTGTTAATTAATTATATTTCTAAACATTTCGCATAAATCTCTTCATATAGTTTAATAATTAATATATACCATCAAAGCTACTCAAATATATTATGTAGAGAGTTATTTTAGGAAAAATTCATTTCAACATACATACAATGACTTTAATTATGTTACCGATGTCCTTATATCTAATAAATATTAATATGTGGGATCTACTGATATATATTTTGAAACGACAAATTGCTTCTATGATAAACGGTTAAAGATAATACATAATAATATTAACATTTAGATGCTGATATAATTTAATATTTGTTTAAATATGAATACACTTTGATAGGTATGAGTATGTATTACATTATGGAACCTAGTCCACTGGAGACGTTACACAAGTCCTCAAAAAAACTTTTAAACACCACTAATTCTTCATTTTCATCGACGACAGTGTAATATCTCCTCTGTACATTTAACAATACGTTCCAAGAGAGAAGTGTGACATGACAAGACTATATACTACATATTGTCAGTGACGAGTGAGTTTAAAGCTTTAGGTTGTATTAGTAAAGAGATATAAATATATATGTGTATAAAGAAAACTCTCTTAAAAAATTAAAAAATAAGAAATAGAGTCTACAGTAGTTACCTAAGCTCACATCTTAGATTAGAAGAAGCCCTCGCTTGGAGCGTCGGGGCGTAGAGAAAATATAGTCGACCGCTACGCGCGTAGGCCGTAGCGGCCGCTCCGAGTAGAAAGATCACAAGGTAGCACGTTCAAGTCTTATAAATTTATTTAAATATATTTAAAGAGAAAACTTTGGGAAAGGGCAAGAGAATAATATGCGTGTGTATATATANCACTGAGCAACCGCCACAACCGTCAGAAGATAGACGATCAAAAAGTAACGGAAAATTTAACCAACCTATTTTAACTGTGTGTACCGTAGTTAAGTAGGCACAATACCTTATTACATTAGAGTAGATAACTACTTCTAATTAAAGTCGATCAAGATAAAGTTAAATTCATTAAAATTTTGAAATATATACATAACAGATATATTATTGCGAACTAACAAGAATATTATCCCACAAAAACCTTAACTACATCACTTCGCTTACGCTTACTTTTAAATCTCGTTTGAGATCTAACACTCGCTCCACCCTCATCTATATCTATAGCTATAATAAAATCGTAAGAGGATCGGTAGATATTTAAAAAAAAAAAATTGGGAACTTTTATTAACCTAATAGAACACAAAACGATGATTTTTGTCTGTTTGTCTGTTTGTCCGTTAGTCTGTGCGTTTGTTATCGCTAATCTCAGAAGCGGCTTAACCGATTTAGATGCGGTTTCCACTATTGGATCCTGGAAAGGTTCCGAAGACATATAGGGTTTTGTATTTTATTACAATCGGTTCATAAATGAACAGGTTATGTCAATTTAAAGTACTTAGTTTGACAAATTTGCTAATTGTCGTAACAGTTATTTTATACAACTGTTTTACTGAATTGACTGAATGTTTAGTTTTCAATTTCTTTTTGTTAATATTTTTATTTCAAGCGGGCGTAGCCCCGCACGTGGCTACTAATTATTAAATATATATCATTTATATACTATATCATATATATTATGTACATATAAATATGTTATAGTAGTATATTAAAATTATTTTATAGAATTTATATAGATTATATGTAAGATCAATAACAATGAAGGCAAAGTTTCTTTTAAAAGATTCACAACGTTAATATATTATAAAAATTATTTATAAATATAATACGAAAGTCTTAAATACCGAGCTATACAGTATATTCCTATTTCTCACTTTCTGGAAAATCTTAACCTAGGATCGCACGATGTACGATGAATCCTTCTAAGCTTCGCTTCAATTAAACATACTAAAGATATTTACTTCAAAATTAATTATTTAAAATGTAATGAAAAAAACTTAATTCAATAAATTGGACATTTGGATTCGATTCTTTTTGGTTATACACGCTATATTTGAAAAATATTAATATTGCCAAGACCGAAAGCCAAATTTACAGAAGAAATGAAAACTAAAAAAATACGGAATAAAGAAGACAAGAGATCTAAAAATTAAGAATATCTTTAAAATCACAGACCGTTTACTAGGTATTATAGTTTAATGAGTATGTTTGGTGACCTCACCATGTCCACTTTCCTACACTTAAATGTTGAACTGTTCATCCCTTCCATGTCTTACAAGCCTTACAACTGAATGTTAGGATAATATATTGTAGCGCTATCTGTTTATATTTTAAAAGCCAATTTGTTATTTAATAATAATATAAACGCGTTACATTCGCTTTTTTTTTCAAAATTAACTTTCTAAATACAATAAACCACGACGATTCCCTCAAGATTTTGTAAAAACAAAACATTGTAGGTTTCATTGTAGGTACGTGATAGTGAGTGCAAGCGACCATGTCATGTTAGATGGGGCGTGTGCAGTCAGTCTCTGGTGGTCAGACTCAATCTCGTGGTCATGCAAAATTTGGACGTCAAAAATTAATAACCGATTAAGTCCTCTGAAGCGTGTACAATGGTTGGTGAGTGGCGAATGTAGTTTAAAATGTTTGAATGTTTTAGAGCAGGGAGCGCGATGGTGCGGCCGCGTCGTCGACCCGCTCCCCTCTACTAAACGAATACACTCCCTCCCAAATACACTCCCTCCCGTTCCCTCCCTCTACACTCTTTACGTACGCCCGGAAAACAGCTGGTGCTGGAAGCAACCATAAACACTCATTAAAACCTACGCCCCAGCGAGACCCCGACCGAGTTATTGACGCAGCTCGACTCGACCTGGTTGAAATTTTGTATCTTTCACTTCTTCAATTTTTATTTGACTAAAAAAATGTCATTTAAATTTTGATATATTATATGAAAAACAAAATATATATTTCTAATAATATGTGCCGAGTCGAACACCGCTAATAATCCCATATCGGGACATGGTGGTCGCGACCGCCGCAGTCCGCGCGCAGGCACTAGTCTACCAAACTACACATCGCACTCACAAGCCAAAGCAAACTACGGGGATTATGAAATATATTATAATGAAATATCATTCACTATTAGTTGATGGATCGAAGAAATAACGGAATTTATATAATGTTTTGATTAAATGGTACCAATGGCAAATGAGCACCCACAAACAAACAACAGGCTTGAGATGGTCAATCAAATGTCAAATGTAATGAGACTAATCTTGAAGGAACCTGTTACAGTCATTTAATCTGAAATACTTTTTTATTATTTTATATAGAATTTAAATTGAAATCTTTTGGCGGGTAACAGTATGTTATCATTTCTATGAATAATTTACTTTGAGCATCAACATTATGGTACAAAAAGAAACAAAGATGTCAATATTATATTAACTAATATATGTTAATATATAATAAATATACACAAGTATTTACATATCTATATATAGCTTTTACTTGGAAATATATGAAAGATTTCAAAATGACACTATAAAGACGTACAAGTGGAGTTAACGTGCACTAAGTCAAAGTGTTGCTTTCCAGTAAGAATACATTTTATCTAAATCTAAATCAACTTACTTGATTGTATTGTATAATAAGTAATAATAAGTAAGTTGATTTAGTTTTAATTAATATTATCGAATATATTTAAACATCTGGAGCTTTTTAAGCCTGTGTTTGGCACATGAGGTCGAGCCCAAGAGTTGGGTCAAATTAACAAAAGAAGAAGTAATCTACATATAATCTTCAGTACAACAATACCATATCACAGTACATATACTCGTCCAACACTCTACTGTCTAACGTCACTTCGGTGACGGCTCTCAATACTTGTATATTTCAAATATTTAAAATTTCTAAATGTTCAATATAATTGGACATTAAATTCACAGTTTGCAATCAATGTAGGAGTGATATGTCCACATTATATCAATTAAAGCTTTTCCAATACCAGGTTTCATCTTACCGCAACATACATTAGAAGTACAAAGAAAATTTAGATAGTTTCTAAAAAGCGAATCAGTCTTCATTTTGGAAACACAAGTGAGTTTTTCGTTAACAAGAATAATATATAATAGTGGATCTCAAATGCAAACTAATGTGACGTAGACACTTGACAACAGCGATGGTAGAACTACAGAACATGAAGGGATCGGACAGTGCTTAACCCCGCCCACTCGCCCGGCGGACTGTGCTGTGGCAGTGTTTACACACATCCGTGAAGGATTTGTTGGGCTTCAACTTAGAGAAATAACTTAACATCACAAGAGGTTGTTATTTAAAAATTACTAAATCAATTATTTATTTATATCTCCATTGAAATAAAATATTATGGCAATTACAATATTTTATTTAAAAGATTTATAATAATAGAAAATATTAGAAACAACAGAGAAAATAGGTAACGGTGGTTAATCCCCTACGACTGTGTAAACATGTCACCAAGAAAATCAGGGCGCTTTCGGTCCGTTATAGTTTTAATGGCAAGGCTTAGCAAGCGTCCACACACACCAGCGGGTAACGGTGACTATAGTCGGTCAGTGCTAGCTGTGGGCATGAACAAACACGAACCGAGCCTGTAGCAGACGTCGTAAGCATGTATTAGCGCTTGGAGGATGTGGAGGCTTGCCAACTATGTAAATGCACCATTACGAGTGGGTGAGATTTAACGAGTCAGTGTGATATTTAAAGAGGGGCACTTCCTGACTGCCATCGCAGTGTGCCGCAGAGCGCTGTACCCTGCGGACGTGGCGCCCTGCAAAGCGCCCCAGGGCTGTGGAGCGTGCGGTGCACTACCATGGGAGCCGACCGGGAGGTGCCTTACCATGCCGCTGCTGATCTGCTGCAGGATGCCGGAGCCCTGGGAGCCGCTGAGGCACGTCGACGGCCGCCGCGAGCGGATTGACTGCATTGATGACGTCAGCAAGAACGGAACGCTCGATGACGTATTCGGCATCGAACCACCCTACACCCATCATATTATTGTAACATCTGCCCTAACAACCAAGCTTCGTTTCGAACTCCGCTTTCATTATCCCATGCAATGATACATTACATTTTTTCTTAAAGGGAATTTCAATAGTGCCCAAGTAAAAGTTCATGCGAGATGTGTATTGCTACATGGACGTACCGCACCAAGTGGCAAACGGTACTCAACAGGTAGTTTTTGGTAAATTGCTCCATTAAATTCTTTGTAATATAAATGGAATAGGTGAGTAAAATTTCTTTTTCAAATACTCATGAAAAGGTTTAAGATATAAGAGACATTAATAGTTGTTTATTTCAAAACGGACGATTACTTCAAATAAATATTTTGGATAAACTAAGTTTCAAGCATTTTTCAAGCGGTGGGAATAGAAGAAAATATAAATTTAAAGAGTAATACTTAAAAATATCTTGCCGTATTAAATGACAAGAACACAATTCACAAACTGTTTCGTACTTAAAAGTACGGTAAGTTGGTAGAACGTACTACTGCATGCCTTCAAATATACGTACTCGTACGTGTATAATATCAGCACTCACTTTCTTGTGTTATAGTATAATTAGTAAACTAAACTACTAATTTAGCTTCAAGACACGAAGATGTTGCCGTAACTTACATTCGACTGATTTGTTTTAGAACTAGGACTAGGACTACAAATAATTTAGATAATCAGTCTATCAGTCAGTGTTTAAATATAAACGTATTTGGACAACATCGTAGTGACGCTAAATGCGGTGACGGCAGAATACAGAAGTCGTAACTGAACGACAAAATCATACTCACGATCATGCTCCGTGCAAGCTGCGTAGAAGAACAAATAGCAATAGTATATGAGACAGCGTTTATCATTCGGCCGCAGCCACGAGATGGATGGAATGATGACTTTGACCTGGTTCCCTTAACACTTATTAAAACATAAAGCGCTAGCAAAGTCGTCTATATAGTTTCATTGAGATGTGTAAGTGTTGCCACTATACAGTCTCAAGAAAATCTCACGGAAATAATTGTGTTATATTATAAATATTAAATTTTGAATACAATTTTTACAATTAACTATAAAGTTATTTATTTCCAATTATAAAATCTAAAACACAGCACCGACGAAGATCCTTTGGGAAGTCGAAGATAAAGAGCATGGTTGCATGGCACTGATAGCTGGGAGGTCGCCGCGGCGAAGTGACAGGCGTCATGCATCGCTAGTCGGTAACAGTAGGTACAGAATGACCAGCATGCACCACTTCATTGTTGTTGAAGGTTAAGTTTCCTTGTCGGAATGGAAGTAGTAGTAACAGCGATGTGATGCAATGAGAGACATGTGACAAGACGCCAACCAGGTTCGTGCAGATGGGCGTGTGTGATGGTGATGATGAGAATGACGAGATCTCTCCCAGTCCGTGTGGGAAGAAGACCCGACCGCAGAAGAGAACAGTCCACATCAATGAAAGCCGGTTCAAGTTGACATTCAACATAGGATTCGGGAACACGTTGCGAGGCGGGTTTGGGCGGTATACATCACTTACAACGCAATGCGAGGTGGATGGCACGGACAGGCTCGAGCCTGAGCCGCCCCGCCCTCGGTATTGGTGGACCTGTCAAAATAATACCGTCACCATCCCGTCTTCTGCTCATAGGTACTTATAACACGGTGATTATAGTATTTATTAAACGTGGCAAATGATATGTGTTGAATCATTAAATGAAGTCATTGGTGGCAGTCAAGCGACTTACAGTGGGTGGTGATAGGTTGACAGCTGATCCTCGGCGCTCCTGTGGCCCGATACTGGAGTGACGGCGAGTTGGGAGCCCGGTGGTGCCTCCGGGGGTGCCGCCGGGGGACGAGGCGCAAGATGGCGCAATCTTAATCTTTGGAGTCATCAGAGTGTTATCAGATAAACGGCGGTTCGGAAAAACACTCGCTACACGCAAGAAGTTGCTGTCGTTGTTTGTGGAGTTGCTTGATCCGAAGAACCATTGTCCGATTCCTGTACCTGAAATGTTCGTAAACGTAGATGTCTCATATAAACACTATTTGACACACAAATATTACTTGCCAAAGTGTTACACACCTTTGAAGCCCCCCACGCTGCCAGTGTTAGCCGTGGTGGTGGTCGGTGGGGCGATGATTGAGTTCTTACGAGCCATGTCCTCAGCGCTTGAAGTCTTCCGTTGCTCGACTCTCAAGTTTGGTATGTTGAACGGAGGAGCAGTGACATTGTCAGTGCTCATTTGGTGGCGAAGAGCGCGTCGCTCCGGACTCGGGGCGGCCGGATCTGGCTTCAACTTGAGTCGTTGAGACTTGTCGATGTTCTCCAGCATGTCATATAGTATCTGTACAATTCATTGTACAAACTTTAATATATTCAAGTATTCATTATTTTAATATAAATAAAATAATATAATATAAATAAAAGTTGTGGTTTTTGATATTGTCTGCATGCATGCAATATTAAGCTCAAATACAATATAATTGTAGTCACAGTCTTGTTTGTGCCATTATATATATATTTTTATAATGTGTTAAATTATAGGTAAACCAAATAAATAAATTTAATTATTTAAAATAATTTAAAATATTTAAAACGATTAATTCGTGTTTAAAATGTAATAAAATAATAACGAAACTTTTCAAACTTATTTGTTAATACAAAGTTATTATTCAATATCCATTTATAAGAGCGAATAGGGATTCGGGGTTATATAATGAAAAGAATAAGTTGTACTACTTTTAATAAATGTATAGATTAAAAAGTAAGGAACACATCTATACATTAACCTTATAAGAATATTTTATTTTTGATATATGGACCGTTTATTTTGAGAGTGGTGTATGTCCATTTTCTTTTGTTTAGAGAAAATTAAAGCTTAGTATATTTGTTGATTTAAAAATATAGGCAAATCGTATGAGGGCTGGCATTGTTTCTATTGTTTTATCAACATTTAATTTGTTTATATAAATTAGTTTTTGGCTAATTAGACTACGATAGCACATATTTATACGTTGTAAATGGACTTACACCACTTTCAAAATTAGACAATTGTAAAAATCGTTTAATTTCAATTTTGTAAAATCAAATATCGCTTAAAATATACTTCATTTTAATATAATTTTGTTTACAAATACGCATAACAGTACATACAATTTTATTTTAGATGGCAATTACATTGTCATTACAAGAAATTACTTATTCTCTGCATGTGGTAGTGTTTCAAAATGTGCATGATGCACCGGTGTTATATAGGGTAGTAGCTGCTTCATGTATTTATATTTTTCGTACGTAATAGATCTAGGCTACATTTTATTTAAACATTCAACTCCTAAATAATATAAAATGCGCAAAATCAAAAAGCAAAAAGATGGCGCTACTGTTGTTTTTGCTGTTACTGGGCAAAGACATACAGCCAGTCATACAGCCTTATCGTATTTATTTTCTTCTCACAGGTTATGCGCTGTAAATTTTCTAATACATTTCTCTAATTTTTTAATATCTATCTTTTAACTTACGAGTAGTGGAATCACGGAGGGGAAACAATGCAAATCGTCCGCTGTTGAAGCCGTGGGACACAGCTAGTATAAAATAAATGAAAAATAACAAAACACGCATCCATCTGCTATGCCACCTACCTACCTCTGTCTGTTGGACTTACACCCCTTTCATAATCGATGATTATGGAATTTCATTTACCCACCGATTTTAAGTTATACAAAACATGGGATTTTTTTGAGAAATTAAACATGGACTAGTTATAAATAAAAAAATTACATTAAATTAAGCATGAATTACGTGATAGCTCATATTTCCTCAAAAATGGACTTACACCACTTTCAAAATAAACGGTCCATATATATATATATATATATATAAACCTAGTTAAAAGACAATGCTGTGCACGAGATGCGCTCAACGCCGGGCTTTTGCCTTGGTGCCAGAGCGAAGAAATTAAAATATTAATAAATAATCATTAATTCCCTCGAGTGGGAATCTAACACACAACCGTCGCGTTACAGTTACTTTGTATTGATTCTACAAATGATAAAATAGCATATAAAATATGCACATATTTTCAGTAGTATGTCTTAAAAAGTTTTTTTTTCGCCAGTACTTTTTAAATACTATTTCCATTAAAAAGATTTTTAAAAATTATATTCACTATTTAAACGAAATATATATTTCATTACATTACACGATGAAGCTCAAGCTCAGCTGCTGTTAACTTCACACATAAGTATGTGAGAGAACATCGCACACAATATGTATTTAATATTTCAATTGAACTAATTTTAAATTTATGTAATGAAACATTATGTAAGTATATATTTTACCAATAATTAACATAGAAACTTTTGTATACTAATCTCCAATGTTGCATGCGGTATTGATCTTAAAAGGAAATGCAGTTAGTGATAAGACATTTATAATTAAATATAATATTGTAAGATTTTATGTAATAGTGAATCTGAATAAATAAATAAATAAACTGAAAATTTTTAAACTCAAATATTATAGAGGGAAGCTAGTATTAAGACGCTTCGTTCTTTAATCCCACCCACCAAATAAAATAAAAAAAAATAAAAAAAGCTAGTTTACTAAATATATTTCATTAGTAAACAAGCCTCCGTCCTGCAACTAAGACGGCTTACACCTTGTCTCAGGCAAATAGAGCGGTAATGGAATTGATGCTAACAGCGTTACTGTCCTCCGTATCGGCGCTGATCACATTTGCACGGAACAATGCCCTTTTATTATGAAGCTATATAATAACAATAAAATCGTCCACTTTTCATAATCGCTATGATAATCGTGAAAATTGAAAGTTTTTTTTAGGCCATTTTTTTATAATAACTTTCAGTATCTTTATTATACTATATAATTTTATATACAGAGAATAACGCGATCGACGGATCAACGGTTGTCTATATCCATAGTACCGCATTAATTTGAGAAGTGGTGTATGAGGAACGGAGCGTCTTAAAACTACGTTCCATCTGTCTACCCTGGTATATGCGGAATACAGGCGTGATCTGGGTACATGGTACAACAACAACTGAAAATAAAAATTATTTATTTAATTCTAAACTTACTTCCATTAGAGTCCCAAATTGATCTAGACTCAAAGATGGGTTGATGGTCTGGGGGGCGAGAGATGGTATCATTTTCGTGGCCATTACATTGGTCGTGAGTGCAAACTTCCTCTCCAGAAGCATCGACTTGTACAATTCTGTAATAGAACATACTTTAACCGGTATACTAATGCTTCATCCTACAAGAAATAACAACGCAATATATATAGCACAAATTCGCATTAAATCATTTGTAATTTCGCAGTACAGTCGCATTGCTCTAATAAACTTATATCGCTTTGTAGAACTTATATCAATAACAATACTTTAAAAGTATGAGATGGATAGAACAAAAAGCATTTAGAATAAGCAATTTCTTGAATGTTTCTCACGTTTATAATAAACACAAAGTTAAATCTAATTTGCTTTTTGCTCCAACAATGGTAAAACTGACTGTCTACTTACTGACAACTCGTGTGATAATATCAGGATCGCTTAGTTTCATGGACAGTAGAGTGGGTATCACTTCTTCCAATATGTGATTTCTTTCCAGGCGAAAGAGGACTTTCTCAAAAAACCCGAGTATTAAACTGATGACTTTGACGTCACTTTGGTTTTTTTCTAGTAAAATCTTAACTTTGCCCAGCACGATGTTGTGCAGTGCTCTGTCTGTTATGAACTCTGATATGTTTTGGATGGCAATAAGAGATGACGTCTGTGAAAATAGAGGCAGTAATGGTTCTTAGAGATATGATACGAAGTGAAGATGAAATTGAAGTATTATTTTATACATTCTATAAGTGGCTTAATATAGGTACAACGTGCACATACCGTCTTATAATCGCTGTATTCGAATGGAAGTAATTAGGCAACAAATGAACAGACCTGAATGCTATTATTATTATGGTCCATGGCATTATAGAGAAGCGGCATCAGTTCGCTATTGGCGTCCTCTCTGGTGCACTTTCGCATGACAATGTGAAAGTTCTCCAGCAGGGTGATGGCCGCCTGTTGAGTCTTCGGCGAGTTCATCACGTGACTGAAGTCCACCGTCCTACATAATATAGTCTTTATACTTCACAATATACAAACATACATACATTTATAAAATATGTATGGTATAATTTATTTTAAAGATATTTTTAGGAATCAGAAATGTTAAGATACAATGAGTATGTTAAAAATCAGTGAAGCTACTGAGAAGGCCATCCTTTTTTATCAATCTTCTACAACATATTTTCAGGCATAGAACAACCAAAAAGACCGAAGAACCGCAAAAATATCTCGATCTTCGTATATTCACTGTAAGTTTTTTTTTTCTATAAATTACGTTACACTTTCTTGTTTCCAAAAAAAATAAAAAATGTCACACAACTAACCTCAACGCTGGTAAAACGTGTGAAGCAAATTCTTCAGGTGTCGCCTCATTAGTCATCCATATGACTGGTATTAGTACAGCTTCTAACGTTTCTATACATCTTATTTCAAGTTGCAATACAGGCCAAACGTGTTGCCATCGCAGTTTCTGCAATTTAGTTAATAATTCAAACCACAGCTAAAATACATATATCAATACTACGAGGTGGTCGCAGCCGCCAAAAAAATATATAGCTGTGGTTATTGTCGCATTACAGAACGTTCGCAAAAATATGCATATAATCAAAATAAAACATCGACTGTGAATATTGAAAAGAGCCTTTTTCATTATTATTTAACTAGCTTGTAAATGCGATATTAAAAAAGTAAATATTTTAATAAGCAAAGACATTTAGAAGTAACTTTAAACATATTTACAGCAAAAGTCAATGCCAAAGTTTCTAATACAGACTACAATGGAAGTAAGCAGAATAAGCCAATACTCAGAAGGAATGATGTCGATGGAACAGTCTCAATAGAAAATTTGTTAAAACTCGTAACTTACTACGTACACGTTGTGTAAGCTCAGAGGGGTGTTAGCGCAGGCGACAAACAATATTTTGAATATATTGCTAAAATAATCAACTTAAACAATTTTAAACAAATTAATATAGTAATTTAGGATTATGGCATTCGAAGATTGAGAAAAATTTAAGTGAAAGGTTAATGCCACAACGTACTCCTTGTTGGTATCTGCTGTCTTTATTATAGAAAATCGTGTAGCTTTATAATAGCTACGAAAATAACAGGTAGCAAATATGTAAGTAAGAAGAACATTTACCAACAAATTATCTTTAATGTTTCTAAAGGTGAAGTGGGGGTGGTAGGTGAAGTGTCTCCGACACTTAGCTTAGAAGTTGTTAGAAAAATATTTTGAAAATTATTTTTTAAAGTGTTTTAGTTTAATAGGGAACCTTAATGGACGAATTGATTTTTTACTGTTTGTTTAAGATGAATGATAGATAAGTGATAAGAGCACATTTCGTGCTTGATATTGTTAAATGAGGAATAAAGAATGATAATGTTGTTAAATTTAATGATGATATTAATTAGTTTGTAAAAATTAATAACTAATTTGTCATGATAAAATAAAATAAATTGCCAATTGTTAAAATAAATAAAAATAATTGTCATTTTTAGTCGGTAACTTCGGGAATTGGGTTGAGTCTCAGGACGTAAATGCGGTTGACGCCTATAATTACGGTTACGCCAGATTTGATTAGCCGCTTTTTGTGATATTTAAGAACCTAAAGACAACATAAAATATATTTAATATTCATATATTAACATATTAGAAAAATATTAATTATAAAATTAGATAAGAGATATATCACTATTATGAGATATTAATGATAATTAGTGCCAAAATATCATATATCACTCTCATATTTTTATGTTATTTAAATGATTTGATTTAAACTATATGCACCTATGATTTAATTAAAAATCACAAAAAAAGACTTATCTGGTCTGTGATAGAAACATCATATTTTCTTAAGACCGATTTCTTATTATTTTCTGTGGATTTTGAGTCTCAATAAAAATAAATAGTAAAAAATAGAAATAATAAATAGAAATAGAGTATATCGCATGGCATATTCAATATCAATCAAATCGCAAGGGCAGGTTTGCAGCTTCTATACTATTATTTCAGTAAAATGGAAAAGTTTCATGCTTTAGTTTCTTCTCAAATCATATTAAGTCATTTCAATGAGAATTCGAAGTAAACGAATTCCACAAATATAGATTTAGATACTATAGTCTATAGTACTAGTCTATAGCACCACTATGCGGGAAAGGAAGAGGAAAGCAATCGATATAAAAAGTTTTTTGTAAATATTTCATAAAGTTTGGTTTTTTATATTATTATGAAATATTACTAAACTTTTGTGACAATATTGTCTACATTTTTCTTTATTTACTTTAAACAATAAAAGCGATTTCCTAACAAGGCACAAATTTATGAGCGAAATTACTTTTCAAGTCAACTCGAACTTTGTAACGGACCTCTCTTTTGTTAAGTTGCCGGAAACAAGATGTTTGAAGGAAATACTTTATAAATAGAAAATGCTTTTATGCTTTTTTTTATTTTTGCTGTGCCTTTGCCAATTAAGAAGAGATTAATCATAACTTCAATAAGGAATATATCTCCAAAAGAATAACCGTATCGGGAAAATCTATTTTTAGCTGATTTTAATTTATAATATACAGACGAAATTAGAATTTTTTAGTACAAATTAATAAAATATTTTTGAAGGAGATCTTTAGATCTTTCTAAATAGATAGTTAAGAAAATAATGTAACTTGAATCGAAAAATTATGACTCCATATAAAAACGATCATATTTTTTGAATATTGGAAAACTCCCGAAATGAAAATTACTAACTAAATATCTAATTACTTTAATACGACCTAGCAATTATTGAACAACACAAATTCCAAAAAAAAAAAAAACAAATCAATCTATCGGCAGTTGACTTTATTTTGCATAAGAGAAGTAAACGTACAACATTCAGAACGCTAAGACAAGACAAGCACTTAACGTGCTCGGGCTATAAACATATTGGTATATGTCTTGTTACCTTGGGTATAAAAGGTAGTGCCTCTATTAGTGCACTGCGGTAGAAGTGGCTTTTCTGAGCGGGATCCTTCATAGTGATCACGTCCAGGAACTGCATCGCCTGGATTGCGGGCTCGCTCTGGCATCTATTAACATTCGCGCCAATTTTTTGTCGCTCTTAAAAACCACCTTTTTTGTAAAATTACCTTGTCGTTGTGTTTTAGGGCCTAGTGTCTTAGATATCTAATAATCAAAAGCAACATAGTAAAAATATATAAGAAAATGTGTCAAAGAAAATAATAAATGAAGGTTCAGTATGAAAATAAAATATAAATTAACAAAATTTACAGAAAAATATTCCAAATATTATAAAGTTAAAACATTGACTCGTCACAGAACCTGTAAAATTATAAAAAGTATATACGTACATATATTTTTACTCTGTAATGTTTATCAATAAGTCCAAAAAGTAATAACTGAAAAATATGAAGCTTTCTGAAAGAACAAAATATATTAGTAATAATGATAGAAGAAAGATTGATATTACTTAAAGTAGTTGATGAGAGGCAGGAGCTGAGTAGACGGCCTCGGGTGAGGATCACGTGAGAGCAGACGCTGCACAGCCTCTTGCAGCCCTACCGGAATGCGGGGCAGGATCTGGTTTACTTGAATGTCCAACTACAAATATACGACTTTTTATAGGTTTTCCTAAAATACTTCTTTCCTACGTAAAACAAGTTTTTTTTATAATTAATACATATTGTGATTTTTACTTTCAAAGTTACATCTTTCTCCAGCGTTAACATATTGATAAGTTAACCCGCACCCATACTGTTCATCTGTTCATCGTACATTGTTCATATATTTAAAAGCAATAAATCAAGCGAAAGTAGCATAGTTTCACATTTCACCATAGACAACTGTAGAAAAATTATAACAGAAAAAATATAGAGTAACCGGTTCCACACAAATATTATATTTCGTACTACACAATGAGTTCTGAGCAATCCTCGCATGATGAAAGGATCTTTTAATCTGGTCTCGATTGCGAAATTAATTGGCTTAAAACGTCGGTCGTTCCACGTAGCCGTACCTACTCGTATTTACTCAGTAATTTCACTGATAAGATGCCGCTCTGTAGGAGGCAGGTATAATTAACAAAACGCTTAGTGGTCCGGATCGCTACTGTTCGAAGACTAACAATTATTTATTCGAACATTGTTCGGGACTTGTTATATGTTTTTATATTGATTGTTATTTACATTTTCACTAATATCTTTTTAACTGTTGGTTTGGTTTATGGTTTATTGTAGCGGAAACATTGTCTATTTTTTGCACCTTTCAGAGACACGTGATGGGTATTAAAACTCCAAGTCACAAGTTACACGTTCCAATTTTTTAAATGTATAAACTATTTTTACATAAAAAAATATAGAGTATATAGAACGCCGAGATCGAATGATAAAATAAATTAATATAAATTGTTAACATATAAAATATTTACCTACAAATACCACGAAATCGTGTCTCAAATATCAGTTAAAGCATAGACAAATTGAGAAAGAACCCTCTCTCTATTGAAATTGCTCAATAAAAGGTTTAATTGATTATTAATTTGCTCATGATAAAGCCACGTACATAAATCATTAAATGAAATTGTAATTTTTAAATACAAATTTGTACTTACGCATTCAATCTGCCTCAGATAGAGCACAGGGTTATTGTTCGCCTGCAGCAGCGGCCGGCCGTGGTTGAAGAGCGCGCAAATGATCAGCCCGAGAGAAAACATGTCCGACAATATGTTGCAATGTGCATTCAATTGCACTTCGGGCGCTAGGGGGAACATTCTTAGTTAGTTAGTTGTTAGTTCTTAATTTGAAATTTTAAAATAAATTTTGGTACTCTATATTTTTTATTCGCTGTCTTATATTCAGCATCAGCGACATCTACATTTACAGATTCGATGGATTTCGATATATTTGTTCTATATAGCCGGGACGTGGAGTTGACTTGTCGATGGACCGCATCTGATTTATTTAGAACATTATTATTTATTATTGGTCAACTCGCAGTAATTATGATTTCAAATTTGATACCAATCATTCTACAACTGAATGTCATATGATTGCTAAATATATATATATATATATATATATATATATANCTTAGATGTTTATCGATTAGCTTTAATATTATTATCTGTGGCAACTGTTTATAATATGACTGGCTGTGTTCATGTAAAAAAGACAATGTGTCAACACATTTATATAGCTTCAGAGGAAATGATCGAAAAGACACTAATTGTTGATTATTGTAGAATTACGATTGGCTGACTTATGTTTAAAAGACTCCTACTTGACTTTTATTAGACCAGTGAGGTAATTTGACCAATAACGCGGAGGCTTATGCCTTGAGTACAGTCGTGACGTGTGAGGGTGAAGTTCGATTTTAAAAGATGGAGGAAGTTGACGAGTTGGAGAGTTAATTACTCCCTATTTAAAAATAATTAATTGAAACCAAAAAGAGGTATATCACTGTTAATGATAAAATTGAATAAAAAATTCCAATTACAAATATATTATAATTAAGCTATATATATATATCTATCTATCCACACATATATCCACACAAATATATATATATATATATATATCCACACTGATTTCGATGATGGCGACTTCTTGCATGTCTCACTTTATTTTGATTGCTATACTCATTTAGCTTAAGCTATTACGTTACAGTAATACAGATTTAAACATTCAGTGGATGCCTCAATCGCGCTATAAAATTTTTATGCTACACTAAATGTAAATAGATGGAGCAGAACACATAAATGGGGATCCGTTTCCGGAGTAAGCCAGTTCTTTGCCATACTGGTTCCAGTTGGCAAACATCTTATTCGGATAAGTACTTAGATGTTAAGAAGGATTCACAAAAATAAGATATAAAAGGTTTGAAACATTAATATAATGTAGATATAGACTAAAATTAGAAATAAATAATTAAGGTACTTGCAGCTCTCGGGGAAAAATTGATCCCTTTTTGCTCTATTGTCAGAGTTTCTTAATTTTTTAATTGTCATACGGAAAGGCATTTCGGCATATTATTTCAATTTTTTTAAAGCTTTAACGTTAGTATATGCAGCAATGTAGTTTGTATATCCACAAAAAAATAAATAGAAATTAACTTACCCAAGTAGTCTAAGCAGGGTTGGCAGATTTTTGCGATCTTGATGGACCATGGTGGTACGCTTACTACATCAGTCGGATCAGGGCCGATGATGGGCTCTGTAGACAAAAAGAAAATATATTATGAACGGAATGTCTTAGCACTCTTAGGCTTTCTCTGCCAATGCGTCGCTTGTATACATTTTACAGAAGTATAAGGCAAAGAAATGACATTAAAAAGAAAAAATAGGGGCGATGAACACTAATAATTACCATAAAAACTCATGATATGTACAGACAAAGTTTTTTATTCAGATATTAAATACTTGATTGATCGAAAAAAAAAATTAAAACTTTATATTGATCTCTCATCTCTTGATAATGATATTTAAGGCTCTTTATTTTTATAGTTAAAATAGTGGACGCGCGCAGCTTCGCCTGCTTATTTGCACCCTTAAGGGTGAATTCTCATAAACCATCAAACACGTGTTCAATGAAATATTTATGAGTCTAAGTTTTAAATTTTATAACAATCGGTGGCGACGGTTTTGGGTTCGATCCCCAATAGGGAAATTGAATAAATATTTTCATTTCTTCCCTCTGGTACCAAGACAAATCGCGGCATTGAGTTCCGCCACTCAACATGCAATGCCTCAAAAATTCAGTAAAAAGTGGGGAACACTCTACTGCCTCCCGTGCTATATGCGGGATACAGCGTGAGGCTGAAAAAAAAGCTGCTATCGATTTTTCAATACTTAAAAATAGTTGTCAAAATATAATAAATTAATTTTTAACAAAAAGAAAAACCGACTTCTAACAACGAACTAAAAAGTGAAAAATAATTTTACAATGATTTTATAATTTTTAAGTCGGTGCCAAGTAAAACAAACAGACTTAGTAATAAGATATTGTGGTAAGGTTGTTGGAGCATTAGCTTGACACCGACAGTTAAAAAAATCAATTCTATCTATTTTCATATACTTATTTCTCTAACATACTGGCATGCCCCAATACTCAATTTATCCAGGCGACAGGCAACAGGTCAGTATGACGTTATGCTAAGGTTCAACGACCGTGGGTTACTTATATTGAGATATTGTTATATTTTGTAATTAAAAAGTAGTAAAAAACACATATATATATATACATATATGTTATATATAAATATAATGTTATATATGTCGGCGTACAGTAGTATTGAGGTGGTGGTGGTAACTACAGTGTGAAGCTGATTTTTTTATTATATAAGATCAATATAAGAAATTAGAAACAATATAAGAAACAAAGTAACATAGAAGTGAAAGTTGGTGACTTGAATTTGAATTGCCTGCTATACGCAGATGGTGCAGTGGTAATTGCATTATCAGAATGCGAGTTGCAGGCATTGGTCACTACTCTGAAAGGAGGGTGTGAAAATAATGCTCTAAGTCTGAATGCGAGTAAGATAAAGGTTTTGGTTTTTGAAAAATGAAATAAGAATGAAATGCAAGATCTGTGTAAATGGTAAGATATTAGAACAAGGGTAGGAAGTGGTGTATTTGGGAAGTATGTGCAGTAGAGATGGAGGATACGAGATGGATGTGGATAGATGTGGAAGGCGTATTGCTGCCGGTAACACTGTTAACGGAACCTCAGCTACATTGCAGAGACGGCGGAACGTCAGCACAGCTGCACGTTGGGGCGTACACAATGCAGTGTTGGTACCGACGTTTTCATTTTCTCGCTGTGGTAACAAGATAAACAACACCGCGCGGTGTTGAGTTTGGAACTCAACACGTAAGTATGGATGCGAGAGGATCGGAGTGTCTTAACATAGGGTCCCTCTGCCTGCTCTAAAGAAGTTAAAAAAATATGAAAAGCCTTTGAATATTGAATAGATCGTTTTATGTTAATCCAAAATACAGAAAGTCTATATAAACGAAAGGTAAGACAACGCCAAGCTGTAAAACAAAACGGAAATTACACTTAGACATTTATCCACTACAAATTTAATGAACACAATTTCATCAACGAAATTTATAAGTTTATTTGTACTGTGTATTGTATATTAATAATTTAGTAAAAGTAATCGACCAACTCCTCGAACTCCTGAACTCAACTTCACAATTTATTTTTAGTGCCGATCACTTCGGTAATATTGTACTGTACCGATGACTTTCTGACGCCGTCTGGAGCTTTGTGAAATATATCGAAATATTGTTTACAACATACGAGTTATATATGCTTATTATATATTTAGAAGGAGTTAGTCGAACGCAGAGGGAATTTAGTGTTAACATATTCCGCTCCCTATTTCCGCCGAATTCTGGCAGCGTGCGTGTCGAGTGGTGAAACTCAACGCCGCACTTTGTCTTGACACCAGATCGTAATGAAATATATATTTATTAAATATTTCACTTACTCGAGTAGGGATCGAACTTGTGCTTCTGCCCCGCGCCACGACTGGCCTCAAGTATAAGTAATAATTGGTATTATTGGTTTTACTTAATGTATAAACGAGATCCGAAATTTTATATTGGAAGTAACTATCTAGTTTTTTTTAGGGAAGGTTTCACGATCTTCGCTTTTGTCCTTCATTTGGCGGGGTAGGCGGAGAGAACCTAGTGTGTAGACATTTCATTCTCCGCTTCCTGCGTATTTGGCGAAGCTCAACGCTGCACCTTGTCTTTGCAGTTAAATTAAAATGAAAATAAAAATAAATAATTTCTCCGAGAAGGGATCAAACCCATAGCCAGCCAGCCCATACTGGCCAGTCAAAATTTATTCAATATATGCCAAATATAGCGTAATTTATAAATATTTCATATAATTCATTATAAAATAGTTTTTTAAATTAGGATTACTTATAATATAAATCTGCCACAGGTGTTTATATAGTAATAAAACACCAAGCACGAGCTAATGTTATTATACTTTGTTCGCGATAGTTGCCTCTAGGGAGCAGTCGCTAAATAATTATAGCGCCTGTTGCTCTCTATTTATTTTGAGTTTTATAAAGTCCGTCTGTGCGCAGCGGCACAGTATCTGACTGTTAACACCACGGTTGTGGGTTGGATTTCCTTTCGGCCTTTCGGGGGAACCAATGGGGGGGAACCAATGGGGGGGGAACCAATGGGGGGGAACCAATGGGGGGAATTCGGGGGAACCAAATCTAAGCGCTGCGCTTTGTCTTGATGAAGTACGGTGCTCAGATCCGCCACACAACACGCAATATCTTCGTAATGACCAAAAATCTTATTTTGTTTATAATAAACAAATCTGCTCCGCTACTAAGTGAGTGACGAACAACGGACAGTCAAAACTATTAGAAATAAGAAGCTAAAACTTGTCGTTTTGATCTTTGGCGAGTGTAAGGGAACATTAAAAGAAGATGTCGCGAAATACTTACGGGAACAGTTTTATAGTACGCGGGAACGAAGTTTTAGGCTAAAGCCTCGCCTTGCAATAAAACAAGCCAAATTAAACAAGCAATAATTAAGCAATAAATAAGCAGTAAATAACAAAGCAATAAAAGCATAAACAATAATTTTTTCAATGTTATTAAAAGTTAAAATTGTGCATAATTTTTGGTATAAATGATATTTAAACAAAGAAATGTCAAATATGAAAATATATTTAAGTAATTGATTAATTTGATTATAGGTTGACCTTCGAATAAGCTTTATAATGGATTGGCTATTAAAACTTGTTCATTTATTTTAAGATGAGTATAGCAATTACTATATATGTAAGTATATATTTTTATTTAAGCGACTACTACGAACAAATTAGGTTTCATTGAGCGGCAGAATTCATTGCCGCGGTTCTCCTTCTTGCGAGAGCGAAGAAATGAAAATAATTTATTCTCCATAGTGGGAATGGAAATATAATATATATATACGGAAATGTGAGGAAATCCGAAGGAGAACCTTCAGGTTATCAAAGAATTGATAACCTGAAGTGGCAATGGGCGGGGCATATATGTCATAGAGCCGACGGCCGCTGGAGCAGACGTGTCTTAGAGTGGAGACCCCGTACAAAACGACCGGTGGGGCGAACCCCTCCCAGATGGACCAACGACCTACAGAGGTTGGCGGGAAGTGGATGGGTCCGAAGAGCTGAAGATCCAGTGTGGTGGCGAGAATTGGGGATGGCCTATGTCCAGCAGTGGACAAAAGATGGCTGTCGATGATGATGATGATGAGTGGGAATGGACTCATCAATCGTTACGTTTACGGGTATTTCAGTTTTATAATTCAAATTAGCAGTTAGCAAGTTTATATAAAAAAAATGTTTATTTTATTTCTAAATTATTTTGAATTTACAACACTTTTGTAGTGACTGAAAATGACTCTTACGTATATCACGAATCTAATTATATAAGGATGTTAGTTGTAAGGTAAAGTAAAGTAATTCTCATTCACTAGAAAAATAATAATAATACAGAACTTATTGTAAAAAAAATTATCTAACTATATATTTAAATGTAGTTTTATATCATTTATAACTTTAGGTATGCAACGTGGTTCAATTAGCCAGAATATGACTGTCAACGAAATGGTTGTAAATTCGGCAATAAATTAAAAAAATAAAAATTCAGTAAAAAATAGTGAGCCCTCCCTCCCTGGGAATATTTATCTGAACGAAAAAAATATCCCCCGTTCTGGTTACACAAAGCACGGCGTTAAGGTTTTCTTCAACGGGGAACGTCTCAAATTTAGGTGGTAGGCGGCGATATTGAAGTGTTATTTTATTTTAAAACATTAAGTTCCCACCACTTTCCTCAACTAATATAACGTTGAAAAAAATTGTATCTAGAAAATTATTTAAATGGTCAACTTATTTTGAGTAATCTTTCAGTGAATTACTAAATTTTAAAATCACAGCTCATTCTCACACCTAACATCATCACACAGTGTCATCACATAGGGCTGATGATTGCAGGTGTATTCTTTATGATGAAAAGTCGTCATATTAGTAAAAAATAATATATTTCAGTATATCTTTGTATGTAGTACTGATTTATTATTTTCTAATATATTTTGAATTAAAATCTAATTCACAAAAGCGGACAAAAAATCATTAAGGCAGGTACAATCAAACGAGCGTATACATGATTTCCCCATAGGAAACTCTTGAATTGTTTTCAACTGTCTCTCTATTTTTATACAATAAACATATATATTATAAAAGTTACTTTTGCTAGACTTAAGACTATTGTAGCACAGTGCAACAGTGTATGACTGTAGACATGATGTTTGTGGGTTCAATTCAAGGCTAGAGGCTTTTTTTATGAAAAATGACAAGGCAAACGCTATATATATAAAGCTATACGTATGGCTTACGTAGACAAGGCGCGGCGTTGAGTTCCGCCGCTCAACAAATAATTTCACTAAAATGGAAGCGGCAAGATGCTGTTCATGAGAAGTTATACAATTTCGACATTTCTTTAGATACTTTTTGCGATGTATCATCATGTAATGCCACATACCATGGCAGCTATAAATAAGTATGAGAGTTATGTTACATTATATTTTTGTATATTAGTATATGTATAAGGATTAAATTCTAAATTTTGTTCATATTTCATAAGCTATAACCACTCTAGTTAGTGATCGGAGAGGAGATAGAGTCTTTTTGTAGTGCACGGAAACATCTTATTTACTTAAGTGAGTTTCATTTCAATCGGTTGGTTAGACACGCTGCTCGTTGGGTCTGTGATTGTGACTGAGGATGAGCCTTGCAACTAGTGATTGTAGGAAAAGGCTATTAATGTTATAAAAATCACGGCTTATAACTTAAAGGTTAACCTTCTAATAATAATCCTTCGCTCATATCACATACTGTGCATATATCGTAGAAAATGAGAGAGAAGGGGACAGTCCAATGAAAATTAATAATTACGCTTCACGCTGTATCTTGGATATAGTTTGGTCGGCAGAGAGATCTTAGTGTCAACACATTCTGTTGTTTGCTTTCCTCACGAATTCGAGACATTACAGTGTTGAGCCACGGAACTCATCACAGATATTAATCCTGTTCGAGTGGAGAAATGAAATTTCATTTCCCCTAGTGGGGATCGAATACACAACCACGATTTTTTACAATAACATGTTGACCCACTGCGCTACGATGGATTCAAATACTACAGTTAATTAAGAATTTACATTGTTATGGTGAATATTATATGTCTATTTAAAATGATACAGAAAAACGATGGTATATTTCAAGTGGCATACCTTCAAGTACCAACCTTTAAATTAATTCCATCTAGCTTCATTTTGTGTCTTTCTATCTGTCTACAAGATTGGTGTAGGAGAAATAAAAAATATAAGTTTATTACAATAGTGTTCAAATATTGAGGCGTCTAGGAAAAAATTTGAACATGTTCAGAGGAATCATATCCCATTTAGGGGATGTTTCGAATATATGTGGATAGAATTGAATCATTACTATGTTCTCACTTTTCGACAAAATGTGCGATGTGCGTGCAGAAGTATCGTTTCACGTATATTATGAACTGGGAACCTTCGTCTATATTATATGCTTTTTAGATTTATGCTGAGAAAGTGAAGTCAAAAAGCAAAAGCATTCAAAATCATTCTAGCATATATTAAAGAATCACAACATTAATTAAGGGTGCTCATTAAGTATCTACTGCATTCTAGAATTCTTGTCATATGACTTTTACAAGTAATTAAAGCGATAGTTGTAACTTGCTTTGAGAACAAAGAGGTCTCATTGTGTCTGAGCAATGTTCAACAAATTCTAGCAGCAGCACTGTCTTTTCTAAGTTTCTGACTGTATATTTACTGGTATTGAGATTTCTTAGAAGAACCACGTCTGTTCATATGGATCTTTATTATCATTATAATTTGGCGTTGTCGTGATCGATTTAATGGTTGTAGGTTCGATTTTACGCTACGCTAGGATGAGGTTGATTAAATATATTAGTTTGTCAGACTTTGACTGGAAAAAAATGGCGCAGACCGCCGCCCAGTCTTCTAGAAAGATGATATAAGCTACTTTCTATTTTTAGTGCCATGTGATTGTGCAAACTTAACCCCAAGAAAAGCTCTGCCGAATAGATTTCTCCATAGTCCACCGCTTATTCCACCGCTTCTTTACACTCACCGACTTTTGAGTCTTTTTTAAAGTTTAACGATTCATTTGTTTTTGTTTTAAATTGTAACACAACATTTTTGTTAATTTATTTAGCTCTTGCACATATTAGCCAGAGTAGGTTTTTAAACTCTCATAAATCTCTTAATTTATATATTTATATCGGTTTTCGTTTTGGTTTTGAGGCCATTGTGGTGAAGTGGGACTGTGTCCGTAAAGTTGATGGTTGTCGATTCGATTCCCACTCGGGAGATTGATTTATTTTTATTTGACTACTCTGGAAAGACAAGGCGCGGGGTTGAGTTCCACCTCTTAATGAAACTGAGTATCTTAAAACTAATTTCTGCTTACCTAAAATAAAAGAAAATACTTAAATAGATATAGCTCTTTAAGAATTTTATTTTGAATTTAAGACATTTCTTTATTTATGAGTATAATAATAATATTATACTCATAAATGAAAAAATGTCTTAAATACAAATGGGAAGAGAAAAACGGAATATTGTGGCACTATGTTCAGTTTGCCAGCCAGGGTTGCTATAGTTTAGCACTACTAATATTCGATATATTTAGTAAAAGAGGTTCTATAACTATTCATTGTCGAAGTTCATATTGTTAGATGACGCGAACGAACATTTTCATTCCTCATACCAAAGGTTTTATTAATTCAAGCAATATTCTTGGTAATTAAAATTTGATCCCCGTTTTTGATGTGGCCTTCAGAAATTTCTACGGCATCAACGTATTGTTACTATATTATTGCCTTTTGACCTTGAAATCATTTAAATTAATATCCTAAGAAAAGAAAAGAAATTGTAAATTATGATTACTTTCTTTACACTCACGCCTTACTCATTTTGATTGATTTGAACTTTTCCAGTAGGTAGGTATAGGTAAGTTCATTGATTTCTTTGCGTCACGTATATTTTGCGTCATAGTGGAATTAGGTAAGGAAGCTAATATATATATATATTACAGCTCTTTACATAAATTATTGAAAATTCTTACATTTATCAAAATACTAGCGGACGCGCGCAGCTTCGCTTGTGTATTTAGGGGTGAAACATGTGTTCGATTAAATATTTTAAGAGTCTAAATTTGAAATTTTATAAAAATCGGTTGCGATTTAAAGATTTTTCCATACAAACTTTCAACCCCTTATTTGTACCCTTAGGGGGTGAATTCTAGAAAACCATGAAACACATGTTCAATTAAATATTTTTAAGAGTCTAAATATTAAATTTTATAAAAATCGGTGGCGATTTAAGAATTTTTCCATACAAACTTTCAACCCTTTATTTGCACCCTTAGAGGGAGAATTCTAGAAAACGATGAAACACGTGTTCAATTAAATACTTTTAAAAATCTAAATTTCAAATTTTATAAAAATCGGTGCCGATTTAAATTTTTTTCCATACAAACTTTGAACCCCTATTTTACCCCTTTAGGGTTAAAATTTTTCAAAATCCCTTCTTAGTGGATGTCCAGATTATGAAAGTAAACATCTGTCCAAATTTCATGTTTCTACCATCAGCGGTTACGGCTGTGCGTGCGTCTTACCTCAGTCAGTGAGGACAAGTCCTTTTATATATATAGATATTGACTCTTTGTGTTTGAAGTGTTGTACAAACAAAAAGCTTGGTTATATATTTTTATTAATTTTTGTTTCTTGTAAATTAAAATTTATCGTCAAAGGCTGTATTGTAGATAGGGATTGTAATAAATATATACTGGTTGGCAAAAAGTCACTTCTACTAATATTCTTCTAAGTATTAAATATAAGTTAACCTCCTATTAAAACGAACACATTTCACGTTTTTTTTTCAGCTTCATTCTGTGTATCCCGTATGTAGCAGGGTAGGCAGAGAGAGCCTTGTAATATAACGGTCCGAAAAAGTGAGTAGAATCGTAATCTTCTATTATAAGAGTACCTATCAACGCTAAAGTACTTAAAAATCAAACCGGGCGTGGGGCCGTCCATTTATAAAATCTGTTCCTACGATTTGTAAGGTAGGCAAATAAAATCTAGTGGCAAGCTACTCCGTTCTCCACTTTCTCCCTTTAGTGTATGTTTCAAGCAAATATTTTATATATAAATATAATATTCTGGCTGAAATTTAAATCCACTACCATCATATTCAGTAAAATATAAAAAATAATACTGAAAAAGTCGACTGCAAGTTGTAAAATAATTCATAAATTGAAATGATAAATCGTAAATTAAAATATTCCTTGCTATAGTTATAAAAAGGCACTTTCTCGAAATTCTTTCAATTTTTTCTTTAATTAACGAACTCGACTCTTACTATTAATTATTTAATGTAAGATTATTGACTGTCTAGCCTCTTATTGTTACTTTCTGAAGCTTAATAGACATGGCCGGTGAAAGCAATGTCAGTCGTCCACCAGCGTCGTGGTATTTAGAATATTATATTATATTTGCTCAGATATTTTTTTTTAAATCTACTTCACGCTGTACCCCGCACACAGCAGGGTAGGCAGAGGGAACCTAGTGTAACCGCTCATACGTTTAATACTTAATTTTTCCTACTAGTATTTCCGATTCCGCCCACGTTTACGTATACTGCCCGCAACGAGTAATAAACTTGCAAGCCCCTAAATTTATTGTTTTTAGTTTAGCCGCACTTCCTGCGAGTTATTGAGTGTATTATATGGTACTACATACTGCTTTTATAATTATCATAGGTATCAGGTATATGAAGTTGTTCGATGATGAAGTAGAAGGTATGAACCTAAAGTAAACTACTTCAATAAATGTTGAAAGATAATAATATTTGTCAAAGTAAAAATTAATAATCGAAAACTATTTTCATATAAAAAACTGTAATTGAAAATATGTATTACTAAGCTATGCGAATGCGAATAGTCACATACAAATAATTTTATTATAGTAGAGTGTACGAGTATAGTTGTTTTTTTTCAGGGTTACGCCAAATGAAGAAATTAAAATATTAAATATTTCAACAGGTATTCACCTGTTACATTGTCATTAATCAAACTTTCCGATAACATTTCAAATTGATTTTCACGATGAAAATATATATGATCGGTATTCTTAAACCGTACAGTATTTATAACAAATAATAATACTTAATGAGAGTAATAAAATATATACAGGGTGGAAGAGGCCGCGCTTCTTTAATTGAAACTGCATATAGGGTAAAATATTTCAAACCCGGAGCTAAAGAAATTAATCAAGATGCCTCAACAATTTGGACGTAGGATTTTTTTTTCATTTCACGATTTTTCTCCATACCTGTATTTCGTGTCACGCACACATACACATACTACTACAAAAATACTACTAAGCGTTGCCAAACTTCTACTTTTCATTCGTCAAAACATAACCGAACGAGAAAGAACGATATCTCGCGTTCTTTTTCACGCAATTATTTATTATAAATCTAAATAACGTTCAAAGCTCTTACTAAAATTGTTTAATAAAATCCTACTTTAAGTCAATTTATTATATCACCTTTATTATGAAATTATTTAGAAATACTGCATAGTTATTGAACCACCCACAAAATTATATTCAAAATTTTTAACACACAAAATGATATTGAACTACGATAGATAGATACTTACATTTAACATTAGTTTTACATCGTCGTTGGCGCATTCTCCTTTTACTACCACCAATATTTACATCATAAGTAATATTAAAAACTCAACANAGCATATTGCCAATGGCTGTTAGACAATGTCATCATCGACTCAGATTTTGTATTTAACATTTTATGGACTGACGAGAGCACTTTCACTCGCAATGGCATTTGGAACCCGCAAAATTTTAGATATTGGAGTGAACAAAATTTACATCTAAGTCGAGAAGATAAACATCAATACAGATTTGCTGTCAATGTATGGGCTGGAATTCACAGAAATACAATAATAGGGCCAGTTTTTATTGACGGCAACTTAAATACTCAGAAATTTTTAGAACTCATACGCGGCCCCGTAACAGAATATGTCGACCAGATCCCCCTAGACGTATATCGTAAAATGTGGTTTCAGTTAGATGGAGCACCCGCACACTCTGGAATGCTTGCTAGAAACACGCTCACGAGCATATTTGGAGAACAATGGATCGGAAGGTATGGACCTCGGCGGTGGCCTGCCCGTTCCCCAGACCTCACGCCGCTTGATTTTTTTTTGTGGGGGCAAGTAAAAAATGAAGTTTATGCGTCAGAAGTCCATACAGAAGACGAGCTTCGGCAAAGAATTATGAGTGCTTTTGATAAAATTAAAGACTTAGCCGCGCAGGGGGATCTACTGAGTAAAGTAAGAAATAATTTGCTACGCAGATGCAATTTATGTATTAATAAGCAAGGGGGACACTTCGAAAATTTGAAAACCTGATAGAAAAAATTCAATAAAAGTGTGCGTAAAGTGTATTCCTAAGTGTTGCGTTGATTTAACATCGGCTCGCCGCCTACATACCTACGCTAGTTGCTGCGACTCGATTTCTTGAATGAAGCGTGTGCGACGTTGCCGCTTTGACAGGTAAGTGTGTGAGTGATAATATTACACTTTACAAATGGCGTTATTTTTTAAAACGATTATTTTATTATTTATTTTGTTTGAAAAAAAAACTTTTTCATTTTTGGGAATTATTTTTTTTCCGAATTATATTAGGCTTTTATAGAGTAGTTAAAACTGTGGTTTCATTTAAAGTGGTGTTTTCAATTCCACCCTGTATACTAGTGGGCCCGAACGCGGCTACGCCCGCTTGAACTGTACGAATCTTTATCAAGTATATTTATGAAATTATTTTCAGTGTTCAATAGAGAGATGCGTTAAGCAATCTCATTTTGGGTGACGTTTTCTAACAACAAATTTTTCAAATCGTTGCTTAGCAACGGAGGTTGTTATTAACATGGCAGAATAAATTGCATGTCACATCGAAAATATTATAAATATGAGAAAAAGAAGTATCCTATGTTCATCCGGGGACCCTCATGTATCTCTTTATGAGTTTTTTGTCACAATTGAATTAGCGGTTTAGCCCTGATTGCGTAAAAGACAGATAGACAGACAGACCGACAGGCAGACAGACAGAGTTACTTTCGAATTTATAATATAGGTATGGATATGTATATGACTAATACTTATGACTAACCAGCAAATTCCAAGCCGAACAGCTTCCAGGTGCCCCTTTTGGTGACTATGATGACGTGAGGGCAGATGTTACGGTGCACCTGCCTGGTGGTGTAGTGCAGGAAGTTAAGCGCCTCGATTATCTACAAAAAGGACTTAGGTTAAAAATGGTAATTTAAAAAAAATCAGCTTCACGCTATATCCCGGACACCTGGTGTGTGCAGGTAGGCAGAGGGAACCTAGTAGTAAGACACTTCGTTCCCCCTTTCCGGCGAATGCTGGAGGCATTGCGTGTTGAGTGGCGGAAATCACCGCCGCTCTTTGCCTCGATATTAGAGTGAAAAATGGAAATATAAATATTAAATAAATATTTCACTTCCTCGGGTGGGAATCGAACCCAGGCTTGGCTGAATTCTTTATATTTTTTCTTTTTTTTTAGCTTCATGTTCTACCCTAGTCTTTACCCATTAGCAGAATGGGTAGAGACAAATAAATATAATACATTCACGAGTGGAAATCGAGCTCACAACTGTCGCGTTGACGGTCAGGTACTGTGCCGTTCCGCCACGACGATCTCAATTATTGTAATTTTTTATTAATAAATTATTCTGATAACAATGGAGACATGTTAACTTTTAGTAGTGTTTATTTTTATTAACTCTAGGATTCGAATTTATTATAAGCTTATCTTTTATACCATAAAGAATGAAATAGAAAACAACAAACATCCTTAAAATTTCGGAATCTGTAATGTATAAAATTTTGAAAATGGTATACTTAATTACTCATTTTATATGGATGATTCTCGGAATAGAACCGACAACCATCACGATTACAGTTAAATATTAAATTTCGTCGAATACGCCGTTAAATTACATAATTTTTAATTTAATTATAAAATCTATTTAATCGTCTCGATGTGTTATCTTCAATTTCAGACCATGAAACGACCCAGACAGGTACAGGAGGTATTTAATTAAACCAATATCGACTAAATTTGAGTGTTGCGGAGATTGAACGTAGTATTAGTGGAGCTCAATTTTCTGTGTGCAAACATTTCCAAAGTCCTTCAAGTTCCTTCTAGGACTATTAATTATATCTCAATTTGAAGTACTTCTTAAATATACTTATAATGTTATACTTCATTTTCTATAATGTTTACTTTTATTAAGAAAGAGGAAAATTTTACATTTTTAATTATATATTAATATACAGAATAGAGAGAAAAAATAAGAATATAGAAAAATACTCTCTCAAACGCACAAAGGTTCAGCTCATCGGTGATTAGGGCTCCAGAGTGAGGAACCCCGTCACAATGAGCGCCGTCTCAAGCAACACACTAGTGTTGCAGCAAGTATTCTACATCCGTTTCGTGGACGAATAGTTAAGCGATATATTCTTAGGGATGTAGATCGGAAACCACAATCGCCAGAATGACAGTCGCATTGATACTCCACATGACAGACAACGAGCGTGCGGGTCACCTGATGGTAAATTTTAAAGACTCTCATACCTTAACAAAATTTTTGAGTCTTAGTAATTTTCCAAATGTCTGATGAAGATCAGTAATAGATCAGCTAAACTACAAATAGTAATGAAATGCCGTCTTAGTGTATTTTTCATTGACATAAAAAAAATTAAAGATCTACAACATCTGATGTAAAATCATAACAGCGTAATATAATAGTCATTGGCTAGTAGTAGTAGCAGCTAATAATAGTAAGAGTAGATAGTCTAAAAAAAAGAGAAAAAAGAAAAAATACGTAAACTTCTTGGTAAAATAAAAGATAAAATGAATAAAAAGAGAGTAATTTAACAGAAAATTCTCAAATCGCTGAGCTTTAAAGTAATATCTGACTTTGAAGGCCAAGTTCTATTGCTATGTACTAAGGTTACCTCGCCTCATTACGTTGGATAAGATCAGTTGATTCACGATTTGTCCCACATAGCAGAGTAGGCCTTGATTTTTTATTTTTATTTGTGACATATTTTACTCCATAGACTACGATCGTTTCGGGCTGTGTTTTTCTTTAATTAAGTTATTTATTTACAGTTGAAATTAAAGTGAAATCTCTCAGTAAATTGAGACTACATAGCTTGTGCTCATGAGGATTGTTTTTTTTTTTAGGACAAGGACAAGGCAAACGAGCGTTCGGGTCACCTGATGGTGATCACCGCCGCCCACGACCCCGTGCAACACCAGAGGAGCTACAGGTGCGTTGCCGGCCTTTGTGGTGGAAATAGACGCGCTTTTCGAAGCGCGCTGGAAACACTGCCGCGGGTAGACCGTTCCACGGTTCGGTAGTGGAAATATGTATACTCAACGCTTAATTTTTTCATTCCAGGCTGGAAATGAGAGAAATTCATTATCCCAAATGGGCAGCGAACCCACAAGAAGGTGTTTACAGTCAGGTGCTGATGATATTATGCAATTTGGAAGTTTTCCCAACAGTACTAGCTCTATTAGGCAGCATCGATTCAAGCTTAAACTTGATTGGTGTTTAGATGATTGCTTCCAATTTAGAGTACTCGGCGTTGGTAATTAATCGATTGAGATTCCTCACCAGTGGATAGTAGCTCCAATAATTGTAGAGGAATTGATGTGCATCAAAGGTTAATGGCAGCCACTGTTATATAGTCAGTTAACTTGTGATGGAGTGAAATATAAATTGAATGTCAATATCTTATTTTGCGTTTTGGATAACGTTTATAAAGTTACTGTTATAGACATGAAAGTATTAATTAATTAATTATCAAATAATAAAATATATTTAATATAAAAGTTAAAAATTTCCAAATTTATTTGGGCTTATTTGAAGGATGAATGTGTTTTGGCAACAAAAATATATGTCAACAAAATTATATTATTATAATAACGTAAATATTTAGGCATAGGTCATACAAAGTCTAATCTGATCAATAAAATTTGGGGCGTAATTTCGTCTTCATATCTGCATATGAGGGCATATAATATTTCTATCGGTTTATCCTTCGAGATGTTAATTTAGAAGCCGTAACTATCATGTTTACAGTCAGCTTTCCCATTGTGTCATGATGGGACTAGACCTAACTTAATATTCTTCTTAGTTTAACTTAATTAAGCAGTCAACTTCTAACACTTATTCTAGTGTTTTCTGTTATAAATTATTATGGAAAGTCATTAAAATTTATAGTGTTAACCTAATGCTTCTGGCGTTGTAATATAACTTTTAACTGGCTTTGTTATACCTGAGTTATTTACTTAGTCATTTATGAAATATATTAGTTTCTGACATTGAAACATAGTTATAACTCATGAAATGTAAATAGATAGACTCGTGGAGCAAATTCATGAACGAACACGCCACGAGTGTGGCGGTGCATGGAAAAATTGCTGACTCGAATCTCTTCTCGCCGAATTCTGATAATTTTTTTTTGGACCTTTATTTGAATAATTAGACATAGAATATTTTCTATGTCTAATTATTAGTATTCTATTAATACAGTGAGATGTTTTAAACTTTGTTAGGTAATGATAAAAAGACAAACTAAGTAGCCACAACGCCATATTTATTGCATTCTTATCTCTAATTACAAAATTTAAAAAAAATAAGAGTTTTTTAACCCGTACAAAAGGTAGGAAATGGATAAGTTAATTAATTCTCGTCTCAACTTACAGGACATTTTGGACATTTTAATATCCTTTGTAATATTTTTTTTTATTAATTCATACATGATTTTTAACACAGTATCTATGATAGCATGTTTTAGTAACACACAAATAATGAGGTACCCAAAAGGTACGCACAAAGAGGATGACGACACTGTTTAAAGAAGGCAGCGACAGTGGTCGAGGTTATACAGGTATGTGCAGGGACATATAATAAAAATAATAATACCGCGGGTAGGTGCTCATAACTGGACATACCGCGTGGTGCTCAGCCGGCACGCTCAAAACGTCACAATTAGAGAACTGAACAGAACTGAGGTCGAAACATGGTTGTTTCGTGATCTGATCTGGTGGGGAAGATCTGGTGATCTTGTACACTTAAACCCTTTCCAGTTCCGCGGCTCGATGATCAGCGGAACGCATATACATACGTTTCGAAATATTTCCTTATCACAGTTATACTACGGGTAGTATTCCGTGACTTTCTTTACATGGGGAAGCTTTTCGTGTCAAAGACGAAAAATGGAAAATACCGTATTTTTATCCGTAGGATTAAGGAAATTCCTTTTCAGTGCTTCCTTACACTCTCTAAGGAAATTACGTGGCAGAATCCATGCTTTTAACGCTGCGAAGCTATGACGTTGCATGCTAGCTTCCTTCCAGCCACTCATTAACGAAAGAGTTTTGTTTAGCAGGGCTGTCAGAGGGAGCTTGAGAACCTAGTGTTAAGACACTCCGCTCCCAATAAGACACTTCCGTTCCCCATTTCCTACCATGGATTTTGACTTTGCGTGTTGAGTGGCGGAACTCAACGCACCAAGAGTACATATAAATTTTAAATAAATAAAAAAAATAATTGTTTAATTTCAATTTTAAGAGCCAATTTTTCTAAAAGCAAAAGCTTATCCGGGGTAAGTTCATATATAGTACCTACATAAATGCTTATTTAGAAAGATCATTGAAAATTTTATTTCCGAATCCATCAAGGGTAGCTGTGTTGTATTTCAATATGACATCAAGAGGCAGAGTTGTCAAGTGTGTACTTAAATAGATGAAGACTGCGAGTGGGTGAGCTTATAAACGACATTTGATTTGTGAATCGGAATTATATAGATATACTAGCGGACGCGCGCAGCTTCGTTTGCTTATTTAGGGGTGAATTCTAGAAAACCATGAAACACATATTCAATGAAATAGTTTTAAGAGTCAAAAATCCTAATTTTATAATAATTGGTGGCGTTTTAAAGATTTTTCCATACAAACTTTCAACCCCTTATTTGCACCCTTATGGGGAGAATTCTAGAAAACGATGAAACACGTATTCAATTAAATACTTTCAAAAATCTAAATTTCAAATTTTATAAACATTGGTGCTGACTTAAATTTTTTCCATACAAACTTTCAACCCCTATTTCACCCCTTTAGGGTTAAAATTTTTCAAAATCCCTTCTTAGTAGATGTCCAGATTACGAAAGTAAACATTCACAGTCAACACACACAGTCTAAATTTCACGTTTCTACGCAAAGCGGTTACGGCTGTGCGTGCATCTTACCTCAGTCAGTGAGGACAAGTCCTTTTATATATATAGATTAATAATTTTTGCAAACAATATTAAATAGAATCCCAAATTATTAAAATTACAATATTTTAAGTGTATAACCTCGGTATAGATAACCGAACTGAGATAAATTAATAAGTAGTAGTAGTAATAAGCAGCAAATAATTAAATAAAAATTAACAGTAATTCGAAAATATATAAAAATTTACAAAACCATCAAAGTCATACTATACCTACCACTCGTAGGCTAGGTCATTCCGAATCACTGACATCTCCTTAATTATTTATTAAATTGTTATACAGTAAACCATCTTACGTATAATTTCCAGAAATCTATTTATCTAGATGAAATGCTAAAAGTGACTATTATATTTATTTTCATAAGGATGAATATCAAATTATAGAATTCATCTATTTTTCCTTAATGTATACAAATCTATATCTTAGTATATATCTACGCGGGCCTTTTTTATTAATAAACGTATTATTTAAATACAAACATAGTATGGGAGTTAATTATATAAGGCACACATTTGTGAGGTTGATTTGTTGGTATTCAACAATGTTAACACAATTGAATATTAAATGAGCGTTGCGTTTCTCCTTTATTGTTTATTTATTACATTATATTTGAAACCGTGGCCCTGTGGTGCGATATGAATGGTTAATTCCATCCTATTTCACAGACATTATGAAAATTGGGAACGGAGTGTCTTAACACTAAATTTTCGTCGTCTCGCTTCGTTTTTTCAGCTTAGCTTAGCTGTCTCCCGCATGTAGCGGCGTAGGCAGGGGAGCTTAATGTAAAGACACTTCATTCTCCACTTTCCGCCGATTTCTGAAGGCGTTGTAAATTGAATATATTATTCAATATTTCATTTCTTCGAGTAGAAATCAAACCTGCAACCTGTCGCGTTTACAGACACACGCATGTGCCACAAACTGGCCTCTTAATCTGTTCTTCCTCCTCTAATTTAAAAATTGTTGGATAAATAGCATTTTTCTACATACGAGTATATTTTCTTAATAGCTGAACATTTTCAGCAATTAATAATATTTGAAAAGTAAAGCTTTGTTACAATAATCCTTGTTATAAAAGATCGTTATAAAAGTTTGTTATTAGAACAAGCATACTTTAGCTTAATAATTTAGGGGCAAGTACAGATTTTAACCAATAACCCTTGACGAAACACGTAATTGCCTTCGACGCATGAAGAACGGAAAAGCGGTGGGACCTGACGATATCCCGATCGAAGCGTGGAAATCGTTGGGCTTTCTTGGTGTGCTCTTGCTTACTGACCTTTTTAACCATATCTTGAACACTGGTAAGATGCCGCATCAGTGGCGGCTTAGCTTTATTACCCCTATTTACAAGGGAAGGGGCAGTGTTCAAGATTGTGGTAGTTATAGGGGCATTAAGCTTATGAGTCATACCATGAAGCTCTTCGAGCGCATGATCGACTTCAGGCTCCGCCGAGAGTGTACTGTCTCTGAGTCTCAATATGGATTTCAGCCAGGATCGGGCACCATGGACGCCATTTTCGCCCTCAGAACTTTGATGGAGGCATACAGGGAAAAAAGGAGAGCTCTGCACGTGGCCTTTTTAGATCTGCAGAAGGCCTTTGACTGTGTGCCTCGTCAGTGTATCTGGTGGGCATTGCGATCCAAAGGGATCCCTGAGGCCTATATTGAGATTATCAGAGGCATGTACCACGATTCCGCTTCTATGGTTAGGACTGCTGTTGGCGACACTAGACCCTTCCCGATTACAGTGGGGGTTCACCAGGGCTCGGCTCTTAGTCCGTTCTTGTTCAATGTAGTGCTCGATACTGTCTCGGCTCACATCCAGGACCAGCCTCCATGGCTGATGATGTATGCCGACGACATAGCACTCATTGCCGAGAACCGACTGACGCTGGAGCGTAAAGTGAACCTCTGGAAGGGTACGCTTGAGAACGGCGGCCTTAAACTAAATGTGTCGAAGACAGAGTACATGGCCTGCGGGAACCGGGACTCGAGCACCATCCTTATAGGTCCTGAACCAGCCGTTAAGTCGGAGAAGTTCAGGTACCTTGGATCCGTTATGCACGAGTCTGGAGGCATCGACCACGATGTCCATGGCCGGATAAGCGCTGCCTGGGCCAAATGGCGGGAGGTCACTGGTGTGGTCTGCGACCGCAGAATACCGCCCAAGCTCAAGGGGCTGATATACAAGAGCATCGTCCGACCGGTTCTTTTATACGGCAGCGAATGTTGGCCAGCACTATCTCGGCACACTCAGGAGCTTCACGTCACGGAAATGAAGATGCTGAGGTGGATGTGCGGCGTAACGCGGTCTGACCGCATACGCAACACATTCATTCGAGGTAGTCTTGGGGTCCGTGACGTAGCGGATAAGCTCCAAGAGCGTCGCTTGAGATGGTTTGGCCACGTTACGCGCCGGCCTAAGAACTATGTCGGACGCAAGTGCCTTGCTATACTAGTTCCTGGGGCGCGACCTCCTGGACGCCCAAGGAAGCGCTGGTTGGATGTCGTGATGCAGGACATGAGAGCCAATGGTCTAACCACCGAGGACGCAAAAGATCGTGCAAAGTGGAGTAGGTTAAGTAGGAAGGCAGACCCTGGTAATAGCCGGGATTAATGCCAGGAAGAAGAAGAAGAAGAAGGGCAAGTACAGATTTTAAGTGATGCAGATTCAAATCTTGCTAAAAATTTTTTAATTCATTATTTCAATTCAGCAATTCCATTATCAAATAAATTAAAATTTCAAATAATTGCGTATAATAAATCGTATGCGAAAATTTCAAATAATTCCTTCCATTTAGAAGGCTTTTATCTTTTGGAATTCATTTTCCTAGAATCGGAATCGAACCCACAACCTGTAGTGTGCTACATTTCCGCTGCGCCACGACTGGCCTCAGCTAGAAGGATTTGACTAGCATATTATAATTAAATTACACTTATAATACAAAAAAAAAACACTTAACGAAATTTTCTCATTAAATCACAAAAATCATAAAATTCATATTGAAAATATAATCTAAGAATAGGGTATCCTTTTGATAAATCAGAACGACTTACAAAATTTAAAGGTCACGTTGTTTACAAAACAGTTTTCAATTAATGTTTCGCAGTCCTCGGTAGAATTTCTTAAGGCGACTATGACAGGTGCTAATTACACAAGCCTTGGAAATTACCTAAGAATACAAATAATATATTAAAAGTGGCCATTTGTCTGTCTGGCCCTATGCATTCTGTGATTTTAATTTGCCTATAGGATGTAACTTATAATAACTATTTAGATTAGAACTTAAAATGTATAGGCTATCAGTAGTTACTTATGTAAGGTTAACACGAATTTTGTTTGAGATATTTAATTTTACAGTGTTTATAAGATTTTTCCAACTGGGAACCTAGTGTCAAGGAAACGAACCCACAATCTGTCGTTTACAGCACGCTTGTGCCGTACGCCACGACTGACCTCTCCCAAGAAATCCCACATTTTTTAATTACATTACTACGCACATTATAACATAAAAGTAGTACGAATTTCTATACAAAACATTTAACCCGACAAAATATTTAATACCCAAAAGCTTAGGCGTACGGAGAAATATATAATACTATATTCAGAAATGTATACAAAAGATAAATGTTTGAGAAGCTTTGCTCTCCCATCTATAGTGAAGGAATAGCCTTAACCCAGGGATCTCAAACACGTGTCGACCGACGAGCTCGATGCAGCTCTGGACGATAATACGGCCATTGAACACGCCTTATATCGAAGGTTGCTCTTCCAACGCGCCCTTGAAATGGATAATGCTATTGAAAATCATTTAGACGATTTAACAGAGATTCTCTGTAAATGTAGGCGTTTTCTATTTATATCTGCTACTAGAGATATTCGAGGCCAGTCGTGGGCCGGGGGCACAAGCGTAACTGTAGACGAGATAGATTGTCGGTTCGAATCCCATTCGAGGAAATAATAATAATAGTCAGCTTCAAGCTGTATCCCGCACGCATCAGGGTAGGCAGAGGAAACATAGTGTTAAGACACTCCGTTTGCCACTTTTTTTGAATATTTTTAGGAATTGTGTGTTGAGTGGTGGAACTCAAAGTCATTGTTTTATTTAAATTCTACACGTAAATAGAAAATATTATATAAAATAAAATATAATTGTAGAATTAGGACGTTAAATTAATTCAGATTAGTTTACATTTCAAATGATTGTGTAGTTAAAAAGAGCGAAGCCACGGGCGTCGCTAGTATTATATAAATTCAGGCTTTTGTATTTTTAGGTAAAAGTGCTATGAATTATGGAATTTAGTAAGGATAAAACTAAAATTTTTGAGTTTGTTGTAAATAGATAAATATTAAAATTTTGTTATAAATAGTGAAAAAAAAGTATTTTCAGAATATTTTTTTCTTTTCGCACAAAGTTTGCTTAAAGTTTTTTTTATTTTACCTGCTATTTTCGATACTAGTCACACTTAATCATCTTACAATAATATGAGAATATGAACTTGAAAGATTTTTCCACCTGAAGATCTCTTCGGTCGTATCTTTTCATAATAAACTGATAAGTTTTTATATATTAAATATAATATAAACAGAAAACTTCCAGGAAGATGTAAAGTATATTTAATAAAAAGCCTTCATAAGCTTATCTTATTCAGCCTCCAGTAATCCGGCCTTTAAATGTAGCTAAGACAGAATAAGTGACCTTCTTTCAAAAGATAATTCCACTGATATAAAAATATTAAGAAATCTTTTAGAAAAACGTATTCAAACAAAGACTCTCAGATTATAGTTTCGAATGATAACTTTTTAGTATATTAGAGTAGGATCAAATAGATTGCGCATCGAGATTTCAAGACTAATCAAAAGAATTGATAACATTCAAAAAGAAAAGAAAATTTTCTAAAGAATAATTCTTAAACCTTTCTATGACATAAAAGGGTTTGTGTATTTTTAGGGTTCCGTATCTCAAAAGGAAAAAAAAAACTCTTTTAGGATAACTCCCTATCCGTTGTCCGTCTGTCAATATAATTTATCTCAAGATCGCGTCAAGACAAACAAAAGATACGAGCGTTTCTGCATCGTTTTTGTTGCATTTTGTAGAAAATTCAAAACCTGTCCTTAACTTGGAACGGAACTCTCAGTGGACAAGTCCAACTCGCACTTGACAGGTTTGTTTTACTATACTAGAATAGCAAAGCCTTGGATTTTTTTTAACAATTAATTAGTAAAAAGAGTGAAGCAGTCTCAACTCTCCTTAATATTTAATAGGTACATCATCACTTCATCATAGAGCATTTGACAAATATCTGTCTAAGAATGATGATTATGTTCAATTCTGATTCGGAAAATTTCACATCATCATTATAGAAAGCTTTTTTAGTATCTAAACTATTTAACTAATAAGTAAGTCAGTTACTTAAAAAAGCTTTCTATAATTCCTTAATTTCTGTTTAAATCATTCTAGTCCAGTAATGTAAGCATTTATTTGTACGCTAATACAAATATTTTAAACCCTCCCCTACAGTTAACGACAAAGTTAAGGAGTACGAAATTTACGAACGTCTATTTAACTTTTAAGGTATGTTTGGACAATATTTAACTTTACAAAATCAAATACTTTAGCTTTATGTTATTAAATTTTGCTGTATTTAACCAGTAATAGATTTGTTCGCAACTTCTCTCGGCTTAATATTCACTTTGATTCATAACAGGTCATTAAAGTTAAATATAGGGCTTAAATATAATAAATATAGTACTTAATGCTATTTGCTTTTTTAACCATAAATGGCGCTATTTGTGGTTTAATTGGGGATTATATCTTTTTCCTCTAATGTCTTTTAAATTGGACAACGCAGTACATTAAGTAAAAGTGGGAGATGCGGGAATTTAAAAAAGATATATAAATCTTATCTGTTGTCTTTCTTTCTTTTATATAACTATATATGGTAATATAATTTTTTTATCAGTTTCACGCACGCACAGCAGGGTAAGCGGGCGGAACCTAATGTTAAGACATTCCGTTCCCCATTTTCCACCGGATTCTGGAGGATTTGCGTGTTGGCTGGTGGAACTCAACACTGCACTTTTGCCTCGACACTAGAGCGAAGATATGAAAATATTAAATATTGTCTTTCCACTAGTGGGAATCGAACCCACAATCTGTCGCGTCACTACTACACAATATGTGTGTTATATTATATGTAAATATGTTTATAAAACACTTATGACATATTCGATATTCAAAAATTTCTACACTCTGCCGAATTTTCACCAAAAACGCTAGCGTATATCGTTATTGGACCTAATGGGCGGAATCGTTTATAAATGCGATTAGAGCGGCTCGATCATAAACTATTTCAAGGTTACATTCAAAATTTGTAACTGAACTATTTATATCTGCATAAGTCAAAGTTTATTACCAAAAAGTTATTGTTTTCCACATATCCGAAAAGCCATTGTAATTTATTTTTATATAATTGTAGGCAAGGACAATATAAAAATCTGTTAAAATATATTTTATAAATTGAGTAATCTGTTAAAATATACACTTTTATTTTTCCACATTTAATATAGACACGGCAATTTATTGGCGATTACGCCATTGTATTTTGACAAGCAAGTTCAACTAAGAAAATAATCTAAGTAGTTTCTCAATTTTACCAATTTACATTTATAGTTCATATTAATAAAAATAAGATACCTGAAGTATCCCAAAACGCAGCTCGATATCCAAGAAGTGGTACTCTCTGGCATACGGTGGACGTGGTGACGGTGCGTACTGGGGCACCACGGTTGGTGGAGCTAGGGACACCGGATGAGGCATGACCGGTGGTTTCACACCAGGTGGAAGCGGCGAAGAATCCTGGTTACAAATAAGTTACAGGTTAGAAATACTGGAAACAACACTTATTTCTGAACTGGAAATCTGTAATTTTTTATTTTAAAGTAATATGTTTCGCTCGCTAAGTTTCTTGCGCCGGTTCTTCTCGGGTGACGCATTAAGCTTAGTTGAAAAAATGGTAAATTTAGTATGAAACTGCTTACTTTGTATAAAATTATTTGATTTTGTCTTTTAATTTAGTGTATAATACAGCTTTACAATGCGCTCGACGAGTCGTGGCATGAAATATAAAAATTGTTTAAATTAATCGTATTTAAAATGAATAACGAATAACAAATGCACAAAAAGCAGGGAATAACTATTTATAACTTTAATTAAAAATTATTATTTGATAGTTATTGCAAATTCTAACTTGTATAATAGTTTCGATTGTTCAAATAGAAACGGCATCTCCCTCTCATCAGTTTTACCTGTTTGTCATTGAAAGTTCCAACTGTGTAATGTCACCCAAGAGATTCAACTGAACGAATGATTGAATGCCAGACGTCTTAAAGCTTGGAGTATTTTACATTCGATATGTACCCTTGGAAACTCTTTAATGCATACACACAAAAAAATCTCGTTCTTTTTATTATTTGCGTATTTAGATATGAAAGATGTACATATATATATTATAATATTTATGGCACAATAAAAAAAAAAAATTAAACTATTCTCGTTTACACGGTCTGGCTATACTAAATTTTGAGATCCTCCATTTAATATTAGCTTATATTTACGGATATGCTATATGGCGGAAATTTTATATGATTTGACTAAGGCCGTTCCCCACTTTCTGCCGAATTCTGGAGGAATTGCGTATTGAGTGGCAGAACTCAATGCTCTGCTCTGCCTCGACACCAGAGCGAAGAAATGGAAATATAAACGTAAATAAATATTTCACTTCCTCGAGTGGGGATCGAACCCACGACCGTCGCGTTACAGACACACCCTTGTGCCGCTGCCACCATGGCCTCATTAGATCGCTTTTGATTAGCCAATTCGATGTAAGTTAATTGTTAACAGTTAATGTATTCTAAAGCGATTTAACGGATTGATAGTAGTTTTTACTCACATCATCTTAAAACAGTAGAAATCAATATGTAATGTCACGCAAAAGGAAAGGAGATTCATTAATATTACGTTAAGTTCGCTTAACTGGTTTATTGTTACAATTTTTACGTATATTTAGATCAAAAATATAAATACTTTTATGAAAATATATTGTTATAACCATGTTTACTTCCGCTCGTTCACTTTTGACGATTTTTATAGACTGGTTAAGCATTGAGGGAAATTTATTAGGAAGGAAAAATAATGTACACTTTACGTAACTTTAGATAATAATGGCGCCGTTCGAATAATGATGTGCTATGAATATGCGTATATTTAAAAAATACATATTGTATTCTAAATATAAGTAGAAAAAATATTAGAAAGCGTAGTAAACTATACATTATTAAATGTTGTTTTCTGTTTTCTTTTTAAATAAAAATTAATTAATTCTAAGCCCTCAGCGCCCAAAATATGATCCTAATTCATTACCTTTTTACGCCTTTTTTAGCGTCAAATCGGCAGAAATTAGAGTAAAGTATTTGATTTTTCATCTATACATACTCGTTTATTTACATTTATAGACACAAATATTGCATTGCTTCATAGTGGAATTGGCAATAAAAGATCCATCTTTTGGCAACCAACGCTAAAGAAATAAATAATGATTATCTTCTATTATCTTAGCAATAAAATAAGGTGACATAAAGTGTAATAAAATACTTCTGTTAAATACATACAAAATGAATACTTACAATCCAAGCCAAAATGCTCTCCAAGCTGCCATACACCGATTCGGAAGCGAAGGCCAAGGTGTGATGACCTTCTTCCAACGAGTGAATGATCTGGAGCATCCGGGGGTGGCGCATCTTGTCCATAGCTATTATACAGGCCTTTATGCGGTCTAGCATTGTTTCCTTACGCTTGGGCTTGTACAGCTTGTCAGCGATGCGCTTGTCGAAGACGAATACTGAGCATTCCTGTAAACAAATAGTTATTTTTATTTTTTGTTTATTTTTTTGTTCAGATAGGCAGAGAGTACCTAGTGGTAAGCATTCCGTAGCAGATGTAGGCAAATATCTGACTGTAAGTTGTAAGTTTCGATTTCTACTCGAGTAAATGTTATATTTAAAATTGCAATTAATTATCGTTTCTGACTTCTAAAGTATCTAAAAATTGTCGAGCAAAATTGTCTCAAATGGGCAGAAATCGGAAACATATAGTGTTTTTAGTTCTATTATTCAACTCCATAAAAAATAAACAGTAAAATGTTTGAGCGGTGTTTTTGGTAAAATTTACAAATTTCATTAAAAAATCAAGTAAATCCACGAATGTTTATTGTTTCTCTGTATTCCTTCTATACCATGTAAGTTAAGCTGCAAAGCCGATTTTGACAGCATCGGCCATACAGTTAAATTGCATTCCAGAGATGGACAAAAGCATTTTTATGGTAGGCTCGGAACGAACTTTCTATTTATTTTGTAGGCGCTGTGTACTACATGATTGCGGGTTCGATTCCCACTCGAGAGAATGAATTATACTCATTTTCACGCTTTAGTAAAACAAAACGCACCACTAAGTTAAAATAAATCGGCTTCACGCTGTATCCTGGATACAGCAGGGTAGGCAGACGGAACATAGTGTTAAGACACTCCATTCCCCACTTTCCGCCGAATTCTGGAGGCACTGCATATTGAGTGACCGACATCAACGCCGCGCTTTGCCTCGACACCAGAGCGAAGAAATGAAGAATAAATTTAAATTAATATTTCATTTCCTCGAGTGGGGATCGAACCCACCACCAATCGATTTTGCAGCTACACTTTGTGCCACTGCGCCATGACTAGCCTAAGTTTCAGATTTACTTAGTAAATGCAACAAGTTTATACGAAAGTGTATTCTGAATTTATCTTCCCTTGTAAATTGAATAAATTTAGGGGTTGCGCGCATTTAGAGCGCATTTGTAGTGTAAATCCAGCACCTTTCATACATTTTTCATGAAGCTGCCGGTCGTGTCAACTAACTTTTGACTTCGTCAAAGAACACGCAAATTTTATGTCACCCGCTATACCTAATAGAAAAAAAAATTACATGTAGGTAAATAAATTGTACAAAAGACTACATTCCTTAATTTAGGAAAAAGAAACATATAGAAGTATATTTTTACTCATGCTATTAGATGTAAGCTTAAATCGTTTTAGGCGACGTACGAGCGCGTACATGAGAGCGCTTAGCTTGCATTTATATGACCTAAATTACTCAATTCCAATATTTTAATTATAATAAGTTAGTTGGTCGCTATCGGTCACTAAGAGTACCGCGGTGGCTTGTTTTAGATGTGGCGTAGTTTTAGATGTTTCATGATTATATATTTGAAGTTATAAAAAACTGTTTTATTTACATACTCGTACGGCATCCTGTAAATTTCTAAAAAGAGATCAAATTGTAGATTTAATTCTCTCTATCTATCTCTCAGATCTTACATAGAGAATAGAGATCGATATCTCTAGATTCTCTATTATACTATGAATTTTTACTATTTTATGGAAGAGAGTGACATTTTATTTATTTTATACTAGAATTCTTGTATTCATAAAGAAGATGTGAGGTAGACCCTAGGAGACGTACGAACTCACAACTAAAGCTTGTACAAAACGCCACACTTTGCCTCGAAAAATACAAAAGTAAAGGACCTTAACTCTAGGTGGCATATATTAGCACGAAAACTGCAGCCGTAAATACCCTTAGAATAAAAAATAAAAAAAAATCCCAAGAAGCCTTATCGCTATCTAATTACTGAGTTGTAAAAGTTTACTTTGCGTGTTTTTCTATCGTTATGTGAACCGTGATAAGAAAATACAGGGTGCTTTATTGTTATAACCGTGGATACTAATTTAGATCAATTTAGATAATAGTTTCGCTCTTATTTTAAATACACCATTTGTATATACAATAAAAAAATATATTCATACTATATTAAATAAATAAAAAAAATAATCAACATGCAATTCATCCAGAATTCGGAGTAAAATGGGGAACGGAGTGTCTTAACATTAGGTTCCCTCTGCTTACCCTGCTGTATGCGGGATACAACGTGAAGCTGATTTGATTTTTAATTTTAATTTTCTAATATATTTATATATATTTGTTACACATTTTATTTATATATAAATACATTTTATTTTAAAGTGCTTCAGAAAATTTACAGTATAAGAATGTGTTATTTTATAAAGCCTAAAACGATTTTATGGCTTCGAGTAAAGATCCTTTTACGACAATGACGTCGTAGGTAAAATTTTATTTGTCCTAAAACTGAACGATGTGACAAAATTTCAAGTTTCTTTAAGTACCTACCAGTAAGTACTTAAATAAACTTATATGATTGCTGTAACTTCTACTGGTATTATGTACAATATTTTTTTGTTTGTCTCAATATTTTTTTACATTTAAGCAAATATACGTACTTCCATCACTTATATTTGTAATATAATGCCAAGATTAAAATTTTAATTTACCATAAGTTTTTGACGTTTCTGTCCGCAAACGACCAAGTTATTACTGATTTACTCTGACCATTATTATATCTTTACATTATAGCATAAGAGAGTTAGTAAAAATATTTATATACATCATTTTATATCTCAGTTTTAACAGCAGGCTAGGCAGGGGGAGCCTGGGGAGATAGTGTTAAAACGCACCGTTCACAATCCTATAATCCGTTGCCCACTTTTCGCCGATTTCTGCAAGCATTGAGCGTTGAGTGGCAGAACTTAACGCTGCACTTTGCCTTGTTACCAGAGCGAAGCAATTAAAATATTCAATATTTAATTCCCTCGCGTGACCCACACTTTGTTTGAAAATAAGCAATTAAAATTGCATCAAGCATTAAAGCAACAGAAATTGCATTTAAATTATTTAGGAACAAGATATCATCGCCGTCTGTTGGTCATTCGAGTGTAAATAATCGATGCCATTTCCAACAACATCTGGTTTCATTCATCATCCTAATATGACTACACAGAAAGTCAGTCTATTTGCATATATATGTGAGTTTGGACTTGGTAACTTCTTGTTTAGAAATTATTTCAGTTGACCGACTTCTTATGAAGTTATGGGATCTAAGTTCAACCAAACTATGAAATATATGTAGTCATATAACATATGTCGAGAACATTAACTTAACTTAAGTTAAGGAAAAAAAAATATCTTCACGCTGTTCCCACACACAGCAGAGTAGGCAGAGGGAACCTAATGTGAAAACACTCCGTTCCTCAGTTTACGTCGAAGGCATTGCGTGTTGAGTGGCGAAACTCAACGCCAAGGTTTGCTTCGAAACTAAAGCAAAGAAATGAAAATATAAATTTAAATAAACATTACATTCCCTCGAGTAGGAGTCCACAACCAGTCGCGTTAAGCTAAAATTAAGTCAGTTAATTTCAAATCGACTCTAGTGTTTTTTTTCTCTAGCTTGCTGCATCTCGTATATAGCAGTATAAGCAGACGTTGTTTTGTATTAACAACGTCCGTCCAAACTCCGTCTTCCACTTTTCCGTTGTCCCACTAAGTCACAGTAATCTCTCTTTCTAGTAATACTACTGAACCTGAAAACCTGCTGGTAAATCATTTCATTTACTAACTTCGGAATTTTTTTGTATTAAGAGCCTTAAAAATATAAAAAACCTTAAGTTTCGTAATGGCAAAGATAAGTGGAGCATATAATATTATATAATTTAGCGGGTCTTCAGGGTGCTAATCGAGCTGTTTCAAAAATATTACTCGCTTTTAACAACTTATTTATATTTTTAGCATCATAAAGTTTCTCAAGTTCGAAGGAATCTGGGAACCTAGTGTTAAGACACTTTGTTCCCATTAAAACACTTCCGTTCATCACTTTCCACTAAATCCTGAAAGCAGGGAGGAGGGAGGTAGGCAGGCTGGAGGTTCTCTGCATAATGCAGGCCGAACTCAACACCGCGCTTTTCCGCGACAGCAGAGTGAAGAAAACAAATGAAAAGATACTAAATATTTCATTTCCTCGAATAGGAATCAAACACGCAACTGTCGCGTTTACTCTCACGCCTGGCCTCTCCGTACATTTATTGAAGCAACTCTACAATAGACAAATAAATAAATTTAGTTAGTATACCACGTGATAATAGAAAATTATATACACCTCTTAGGTTAGAAATGCAAAACAATATTTTAGCGTGCATTCGGGTCAGTCTGGACGCGGAATGAATTATAATTACTTTTAATATTTTACTCGTATTGTTTTATATATTTCGTATTGTTTATTATATTAGAAAACTTTATTTCGCTCAAAGATAAGTATATAAAGCATTTGTTGTGTTATGTTAAATATATGTCGTTTCAATGTCACGTTAGATAATAGGAAGATACTTATTTTAAAAATATTTTAAGTGTCATTTTTCTTTTGTACGACGTGACGCTGGGTTTCGTCTCTAAATACAATAAAAATTGAATTTTGGAGGCGAGTGGGGAATGGAGTGTCTTAACACTAGTTCTGTGTACCTAACAACTCATATATAATAATGTACTAGCGGCCCGCCCGCGGCTTCGCCTACGTTATTATTAATTTCTCCATGAGTACCTACGTCCTATAGGTAAGTGACGTCCATGCAAAATTTGAGACTCCTAGCATTTGTAGTTACGAAGTTTCGTACAAATTATCAACTTCAAAACCAACCCCTTAGGAGTTGAATGTTGTAAATTCCCTTGTTATTAAGAAAAGACGTCCTATCAGTAACGCCCATGCCAAATTTAAGACTCCTGGCACTTGTAATAACGAAATTTCATATAAACTATTAATCCCAAAAGCACACGTTAAGGGGTTGAATTTAGCAAGATCAAATCTTAATTAACATATACGTCCTAAAAAGTACCCCTGTGCAAAATTTGAGACTTCTAGCACTTGTAGTAGCGAAGTTTTATACAAACTATTAACCCCGAAAACAACCCCTTAGAAGTTGAATATTGCAAATTTCCGTCTTAGCAAGCACCTCCGTGCAAAATTTGAAAGTCCTAGCACTTGTAGTTTCTGAGATTTCGTGATGAGTGAGTCCTTTCGATTTTATATATGTTCTTCTTCTTCTTCCTGGCCTTAATCCCGGCTATTACCAGGGTCTGCCTTCCTACTCAACCTACTCCACTTTACACGATCTTTTCGATCTTTTTTCTCTCGATTTTATCTATATATATAAAATCGAAAGGTCACTCACTCATCACGAAATCTCAGAAACTACAAGTGCTAGGAATCCCAAATTTTGCATAGGAGTTGCTTATAGGACGTAGGTGCTCGCTAAGACGGGAATTCGCAATATTCGATTTCTAAGGGGTTGTTTTTGGGGTCGAAAGTTTGTATGAAACTTTGTTACTATAAATGCTAGGAGTCTCAAATTTTCTATGGACGTTACTTATAGNGTAAATATTAATTTGCATATTCTAAGTAAAAGTAAAAGTCCTCCAGCTAGATGGGGAGACTATATTCGCAAAGTGGCTGGCTACGGCTGGATGCGATGCTGAAGATCGAGCTCAGTGGCGTGCCGTTGGAGAGGCCCATGTCCAGCAGTGGACGACGACAGGCTGATGATGATGATGATGATACAGCATCCCGTACATCTCACGTAGTAAAAATATATTCGCGAAGTATATTCGCGATGACGTAGTAAAAGTATATTCGCGAAGATTTAAACTATATCGAAAATTGATACTTCGATTATGTGAAATTATGTGAAATCCTATGAACATGTCAAGAGAGAAATCGAGAATATTTTATAAGAAACGATATAGATTACGTTATAAGTAATTCCCTAGATGTATCTACTTATATTCTGTCATTTTTTTCCAGGTTAATGCATATCAAAAAAGGAAAGTAACTATCAATATATATAGAATCTTAGATATAGTTATTTACACTGTAACGATTAATAGCCCATAGCCTTTCTTGACAAACGGAATATAAATTAAAACAAGATATTTCAATTCGAATATCTAGTTCCTAATGAAATTTTTCAGTTTTTTAATTTTTTTTACCTACACGCTGTATTACGGTCATAACACGGTAGGTAGAAGGAACCTGGGAACCTAGTGTTAAGAAACCCCGTTCCCATTAAGACATGGCGAAAATGGGAAATGGAAATTCCCCACATTCCGCCAAACTCAGGAGACATTACGTGTGAAACTCAACGCCGCACTTTCTCTCGACACCAGAGCGAAGAAATGAAAATATTAAATATTTCATTTCCTCGAGTGAGGATCGAACCCATAACTTCGTGCTTCCACTGCACTACGACCAGCCTCAAGTGGCCTCAGTTTTATGATATTATTATAAATATTATAAAAACTAGTACATTGTCTTTATCTACAAAAGTTATTCTATTTATATCCAAATGAAAATGTTATCAATATACAAAATATGAAAAATAAAATGCCCCAGCGAATGCAATACTATAGCAAAAAGAGCATAAATTCAAAACTGTCGCCAATATAAAGGTGTCTAAAAAACTATTTTAGTTAAGGCTATTGTTCCTATTCATTTTTATGCGATACGTTATACTCGCATGTGTGAAAAGTTTGATTCAATATTAGATTTAAATTTTACATTTCCCTCTTAGTTTTGTATTTATTTAAAGAGAGACCACTGTGCCCACCGCGATGGCGGTTCACTATGATGATGTAGATATTGTCCAGTCCGATCGACGGCCGTAAGTACAAGTTCGAGTCCCGTAGGGGACATCCTTAGCGCCGTCCACATCCTCTTAAGCAACCACGTAGTACTTGCAAATTTTTCAGGCAAATTATTCCTCTTCCTTACCCACCAGGTATCAATGTAAAGCCAATAGGGTTAAAGGCATTAGCCTCAAGTTTGAAAAAAAAAGTTGGATGTTGGATTGGAGACAGAGCTCAGGGTTGAGTTCCTCAATTCAATATGTCAGGCGTCTTGTAATCTGGCGGAGAATAGCCAACGGAATGTCTTAACAATAGATTCTCTCTCCCTACCCTGTTACGCGAAATAAAAACCTGACAGCGCAGGGGCAGCGGTATGTCAGTGTGTGAAACGCAATGGTGTGGGTTCAATTACCACTCGGAGGAAGTAAATATTAAATATTTTCGTTTCCTCGCTCTAGTAATAAGGCAAAGCGTGGCGTTAAGTCCAGCCACTAAACATGCAATGCTGATCGAATCGAGTATTCCACGGAAAGTGGGGAACGCAGGTGTCTTAATGATGGTTCCCTCTAGCCACCCCGGGTGCGGGATACAGCGTGAACCTATACTAAAATACGCTATCACGAGACAGTGCTATCAGAGACTTTATGAAATCTGAACCTTAACAATCAGGTACGGAGCGAAGCCAACAGCAGCTAGTCGAGCGTGCCTTAGTTTCGATTGTACTTACATTAATTATTATGCAAGCTATAGCTTTATGCAGTTTCGCTTTAATTACTATTATTGCCAGCATTTATGTATTCGATTAACTTTAATTATGTATGTATTGTTTAATCATCGGCACTGAGGCTATGGTTAAAAGCCGTTATGGCGCAGTGGTGCAGGGTCTGACTGTAATCACGACGGTTCTGTGTTCGATCACCGCTTGGGAGAATAGTTATATTTGCTGGATGTCAGAATACAGAAGTAATCTTTTAATACGAGTACATCTTTGTATTTGTTTAGCCTCTGTATTAAAATGCATGTTCAAGTTAATATTTTTGGGAAACTTAATCAAGTTATTATTATATGTTTAAATTATTTAAATATCTCCACTCTGGTAGACAAATTGCCGCCGGTCTTTGTCTATTTCCTTTGTTGTTCTATTATATTTGTAGTGTCTCATTACTATGTTTGTGATTAGTGTTCGCAATTACAACATGTTCCTTGTTTGGCAGTACAAAATAAATCTTTGGTAAATGCCTTCTCAAATATATAAACATTCTTTAAACTATTTTTACTAAATATACAGGTAAAGCAAACAAACCCTGTACTCAAAACTTTTCGAGACATTGCTTGTTGAGGAACGGAACTCAACCCCGTGCCCCGTGTTAGCTACCAAAACGGAAAAATTTAAAAAGTTTAGCATAATCTTTCCCCCTGAGTGGAGATAGAGCCTACAACCATCGCCATAGCGGCCTTCATGTATTACATTTCTATCTATTACTCAAAGAACTGCCAAATCAATCACTGCGTCCCATAGCTATCTCTTTTACTGATTTAGAGTAGGTGGGTAGCGGATTTAGCTTTTTGGTCCCATTTCCATTGAAATCTAAGTTTTTAGTATAAAATGATATCAAAAAAATTCTTGAATCAAAATCAGAAAAGTTTTTTCTAAATTAAATAGTTACAAAATAACTAAATTGCAACTATATTCGTGCATATTTTAATTGTAACTTAGTTCCAAATAGTTATATAATAGATGCTTCAGTAAGTATGTGTTTATATATATATTTACAAAAGCACATGTTCCCACTGACACACGCACAGACGTAACCGCTGTGCGTAAAAACGTGAAGAGTTTATATGGAAAAGTTTTATATCGGCATCGATTTTTATAAAATTTGAAATTCAGAACCTTAAAATTATTTCATTGAACACATGTTTCATGGCTTATTAGAATTCACCCCTTAGGGTAGAAATAAGCAGGCGAAGCTGCGCGCGTCCGCTAGTTAAATATACATCAAGTAATAGGAAACGCGCCAGTAAGTTAACAAGTTTAGTAATAAATCAAACCCGCACAGCTGTTAAGACAATTATCTATTTTGATTTATGTCTTATTTCATATTATTCTATGTATAAGCGTGTAAACATATTGATATAAATAGAATTTGTTATGCATATGCAAGCTAGCTTTTAACGGTGGCTTTAACTGCATGAACAAATGTAGGTAACTAAAGTGGTGAGTATAACACATGACTGTGGTAACACAAATATAGATGCAATTCTCTCTCTCTTTCCTATGCATTATTAGTCAAATCTGAAGGAATCTACTTTCTTCTTGATTTCTCTCCACTTCGCTCGACTGGAGGCATCGCGAGCGGAAACGTTGCAGGCGTCCATGTCTCTCTTAATGATATCTGCCCATCTCATCTTCTGTCTTCCTCTTCTTCTTGACCCAGAGATGTTCAGATTCATTGTGACATTTCCGATATATTCAGGTGGCGGTTCTCCTTACGTGTCTGTACCATAAGAGCCGGCTCTCTTGCAGATTGTCGGCTATGTCGCGTACGTACGTACGTCGTCGAGCGTACTCGTTACGTATCTTGTCGTATATCGTATCGTACAGGTATAGATGTAAGTCATCATTGTCTAAATTCACTATTGTTTTATTTCTTAAAAAATATAAAAAACGTATAATTGCCGACAACTAACAAAAAAAATATTGTTAAGAGATATTACACAGGCTACTTTTTAAATTAAGACACTATTAATTGTGACTTCAGTAATTTGAACGTAGCAGGATTTGAACTCATGTCTCTTTTGACAGTTTCTTACATATAATTACATAGAGTATGACAACGCTACTACGCCGTAGCATATATATCTTCATTACCACGTATATTAGTTTGGTTAAGCTATGTTCTCGGATGTGTACTGTAGGTAGTGTATCTTAGTATGCAGATGAATTGCTCTCGGCTTCGGGGAAGAACCTTACATTATATATGGATATTCTACGATACATAGGTTTATATGTGTGGACTTTATACTTGTTACGGAAGAAATGTAAAGTTAAATAGTGGTGTAAGGTTCGCAGCTTCATACTGTATCCCACACACAGCAGGACAGGCAGAGGGAACCCAGTGTTAAGACACTCCGTTCTCCACTTTCCGCCAAATTCTGGAGACTGCGTATTGAGTGCGGAACACAACGTCGCGGTTTGCCTCAACACCAAAGTGAAGAAATCGAAATGTAAATTTAGATAAATATTTTATTTCCTCGAGTGGGAATCGAACCCACAATCAGTCGCTTCCACAGTTACACTTTAATTCCCTGCGCTACGACTGGCCTGGCCGATATAGTGGCGTCGATCTTACATTATTGAATAACATTTAACGTAACCGTGGTGCACTGGATCTGGGTCAAGATTTTTCTGCTTCGACCTTCGATCTAGGGGATGATCATTCAAATTTATGATTAATTATGGGGGGCAATCGTTTCGCAGGAGCACAAACATCCTGCATCCCAGCAGTGCGACGAAACTAAATATTTTCATTTCTTTGCTCTTGTAGAGGAGAACGGGATGCCTTGACATAATTTTTCCCTTAGTCCCTGCAATACTTAAGACCTACGTACTTACGTAAAACTGCTCTTTTTGTTTTTTTTTTTTGTTTAATTTTAAATATTTTAAATATTTAGTTAAATATTCAGTACTAAATTAAAATTAAAACTATAATTTATGAAATAAACGTCAATTATAATTAGTGTACTTCAAAAGAGGACAAAAGGAACAACTACAAAGCTGCGCATCGCAAATCTGAAATGACCTGTAAAACGTATCCGGTCGTAAGTAATAAAATCAAAGAAAAATATAAATGAAATAGATATTTATTGCTGGTTGCATATCTAGATCGCGCATTTTCAATATTGTAAAACTATATTTTATATATTTCTAATGGAAATTGAATATGAACTATATTTTATGAAAGACTATTCTTTCTAAGTTTGTCTACGTTCTTCCATTCTATAAGTAAAGTCAAACCAGTAGAAAAAAAAAGTTTTAGCTTATCGCTGTCGGAGGTAGAAGGAATGTAGTGTTAATATATTCCCTTAATACCCTCAATCTAATTTTTGAGAATTGTTTGTTGAATGGCGAAACTCAACGCTGTGCCTTGTCTTATTACCAGAGCAGGAAAATGAAAATACTTCCAGATTCAGCAGAGTGGCTAAATGCAAAAAATATATTTTTTTGCATTCAGTATTTTAACGCTAGGTTCTCTTTGCTAATTGCAGGACATAAAGCTAAAAGAAGTAGCTAATTATTTTAAAGGAAAGTGTATTTCTTAATTAATCTCTTTAAGATAAAAATAAATGAAATATATGTATTTTTTATATAGGTCATTTGCCATTTATTTTAATTTACTTTTAATTGGACTAGTTTCAAATAAATTAAATTCACGCTGTTTTCCGCACACAGCAGAGGGTGCTAAGTCAATCCGTTACCCTTTTTCCGCCGATTTCCGGAGGCGTTGCGTGGCGAAACTCAACGCCGCGCTTTGCCTTGATACCAGAGCGTATAAATGAAATTGTAAATTTAAATACATATTGAATTTCCTCGAGTGGGGATCGATCCCACAACCAGTCGCGTTTACAGCCACACACTTTAGCAACTGTTCCACGACTAGCCTCAAGTAATTTTAAAATATTTAAAGTAAGTATGTATTCTTCATCCTTCGTCTTGCCTAGCTTTAAGCAGGGTAGGCAGAAGGAACCTTGTCTTAAAAGACTTCCTTTCCCGCTTCCCCTAGAATATTCGAGATGCGTGTTGAGTGGCGAAAAGCAAAACAACGCTTAGCGTTGTGACCGGAGCGGTGAAATGAAAATATTAATAAATAATAATTCTTAGCTCTAAATGGGAATCGAGCCTACAACCATTGCGCTTACTATCACACGCTTGTACCTCTCCACCGTGACGGCCTTATTGTACGTAGTAGAAAAAAAAAACTTGAATTAACTAAGAATATTGAATTCTCCACAAATAATTTTAAGCTTCACTAGGTTATCATGCGATTAGAATTTCAAATAACAAATTTAATATGCATACACATATGTGCGTTAAATATCATAATTCATTCAATATTAATAATTTATCATAAATTAGAACAAAATTCATCTATATTTAATCTTTAATTGAATAAATAGCCATTTTAGATAATTTTCAACTGCACGTGTTATTGTAAGTCAATTTGGAATAGTAATTATTGAGAATGTTTAAATGTATTTGCATGCATTGTTATATTATGACAAAATATATGAGACACATAATTTTGTTTGAGCGGCGGAACTCAACGCCGCGCTTTTTTATTAAAGGACGACCTACTAACCATCGCTTTCCCAGTCAGATGTTGTTCCACTGCGAGATGGTTACAAATATAAATTTTGTATACCTGGTCTTGGCACTGTTAAGGAGTGTCTGTTTCTATGGACGACAGCGAGAAGATGCTAAATTTACATTGATATACAGGAATAGATGATCCATGTGTCGCACTTTTTTCTTTAAAGACTATAACTATATAAAAAGTTTTACATATTCCGTTTATTTATCACAAAATTGTTTTATGAAATATAATTTATCATAATATCCTTCGTATAATAATGAGAAAACTTTCAACTACTGAAAAATACTTCTATTACACTACACCTAAAAATAAAACCTATATACAACTATTTATAGGAACTTCACGCAACCCACACTGAGGAAAGTTTGCGTACTGTTTAAGTTGTAGAAGAATTATAGCACAAGCAGCTTATAGTTTGTTCGTTATTTTACTATGTTTAGCTATAGTTTATTATGATACTATCATAGCGCAGTGGTAGCACACGCTGATAGTGGAAAACGGAGTGCATTGACACTTAGCTTTCTTTGACATATCCTGGTATGCGTGAAAAAGCGTGAAACAGTAATTACAAATTACTTAAATCACCTTCACGCTGTATGCTAAGACACTCCGTTCTCCACTTTCCTCCGATTTCTGGAGGCATTGCGTGTTGAGTGGCGGAACTCAACGCCACATTTGTGCCTGGTATCGAGGCAATCATTATTCATAATTATCATTGTAAAATTACATAAATAAAAAGATTTACACTTAATGATTCGAGATCATTTTAATAAACCTTTATTAAGTTAATACATTTTAAGCATGATTGTCATGCTGACTTTATTTTTTACAACAAAAGATTAAAGTAATGTATTCAAATTGTAAATTTGGCGTTTTTCGTTTCGTTTCGTTTGATTTATACAGGTAATAAAGTATGCAAAGGGTATTTTGATCTATGAAATTAATACTAGATGCGATGGAGATTTGACAATTATTGACAATTTGAACTTCACTGTTTGCCCCATAGTAGGGTAGGCAGAGAGAATTAAGTGTGTAAATACTCCGTTCTCTGCTTTCAGGCCGGCTGCTTATCTTTTTTTTCCTTTAGTTTTACGCTAAAACAATTGTATTTTGTGTATGCCGCACAAAGTAGGGTAAGCAAAAAGAACTTGGTAGAATAGTTTGAAGACACTTCCGTTCCCCACTTACTGCCGAATTCTGAAAGCGTTCCGTGTTGTGTGGTGGACTCATTACCAGAGCGGGAAAATGAAAATATTAAATCTTTTATTTCCTCGAGTGGAATTCGAAAGCCTCTGCTTTTCGCAATAAATTATTTTAGCCTTTAGTCACTGGTAACCAGCGCGATATGGAGTTCCGCCCCTACATTCCTCCAGTATTTGGTAGAAAAATGGAAAGTATGGAACAAAAGGGTCTTCATGGATTAGAGTTTTAAAATTAGATTCTCAGACTATTTCTGCCTACACTAGAACATGCGGAATACAGCGTGAAACTGCGATTCAGTTTTAATTGATAATTAGGTCATTGAGTTTAAGCTTCACAGATTGCCCATATACTAGGGTAGGCAGAGAAAGCTTAGTGTCAATACACTCCGTTCTCCTCTTGAAGTTTGACTTCGAGATATTACGTGGCGTAGATCAACGCGCTTTGTCATAGCCCTACTTTGTAAGTTATATTTTATCTAAAAATATTTATCGCATTCTTTCCTTCCCCTTTTTAGAATTGATACATAAATAGTTATAAATGTCAACACAAGAAGTACAAAACAAAAAGTTTTTATACAAATAAAGGAACATAATAATATTTAATATTAAATTATACAGTATAACTTTACACGGACCGAGGGAAACACTTAGTGTAAAATATGTTTGAGATTTTCACTGCAGCTGGGCGGTGCGCTCTCGAGTTTATAATTCCCAGGAATATTCTTACGAATGCCGTATATATGTATTTATTTAATTTTTACTAAAAATGTTTATAAAATAAAGCTAAAATTAGCTAAAATTAGCTAAATATTACAGTATATTGTGAATAGTATGAAAATTACAAGAATAATTTTCTGTGGTATGGGTTCGTTCGCACTCAAGGGAGTTATTTTTAGTATTAGGTTCTACCTAGTGCTACTGTTATATACGGAATAAAGTGAACTGAAGCTTGTGCTAGTGTTAGAAAAAAAAAGCTTAAATTAACTTTTAAATAACCTTGTTGGTCAAAGTTTTTAAAAGCTACATATAAGATTCATCAAATTATTGCAAATTTCTTTATCTAGTAAAATAGAATACAAGATTGTCTGTACATTGTCTTTATTATTCGTTATAAATAATTGTATTTTAAATAAAATAAAACACATTTCATTATCATTCTTGGAAGTGTCAATGCAAACTAACCTAGAGGAGAACTAAAAGATAAGTCAATTATAAACTAGTTAAGTTGTTAGTTTCTGAGTTAATAAAGTTTGTTCTTAAACAATTGTATTTAAACTGTATTTTTGAGCTGGTCTTCTGTCACTAAGCTCATATATTCAAGTGAAAAATCACTATATTTTATTGTTTTTATAGAATAAAATCAATAAAGAGTATTGAGGTCATATTCAGTGGTAACGTGAAAGGAAAAAGAAAATCATGGCTGAGCAATATCAAAGAATGGATTATCAAATGATAGTAACTATCAAAGATTCCATCTAGCATTGGACAGAGCAGCGTTTTCTTAAGCTACGGCAACTTCCAGGATTGCAGAGGCAATCTAAGAAGAAGATAAAGAAGAATCTTAAATAACAACACTAAAGTTTTCTTATTTTTAGAATACTGATGCATTTTTGTGAGATATATGAAGATTTTTTTAATTCTACTCTCTCCGTTTAATTAAAACATTTTGTGTGTTAAGTGGCGGAATTCTAAATTTATTTTATATTGTAATTCATTCATATTTCCTGGTAACGAGGCAAATCGCAGCATTGACTTCCACCACTCAACACGCAATGCCTTGGGAATTTGTTGGAAAATGGGGAACAGAAGTGGTTTAATAGGAACATAATAATCTCAATACTAGGTTCTTAGGTTCCCAAGGCATAAAAAATCATTTATTGTAAATATTTTCCAATAAGAATTGAACCCACACTTGTTCACGTTATGATACATAAAAAATATTAAAAACAAATATAATATTATTTTCAATTTATAACCAACATTAAATAAATATTTCAAACAAAAACAGACATTTCAATACTCAAAACGCAACAAGTTACTATAACGACGATGACTCTCAAGCGTCTACGGTTGACGTAGAGCTCTCGTAGCAAGTGCAGCAACACGTTTTATAGCAGCAATGACGATTTAATTTTTGTATTTTTAGCTACATTGTTCTTTTGAATTTTAGCTTTTAGGTTATTTTAATGTAAATTTAATTTAATTATATATTACTATCTATATAGATTAACTATAAAAGTGATTTTTGTAGCATCACGCTGTATCTTGCAAAAATCAGCGTAGACAGAGGTAATCTTTAAGCACTCCGTTCCTAAGCTTCAATAACGAAAATTACAAAATCGTTTAAAACAAAAAAAAGAATTTGTCACTTCAAAACAGATATGTTATAAAGGCGATTTATATATTAATATCTCTAATTTTTTATAAAAAATGATATCCGCCAATAAATACATTTTCATTCGAATATGAAATAAAAAAAGTAGTTGCTATAAAATGTATATGTAAACCTTTGCCCTTGGCTTGACTGGTCCGTACACCGTACACCCGACTTGCTCGAGGCGCTTTCGTAAACTTTACATAATGAGAACGAGTGTTTGAGCTGAACTCATATATTGTGTACCTTTATATATATTTATATGTATTTAGCTTATGAAAAAAAGGTCTGTATAAATAAGTAGATGTTGATTATAGAGAAGGACGATAGGTTTCGTAAAGTCAATAAAGTGTTATTTGACGTTTTCGCGGCGCAGTGGGACTGTAAATGCGATAATTGTGGATTCGATTCCAACCTTTTGTAGAAGGTGAGGTGTTGAGTTTCTTATTAACATATAAGGTCTCGAATTTGGATGGAAGCGGATAACCCTGCCAGCCCAGTCTTAATCAGCAGTAATAAATGTTTTATTCTGAAATTTCTACATTTAAACGCTCGTATTTAAATTTGACATAATCTATATATGGACCGTTTATTTTGAGAGTGGTGTAAGTCCATTTTCTTTTGTTTCGAGAAAATTAAAGGTTAGTATATTTGTTGATTTAAAAATATAGGCAAATCGTATGAGGGCTGGCATTGTTTCTATTGTTTTATCAACATTTAATTGGTTTATATAAATTAGTTTTTGGCGAATTAGACTACGATAACACATATTTATACGCTGTAAATGGACTTACACCACTTTCAAAATTAGACAATCGTAAAAATCGTATAATTTCAATTTTGAAAAATCAAATATTGCTTAAAATATACTTCATTTTCATATAATTTTGTTTACAAATACGCATAACAGTACATAAAATTTTATTTTAGACGGCAATTACATTGTCATTACAAGAATTGACTTATTCTCTGCATGTGGTAGTGTTTAGTATAGGGTAGTAGCTGCTTCATGTATTTATATTTTTCGTACGTAATAGGTCTAGGCTACATTTTATTTAAAAATTCAACTCCTAAATAATATAAAATTAGGAAAATCAAAAAACAAAAAGACTGTTGTTTTTGCTGTTACTGGGCAAAGACATACAGCCAGTCATACAGCCTTGTCGTATTTATTTTCTTCTCACAGGTTATGCGCTGTACATTTTCTAATACATTTCTCTAATTTTTTAATATCTTTCTTTTAACTTACGAGTAGTGGAATCACGGAGGGGAAACAATGCAAATCGTCCGCGGGTGAAGCCGTGGGACACAGCTAGTATAAAATAAATGAAAAATAACAAAACACGCATCCATCTGCTATGCCACCTACCTACCTCTGTCAGTTGGACTTACACCACTTTCATAATCGATGATTATGCAATTTCATTTACCCACCGATTTTAAGTTGTACAAAACATGGGATTTTTTTGAGAAATTAAACATGGACTAGTTATAAATAAAAAAATTACATTAAATTAAGCATGAATTACGTGATAGCTCATATTTCCTCAAAAATGGACTTACACCACTTTCAAAATAAACGGTCCATATATAAAAGGACTTGGTAGAAACGTGACATTTGGATAGATGTTTACTTTCGTAATCTGGACATCCACTAAGAAGGGATTTTGAAAAATTTCAACCCTAAAGGGGTGAAATAAGGGTTGAAAGTTTGTATGGAAAAAAAATTAAACCGGCACCGTTTTTTATAAAATCGTAAATTCAGACTCTTAAAAATATTTAATTGAACAAATGTTTCGTGGTTCATTTTAATTCATCCCCTAGGGGTGTAAATAAGGGATTGAAAGTTGGTATGGAAAAATTTTTAAATCGCCACCGATTTTTATAAAATTTGAAACTTAGACTCTCAAAAATATCATTCTCATTGAACACATGTTTCATGATTTGTTAGAATTCACCCCTAAATAAGCAAGCGAAGCTGCGCGCTTCCGCTAGTTTGATATAAAAGTATATCTTATTATATTAACAATATTTTATGTTAGTAACATTTGGTTTAGAATTTATACAAATAAATAAAACTTAAAAGCTCATTTAAAATCTGCTTTATATAACCAATCGTGTGCTGGGATATGCGAGCTTACATTGAAATGTCAAAAACAGTGACGCTTTGCAGATTGGCGCTGCGCCGGTTCTTGACCACAATCATTTGTACCTAACAGTAAACACTAGATTTTGGTCCACAGTTAGAGGAAGGATAGGTAGTGTGTTCAAATCCTTCAACATTTTTTTTAGCTTAAAGCTAGACACTGAAACGCAGCTTCACTAGCTTGAACTTATTTTTAAAAAGGTATTGTATATTTTTTGATATTGCAGCATTTAACGATGATGCGGAAAGATTATATTTAACTAGCAGACGCGCGCAGCTTCGCTTGCGTATTTAGGGGTGTATTCTAATAACCCATGAAACATATGTTCGATTAAATATTTTGAAGAGTCTAAATTTCAAATTTTATAAAAATCGATTGCGATTTAAAGATTTTTCCATACAAACTTTCGACCCTTTATTTGCACCCTTAGAGGGAGAATTCTAGAAAAGGTTGAAACACGTGTTCAATTAAATACTTTTAAAAATCTAAATTTCAAATTTTATAAAAATCGGTGCCGATTTCAATTTTTTTCCATACAAACTTTGAACCCCTATTTTACCCCTTTAGGGTTAAAATTTTTCAAAATCCCTTCTTAGTGGATGTCCAGATTATGAAAGTAAACATCTGTCCAAATTTCATGTTTCTACCATCAGCGGTTACGGCTGTGCGTGCGTCTTACCTCAGTCAGTGAGGAGAAGGCCTTTTATATATATAGATTAACTTTTAATTGCATTTATAAGACAACTCATTTAATTTCAGTGTTTAACTTGCGCGAAATTGAAAAACATAATGCTTACTAGGCTCTTTCTCAACAAAACAGCCGTAAAAAGATAATGTATAGAGTACATACTGATTTATAAAGGGAATACTAGAAATTAAATACGAACATTTAACAACTTTGTCTGAGAAACAAGTGAGATTATAATGTATAAAAGATTCCTGGAATATCATATTAATATTTTTAAGTTCTTTATTATCTACCTGTAGAACTTTGTTCGCGATATTTTTTACAACTTGACGCTATACCCCACCTGAGTAGGTCTCTATTGTTAGACACCCCCATTCACCAGTTTCCTTAATTTCTGAGATATTGCGTGTTAAGCGCAACTCTGCTCTCCGATTGGTCTTGTAAAGAGAGAGAGAGAGAGTTGATATTTATTCCGTAAAATACCATACCACTACAGTTTATGTACCCTGCACATAGTAGCAGGTAGGTAGATGGATCCTGGGAAACTAGTGTTAAGAAACTCCGCTGTACCCCACTTTCCACTAAAAGTGGATTTCAAAATTCCTACGGAAACTGAAAAAGCAAGAAAAAAGCAGACAGCATTAATATATTATACCGAAAGAATTTGCTATAACATAAAAAAAATATATATTAGCTAACAACAAAAAGGTTAAGTTGAATGAAAAACGAAAATATGTTTTTATCAATTACCCTGTGTACCGCGCACTAGGAGCCTTGACCCAGTTAGCGAGCACGCCGAGATGCCGACCCAAAAAGCAATTCGAGTTAATAACATGAATCAACTGGTGGTTTCGACCTGCTGTTATTGTCTTAGACCAAAAATATATAATATAAAAATGATTTCTACGTAATAAATACTTATTAGATTAGTTAAGACTTTGTTTGTGTGCTATTATCGTTTTCATAGTTATAAGTTTTTATGAATAGAGAAAGAGAAAGTGAATCTCTATGTATATTTTAAGGAAAAGGCAAGGCAAACGAATGTACGGGTCACCTCATGGTTAGTGATCACCGTCGACCACGAACCCGTGTAGCAGAGGAGTTATAGAAGAGATGGAGAGGTGGAGATAAAAGCGCTTTATGAAGGTACCCAAGTCATATCGACCTTAAAACACTGCCTAGGCCATTCTATAGTTGCGCGTATCTCGGAGATTCCTGTTCTTTTAATGTTTTTTAGAGTAAGTATGAAAAATCTAGTGTTAAGACACTCCGTTTTTTTCCATTTGAAATCAAGACATTATATGTTAAGTAGCGGAACTCAACGCCACACTTTGTTTTTTAGAGAGACAAAATGAAAATAGTTTATTCCCACGAATGGGAAATGAATCATCCACTCCACAACGCCCATATATATGCATAGATAACAAGTATATGCTCCGAATATACATTTTCATTTGGGAATTCAGCTTAAACTTTAAATTAATTTGCAATATAATAAAGTGCACTCCCCCGTTTAAATTACGGAAGGTGTTGAAAATATAGCAGTATTTTATCTACGTTACAAAGGAACGTGCCCTGAAATAATATTAAATATTAAATTTGTTAGTGAGCCGTTACTGTATTCATAACTAAAAAGTCCGAAAAACAAATGTTTTATCTCGAAGAAAACAATCTTAGAGAAAAATGGGGATTTGATTCCCACTTGGGGGAATTAATTATTATTAGTACCTCTATCTTCTCTCTTTCTCAACACACAATGCCTCGAAAATTTGGCAGGGAGTGGGGAACGAAGCTTCTTAACACTACAATCCATCTGTTCGCCCTGCTATATACAATAAAGTGTTTGGACACTAGGTCTAGGTCTTGGTCTAGGTCTCTCTACCTAACCTGCCCAAACGGGATAGCGGGAATCTAAAAAAATACATTATAGTGTATTTCATGCCACTTCAATAACTGGAAAACAATTCCGAGAATTTCCCATATACGAATAAAAGTCTAAGGAATTTAATTATGTCTTTACAAAAAAATATTTCAAATAAACCAATAAATGAAAAATTAAAAACGTGAGTTAGATTACGAGTATATTCGTTGGAATTCATATTATACGTTATCAAACTCGCAATGTCACGAAAATTTAAACGAAAAATCGAGAACGGAGAATCACAACACTCAGCTTAGGGTAAGCAGAAAATCTTATATTATAAAGCGTAAAGCTCTAAGAATATATTTTCGTTTTAGTTATGGTAATAAAATATAATGAGAGTAAATCTCGGCCAGTTGCCATTATAAAAAGAAAATTAATGGAAATCTCAGCTAATAATTATTAAATCTAAGCTTATGTTTATAAATTCAAATCTAAAAAGCAAGGCACCTCTTTAATGGCAATAAAAACTTAACAATAGAGATATTGTTCCACAATTATTCTAGTTGAGAGATTCAGTAACAATTAAACGAACCCAGAGTAATTTATATTATCAAATTATTTAAGGCCAAGTCCTTTTGAAATTGAGACAATAATAATTGGTTGGGGCAGTAGCAAGATAAATCTGTAAGTGTCATTCTTAAACATCTTGTAATACTCAAAATTAGTGAAAGTAATACAGCTTTTACTAAAGAATGCAAAATTTATAAATAAATCACTTTCCTACGGAAGCTTAATGGAAATATATCAAAAGCAGTTCAACAGCAGTTTTTTGAACAATTGTATGTAAATTCGCCGTATGTAAACTTTGGACTTAAATGACTGGCTTACCCTTTTAATGGCATCCGTGATGCATGTATTTAAATTCTGTTATGTTAGAATTTTTTATATGAAATTCTTAATCCCCAGTTAATAAAATAGAGATATTTCATATTTATAAAGAAATCTCGTCTCTTTTAACTTCCACGATTACCATTATCTGGCAGTAATGTCCGTTTGAAAATTGTCTTATCTAATTTTAACAGTAAAGTGATTTAAATGAAAATTATTAGGAGTTACAGTGCAGTAGCTAATATTCATATTATCATTCGAACATCCAAGAAATTTTCTACAATACATCGTCGGTTATATTCCGACAGGCTCATCATTAACATGATGTACTAGGACGTGTGAGCTAAGAGCAAATTTACTATAGATAAGGCTAGACTTCTGTTAGTTCTGATATCTACATTCTACAAATAGTAAATCGAGTGTCTTCGCAAAATTTGCATCTTTTATTGTCTTTTTACCTTTTATATCACAATTTCCTTAGTATATTATTCATGTGCAGAAAATTCAGCAAATCAAATAAAATAATAGAATTTTATATAACGATGATAAAACGTAAAAGTTCAATATATGTGAACAGACATACTTTTAGACATTTTATAAGTTGAAGAAACATCTAAGAATTTTAGTTCAATCAAAACAGTTTCGACTGTCGACATTGTGACCGTGAAAAGAATGAAACTATTACGTGATACGTTTAAAGGTTAGCGACTTCATGACCTTGGCTATTTCTATCCAATGGTACAGGGTTATTCTAGGATATTCCAATAAACTTAGCTGGTATTAAGGCAAGATAAAGGATTTTGTGCTAAAATACAATAAGGGTTGAATAAAAAATATATTTAATACAATATAATATGATATATCAATCATTTTTTATATAAAATAGAATCGTATCTGGAGATGAAAACCAAATGTATGTCTATCTAGAATTGAGTGCAACGCGGTACTGGGGCCGCGCATGCCTTGTAGCCCAGGGAGTACGTCAGATCGAGTTGTAAGTTTACTACGTGGATTCAATATTAAAGGCTGCCATCTGCCGAACTTTCTTGGTAAACGAACAAGATGCACGTCCTCCCTGCATCAGCTGTCGGGGGGCACTGGAGCGGTGCAACCAGTGTGGCTGTTTCAGCCGCTTTTCATTCATTCATAATTGTCAAGACCATCTGTTACTATCGTACGCGCGTTTATGTGTGGAAATTTCAAATAACTGTTGATAGTTATTTTTTTTAATATGTATTTATGAAAACAGAGAGTTATATAACGAAGTGGTTGGTGCTCAATTGTCACGCATGGAACGCCATAAACTAAGAGCAGAACAGAACAGAGAAACTATCTTCGTTATGCACTATTTTATTGCCCTTACGTAATTTATTTGAGAATCCTGAAAATATTATTTATATATATTTGAGATTATTTCCGGAATTCATAAAAAAAAATAAGAAATCCGATAATCTAGCTAGCTACAAAAACGCTAATAAAGTATTTTTTAAATTAAGAATTTGTATATTCACAATATTTAATTTTATTTATACAATTAAAGGACTATCACACAAGCAATCCAGAAAGAATTTGTCAAATCCCAACTGATTGAGAAAGATATGCGAAATAAATACTTAGTAATTGAACGAAATCCCATGTGTAGGGGCTGGCCTTGGTTGCCTTTGTTTTTAATAATAAAAAAGAATTTAACAATGAAAGCCTCACTCGAGGATATTATATATTTGATATTTTCATTTATTCGCTCTGGTGTCGAGGCAAAGCGCGGCGTTCGGTTCCGCCATTCAATGCAACGGCTCCGTCTGCATACCCTGATATATATGGAATAAGTGTAAAGATGAAGAAATGAAAAAATATATCTTATAGATTAAATAAAGCTTACTTAGGCTACAGTTATACATGCTTAATAAATGGTATGCTTATTAGCATGCTTGAAACCATACCATTTATTAAGCATCCGTAATTTAATATTAGATTGCTTCTGCCTGCCCTTCTATATACAGAAAAAAAAACACAAACAAAAAAAACGCGGGTAGACGCAGAAGTGACTTTTATTGATGTATTTTTATTGCTCCTAATTTTTCTTGTTAATTAAAATAGTAATAAGTTTGCATATGTGTTAATAGTTTGATACGTGTGTTAAGTTGAACATTACTAAACTTTCTCACAAACTTTCTACACTAAATAAGTAAGAATAGTGACACCAGTGGACCAGCTTCTCAAGAGTATGGAGGATATAGTATGTATTTATATTTAGATGTTATAATATATTATTTATTTTGTATAACTATATTTATGTTTATTTATGTGTATGTCATGCCTAATTATTTATTTTTTTATATTTATTATTACTATTAGTTCTATTTTAATATTTATTTGTTTTTATCTTTCTCAATTTCCCTGCACTATCTTGCCTTTCCCGCTACTTTGCACTTATCCACTTCCACGGGTTGACTGGAAGACATCTCTTCTAGAGATAAGTCCACCGTTGTGTATGTCATTTCGTAATGTATGTTTTATTATGTGTTAATTTAGTGCAATAAAGAATTTAGTGCAATACAGAGTAAAGTTAACAAAAAGTATATAAATTGAAATTGCTGTTATAAATATAATTAATGAACTTGAACTTTCTGAAGGCAAAGCGGAGGCTGGTTACAAGAAAACTAACACAGTGTAACGATCATTATTATTTTAATAAAGCAAGGCTTCCTTACACAAGGCTCTATATTAAACTCTTTTCATCACTGGAAATTCCCTTTGAAAATGTAAATGTTTTAACAAGTTATTAAGCTTTGAGTTTATAATTAATAAAAAAATCATGTTTTTTTCCCAGGTAGCATAGTAGGCAGAAGCGATCTGAGAACAAAGTGCTAAAACACTTCGTTATCATTAAAACTCATCCGTTCAATACTCGCTTAACTCTGGAGACATTGAGAATGTAGTGTCAAGACACTCCGCTTTCCGCCCAGATTTGGGACATTATATGTTAAGTGGCAGAACTCTACGCCGTTCATATTCTTGCCAGAGCGTTTGTTTTTAATTTATGTACATTGTCATTGGATTATATTATCGTATTTGTATTTTAATGAAATGTTTATTTTATACCAGTGGATATAATCAATTGTTCGTTATTCTATTTATGATAATTTTATTTATAAAGTACATATAAACCGGATATATTTTGTGAATTTAAAACGCCTTACACTTCGTAATCTAGCTACGTATCCAGTTAAAAAATTCTAATTATAGTTCTTTCGTGTGTATGTTTGTTTACTCAATTACTCTGTATAAATAAATAATTATTTCTCTAATTAGAACAGATATTGAAGAACGGCGTATCATGACATTCAAATTCTCTATACCAACCATGTAATACAAATACAAAAATATCCTTGTTTATTTTATTCGTAGGTTCTATTTTCACCTCACCACATGAGATACAAAGGTTTTTTGCTTCATCCCAGAAAACAGTTTAGACAGAGGGAATTTAGTGTTAAGACACTCCGTTCCCAATTTCCATAATGTCTGTGAAATAGGACGAAATAAACTATTCATATCGCACCACAGGGCCACGTTTTCAAATATAATGTAATAAATAAACAATAAAGGAGAAACGCAACGCCCATTTAATATTCAATTGTGTTAACATTGTTGAATACCAACAAATCAACCTCACAAATGTGTGCCTTATATAATTAACTCCCATACTATGTTTGTATTTAAATAATACGTTTATTAATAAAAAAGCCCGCGTAGATATATACTAAGATATAGATTTGTATACATTAAGGAAAAATAGATGATTTCTATAATTTGATATTCATCCTTATGACAATAAATATAATAGTCACTTTTAGCATTTCAGTGATTCGGAATGACCTAGCCTACGAGTGGTAGGTATAGTATGACTTTGATGGTTTTGTAAATTTTTATATATTTTCGAATTACTGTTAATTTTTATTTAATTATTTGCTGCTTATTACTACTGCTTCTTATTAATTTATCTCAGTTCAGTTATCTATACCGATGCTATGCACTTAAAATATCGTAATTTTAATAATTTGGGATTTTATTTAATATTGTTCGCAAAAATTATTAATGTATATATATAAAAGGCCTTCTCCTCACTGACTGAGGTAAGACGCACGCGCAGCCGTAACCGCTGTGCGTAGAAACATCAAATTTGGACAGATGTTTACTTTCGTAATCTGGACATCCACTAAGAAGGGATTTTCAATAATTTTAACCCTAAAGGGGTGAAATAGGGGCTGAAAGTTTACATGGAAAAAAAAATCAGCACCAATTTTTATAAAATTTGAAATTTAGACTCTTAAAAATATTTCATTGAACACGTGTTTCATCGTTTTCTAGAATTCTCCCCCTAAAGGTGCAAATAAGGGGTTGAAAGTTTGTATGGAAAATTTTTTAAAGCGCCACCAATTTTTATAAAATTTGAAATTCAGGCTCTTAAAAATATTTAATTGAACATGTGTTTCATGGTTTTTTAGAATTCACTTCTAAGGGTGCAAATAAAGGTTTGAAAGTTTGTATTGAAAAATCTTTAAATGGCAACCATTTTTATAAAATTTGAAATTTAGACTTAAAAATATTTCATTGAACACGACGTGTTTTATGGTTTATTATAATTCACCTCTAAGGGTACAAATAAGCAGGCAAAGATGCGCGCATCCGCTAGTTATTTAACATAAAAAAATGTTTAGTACGCGCGCACGGAAAACTTTAGGTACTTTTTCTAATATTAAGAATTTCCTTTAGTTACTTTTACTTCTTTTGTTTGTCCATTTCGGTTACTCAGATATTTTATCTTATAATGAATCTCCACTTTTTATTCTTTTTTAACTTATTTTAATTATTTAGGCTTATATTTTCTTACAAATTCTATTGAAAACCGAAAATAATTTCATAAATATATTAAATAAATAATCGTATAGTTCAAACGGGCGTAGCCGCGTCCAGGCCCACTAGTTTATCAATAAAATCCCAGGTTCTCTAATTCAACCTAACATACATTCGGTTGTAAATTTTTCTTACATCTAAAATTATCTTTTATAAATACATAGTACTTAATCGTAGCGCAGTGTGTCAGGGTATGACTATAAATGCGCACTGCGAGGCTATGGATTCGATTTTAATTTGGGGGAATTGACTAATTTCGTTTTTCTATTGTTGCTAAGAGAAAACACGGCGTTGAGTTGCATAGTTATTACATATAATTTCTTGAATGTGGATCAAGTTGATAAAAGAGTGTATTGCCACTGATTTTTTTGTGACTACAATTGAAAAAATTATAAAAATTAAATGCTAAGCTTAAAGTTAAATTAAATACTTAAACATTAATTATCTCGGGGATATAATCGCTAGGGAATGTGTTTCCATGTAATTTAGTGGAATGATAATCTTATAGGATTACGGCTTTACATTGTTTACGTTACATACTGTATATAATGACCGCAGGCAGAAATCGACCTTTTCAAAGGGCTTGCTCGACCTCAATGGTTCAGGGAATGAATAGAATATATATATATAAGTATATAAGATTTATGTCGATGGTAACAATGTATTCGAAAGGCATATTAAGCATTTATATAATAAGAAATATGAAACATAATTTATACTCGTATGTAGAATTATCCATATTTTTCATACATAAGGGAGCGTTTTTAACTTTTTTTTGTGTTTTTGTTGCTGCTATCGCTATGGGTTCGATTCTTTTGTTGTTCGATTGTTTTTTCAACTTTGCTTATATATTGCCTGTTGCTTATTTAGTGTTTAATAAGAAACTCATTAATTAAGCGTAACTTAACGCCACGTGTTGTCTTATTAGCACAGCGAGAAAATGAAAATATTAAAAAGCTCAAATCTGTCGCATTTACAATCGCATGCCTGTGTCGATACGACTATACTCAAATATTTCTATAAATGATTATTTTATATAATTTTTGTTATCTAGATCGGGCTTCCCTCTAAATAAAGGAGTGGGTAACTATAAACAAAATAAAAGTCTGTTTTTTGTTGAAGTGAATGACAAACAAACAAATAATTATGTATTTTTTTTTTATAATAAAAATTGCTATATAGTATGTATATTGACTTGGTGATTCTATGTAATGTTTCATTAACGTTCATACTCTTATGTATTTATGTTATTTTAGTATTATAATCCCTTTATCAAATGTGAGTTTTGAGGCCGTCGGGGCGCAGGTTCTCAAGTGTGTGATTATAAACGCGACTGATTGTGGATTCGATCCCCACTTGAGGAAATTAAATTTATATTTACATTACTCTGATTTTAAAGTTTTGTAATGTAGTCTTGACACTCCGTTTTCTGCTTTTCTGCTCCCAAAATTGAGATATTTTGGTTTTTGTCCCTACTTCGGATTTTAACTTACCTAATTGGTACCATTTTTATTTTTTACTCTACGCTGTATCCTGCATATACTAGGGTAGGCATAAGGAACTTACTGTCCCTCCGTTCCTCATTTTCCGCTGAAACAATGCTTGCTGAGCGGCCAAAGTGGAAATCGAATCTACAACCGTCACGCGGCCTTATTAAATATTAAAAAAACTAGGGTAAGATAAATATAGGCTGGTGAGGCGGAGGGCCTAAACAAACATAATAAAAGGATGGCACTGTTACTTCATTTCTTTGTCAAGATCCCTACAAATTCATTAATAGTCAGTAGCTAATCTAAATACAATACGTTTCAAAGATAGCCGAGATCAAAGAAGGTAATAATATGGCAGTATACAAGCAGTATATGTAGGCGAATGTTGTGAATATATTATTACTTGTTATATTTTATATTAGATTAGTTAGACTATTTGAAAAATAGTAAGTAAATCGATAAAATAAACATAATTTTAAAAGAACTAGATTTGATTTTGGAAAAGAATTAGGAAGAGGGAAACTAATATTAAGGAAGAAGAGAAAGAATTGATAATCAATTCCCCTATTACGCGTAGTTTTGAACATTCCATGTTATTCCTCGGAGTGGGGATAGAACCCACGACCGTCGCACTTACAGTACCACTACGCAACGACTTCATCCTGTTACATTTAATTGAATTGAAACTGATCTCACGAACTCGTGGTAACATTCGTACTCTTCAGTAGAACTCTAGTTCTTATTTAACAGTTATTACTTCAAAAGCCCTTAGATTTGGTATTTATGCACCTGTATTTATATGGAAATACAAATAGGAAATAATAAAAAAGCTTCCCGATTGTAATGTAAGATTAAACAGATATTCTCTTTTGTATGGCGCTACTTAGCGCCGCATTTTTACAACAAAAAAATATACATTAAGTTATATATTTGAAAATCAATTCCTATCAACAATGATTGAACGTCATAATGCTAAAAGACAGTAGTAAATCTTTATAAATAAAAAGAAATAGAAAAATATAAGGAATAAAGTACAAAATCCCTATTAAATCCCACTATCTTTATCTATGTTTAGAGCCTTGGATATAAAAATATAATAATATTATTGATTAAGTATTAGCGCATCCATTAGATGTTACTGAAATGGTTCCACGTGGTGTCGTTCAGCGGTTTCGGTGTTTTCTATGAAAATATGTATTTATATAGTAAAATAAATAAATTTTGACACTATAGTGGCGCAATGAGTCTCTATGAAAGTGAATGCGCGGCGTTTAGTTCCGCCAAACAACATACAGTGTCGATGAAGTTATAGTAATGCTGAAGAAAGCCAATTAAAAAAATATATTTCTTCAGATCAAATCATATAATCCACTAAATCCGATAAAACTTTAATTTCAAACTGAAAAATAAAAAACTAGTTAAAAATGGAAGTTAAATTGGTAATAAATCCGATTAGTCTCAGTAAAGTGTACAAATCCAACGCGAGAACAACAATATAACGCTCTATTTCCCAAGGATTTTAGTATAACACATTATACAGGTGGATGGTTTTTGCCTAATTTGACTGGAAAGCCATAAATGTAGGTTATATTGTGGCTATTTAACTAAGCTCTGAGAATTAATTACTAGTACAATATTTTACAAAATATATTATTTGTTCTAATGTTATAATTATCTATATTTTAATGCCACTCGTGGCGGTGGGGCAGAATGTGTAACTGTAAACGCGACAGGTTGTTCGATCCCCACTCGAGGAAATGAAATATTGAATATTTTTATTTTATTCGTTCTGATGTCGAGGCAAAGCGCGGCGTCGAGTTCTGCCACAAAATGGAAAAATCTGAAAATGAGGAACGGAGTGTCTTTATACTAGATTCCCTCTGCCTACCCTTAAGTCTGCAGTATACAGCGTGATTTTCTACATTAAAACATGTTTGTTTACTCATAATTATTAAACAGGCACAATTTTAATTTCCTAGTTTCGGTAATAAGACAAAGCCTGGAGTTGAATTCCACCACTAAATACGCAACTGGAAAATAAGGCGATTAATGGAGAACGGAGTGTCTCAACACTAGCTTCTCACAGCTTACCCTGTTCAATGCAGCGTAAAACTAAAAAATATAATTGGTCAAAATAAATGTACTAACTCTTTAAAATCTTAAAAGAAAGCGTGGAAAGCCATGTCGCATAATTAGTCCCATCACATTGGCGCTAATTGATGCAGGATATCCGCGCTAGAGCATTCTCAGGCTTAAATAGTCGTTGTTTTAAAAAAAAATATTAATAAAGCTTGTTCATGCTGTTAGTTTAATATTCTTTATAATATAGCTGACTACGACCACTGATACCGTCGTCGTGCAGTGGAATTGCGTCTTTCAGAAAGCTCAATGTTGGTGGGTTCGATACAGATTGAGGGTAATTAATTATTTTAATTTTCTCATTCTTATACGACGTGGCGCTGAGCTTCACCACGAAAATTCTCAATTCTTCATTATGGGTGGATGGCGCAGAATGGGGCGTCTTGACACTAGGTATTTTCTTCTTCTTAGAAATGTTACTACTTTTTTTGACTAAAAACTGAGCCCACCAGCGACCGGAGAGACTAACTATAAAATGATAAGGCCATTTACCTTATAATAATATACACGCTTCACTTTATAATTAAAGCATTAGCTTTATTTTTTAATACATTATACAAGTTTTCTTATATTTTTTTCAAAAATAGGGTAATGTTACTTGAAATTTAAAAGGCAGAATTCTTACTTATCGTTGTATTTTTATCGAGTTTTCAAAACAAAAATCAATTCTAAATTTCTTAGTAGCATACTTCTTGTTTTTTTTGTTTACATTATTTATTACATAGAACACAACGTAACTGAAAATATATATTTTCCATAAATCTCCTCTTAGTCATCTTTCAGCAATGTCAAATATGATTTTTTCAAGTTTGTTTCGATCAACGAAAAGGAAATTAGTTAGAAAGACATTTTTTTCTGTCCTTTATTTTTTAAGGACATTTTTTAAAAAACTATTTACTTTTTTAATTTTCGGCAATGTGTTACAGCTGAATATTTAGGTAAAAAACAAGAATAATTAAAATATAAAAATATGTTATTATTGTCGTTGAGAATCGAATCCGTAACCATTAGTCAGTCATTCATAATAAAAAGCAGATTTACGGTTTATCCCACAAAAGAGGGTAGGCAAAGGGAACCAAGCGTTAGAACACTTCGTTATCCACTGGCCACCGATTTTGTGAGACGTTGCGTATTGCGGAACTCAACGCCACGCTTCGTGTGCCAGAGGAGGTAAAAAATATATATATAGTCATTCGATGCCGTCGACCAGAAAAAAATATATAAATAAAGAATCCTTATTTCTTGTTTATAAAACAACATTTAAAATTCGATATCATATTTTTCCAACAAGTTGTATTAACAAGTTAAGTTATAACAGTATTTTTTTATCGAAGCTCGATCAATGTCAAGGTGCCGGCACGTGCGAAAATACGGGTGGATTTAAAATTAGCTATTGAAATAAGATTAGCTTTTAGCTTTTATAAATATATATTTTTAATAATTAACAACTTTATATTTTCTTATTAGCTTTTATATTTTTTTTTAAATGTGCGGAAAAAAAATATTTTTAGTATGAACTTTTTTTGATAGACAAATTTCCCTTTTTTGAGAGGGAACCTGGCAATCTAGTATTAAGACATTCTGTTCTCATTTAAACAATTCCGTTCCCCACTTTCTCTCATAGTTGTGGGTTCAATTCCAATTCGGGTAAATAATTATGTTACACTATTTTCTTTTCCTCACTCTGGTTAACAATGCACGGCGTTGAAATCCGCCACTCTGATTGCAACGTTTCAAAATAGGGCAGAAGGTGGAGAATGGAGTGTCTTATTCGACGACATATCGAGACAGGGACGTAAAGCCACTTAAAACTACGTTAATAACAATTGAATATAAAACAAAAAAATTACTCAATTTTTACAAATTTAACACGTTATGCACTAATTAAAAATTGAGTATCGGATCTAAAAATAAATTTAAAGGATGAAATTGGCTCGTATCACCACAGAAGTTCCGCGTCAGTCCACACACCTACGGCACCTCCCTTTGACTATTGAAATGCGATAGAGTGGGTGTCGAAACTTTAGCTACCTGGTATATGGTTGGATATAGCTTAATTTCGTTTGTAATATTGTATTTGCGCTTAAAATGGTTGTTTAAGTATTTTGTAATATTTTAGAAATTTTGTTAATTTCTTTCTATTTTCATGAGTCACGCGTTTTTTTGAATAGACAGTGGTAAAAATAATGATGTCCACCTTAAAACGTAATATCCCGAAAATTGAACGGAGCGTGTGTAGAGTCTAGTTACTAGGAACTTACTAGGTTCCCTCTGCCTATCCTGCTATAGTTAAATCCTGCAGGTTAAATGATTATTTACATCGGACTATGTTTTTTGCTTTACGCCGTATCCCGAGCATTGCACGATAAGCAGGGGGAACCTAGTGAGAAAACACTTCGTTATCATTAAGACACTTCCGTTCTATACATTCAACCTGTTCTCGGATCTCAACGTCACGCTTTGGCATGTTGCACGAAATAATAATAATATTATTTTTATTAAATCTAAATAATAAAAATGTCTAAATAATATTCCTTCGATTGGGGATCCAACCCACGACCTGTCGCGTTTACAGTAGCACGCTTGTGCCCTTGGGCCACGACTGGACTCAATAACATTTTTTTATTACATACTAATACTTTAAAGATACCTGAAAGACTTAGATCCACATTTAAGTGCGATACGTAGAATTATATTAAAAGGAATTTTAATACAATGGTATGTAACGCGCTACAAGTACAACTCATCACTCCGTTACGTGGAAGATCAACAAATATGAAGAGTGATTTTTATTTTCATTCGTTTTGAAAATTAAATGAGATTAAATCAGAATCAAATCTTACCGAAACTTTTCGAACCTAGTGGTACGACGCTCCGGTCCCCACTTTCCGCCGAATTCTCGAGCCATTATCACTCAACTAAGTCCCACAAGTGTTACGTTTCATTCATTGGGATAGCGCGCACTGGTGACTTTTTTCACGGTGACAATACATTTTTTGTCACTGACATGTCACCATACTTTTCGCGACTGTGCGCACTTGCGATGACAGTGACGAAATTTTAAGATAATTATTAAGAATTATTAATTAATAAGAAATAGAAAAAAAAGCAAACGTAGAAAATATTGGTTTTCAAATTACTATTTGCATAAACCTTTAGGGATTGGTCATAGAGCAATGGTCACAACTCAATTTGTCAATCTGTATTGTCATTGTCTATTGCATATTCATGAAAACACACGTTTTGCCTTGGTGATGAACTTGGCGCCATTCTTGAAATAAAAATTCGGTGCTGCAATGCAACACGCTACTGTTTCATGTTTATGCAGAAGACGACTAGTATGGAAACCGCAAGAGGGAGGGCGAACGAAGTGACATTTAGTTGCTAATGCGCGCACGGGCATACAAATCTATGGACACGGTGACAATTGCGTCACCGGCGTGTTGCCGTGCTCCGCGGACAAAAAGTCACCCGATTGTCACGTATCCAAATGCGCGCACCTTCATTAAGTGTAATGTACACGGTGAGAGTGACGCAACAGTCACGGTGACAAAAATCACTAGTGCGCGCTATACCTTACGCTTACAGACGAAACCACTGGACTTATAAAGCTGAAAATTCAACGTGACACTGGCGAAGTGATAAGTGCTGAATTGGCACGCTCGGAACGCCATAAATAAAGAGGAGAAGAAAGCGGAAAATTGGTTGTAGATAGTGTAGGAAGGGTAGAGAAGCTATAGCGAATAAAAATAATTTAAAAAAACCAGTAAAAGTCAAATACGGTTGACACTAAAAAGTAATGCGGGGGTGTGACTGTAACGCGACGGCTGTGGGTTCGATCCCCACTCGGGGAAATGAAATATTTATTTACGTTTATATTTCCATTCCTCGCTCTTTCTCGCTCATTCTCGCTATGGTATCGGGTAAAGCGCGGCGTTGAATTCTGCCACTCAACACGCAATTCGGCAGAAAGTGGGGAACGGAGTGTCTTAACACTAGGCTCCCTCTGCCTACCCTGCTGTGTGCGGGATACAGCGTGAAACTTGATTTTTCTAAAAAGTAATAAATGCACTATATGGGATAGAATCTAAGAAAAAAGCAAGTTCACTGTCATCCACTTTACGATAAAGTGCAATTTCCTCTGACATTGAACTTGAACTTAGCAAAGAAAGCTTTTAATAATAAAATCCTCGTGTGTATACGGGTAGAGTAACTTGGCAACTAAACTGGTACAGGTATATATTATAAGCTTTCATTTTAAAATAGTACTTTTTTATTTATATTGTGAACTGTAAATTATATTTTTTATTCAGTTATTAAAAACATAGGGGGTAGCGGAATTTAAGACATTCTTAAACTAATAAGATTAATGTCTGCGCAGCGGCACAAGGGTTTCCAGTTTCCCCCTGCCTTCCCCGAAATGTGCGGGATACAACGCGAAGCTAAAAAACATGTTGATCTCAACGCCGCACTTTTTTGTTACTAGAGCGAAGAAATTAATAGAATTTATCCCCCGAGCGGGAATCTAATCCACAATCCTCACGTTCACAGTCATACTTAACCGCTGGGCCATGACGGTCTCGACAAATTATATACAATTATATAAAACTACTGGTGGATCCGAACGCGGCTACGCCCGCTTGAACTACACGAATATTCTTTAAATATATTTATGAAATTATTTTCAGTTTTCAATAGAGAGATGCGTTAAGCAAGCTCATTTTAGGTGACGATTTCTAACAACAAACTTGTTTTCAATAGAGAGATGCATAAAGCATGCTCATTTTGGGTGACGTTTTCTAACAACAAACTTTGCAAATCGTTGCTTAGCAACGGTCGCATAGTGACGGTTGTTATTAACATGGCTTAATAAATTTCATGTCAAATTAATAAGTATTTTAATATATTGGTATATATCGATAATATTACAAATATGAGAAAAAAAGGTATCCTATGTTCATCCCGAGACCCTCAAGTATCTCTATATGAGTATCTTGCTACTGATTGCGTAAAAGACAGACAGACAGACAGACAGAGTTACTTTCGAATTTCTAATAGGTATGGATTCATATTAATTCTAGATATCACAATATGAAGTTCGGGATGAATCGTTATTAACATTAATACTTTTAACAGCTTTAGCGCTGCTACGCTGGACTATTAACCGCCTGAGATTTCAGTGATTGATGATTTCAATTTTGTATTTTTATAATAATAATATATTTTATACTATTTGAGTAAAATTTATTCGAGCTTGAAGATACAAGTGATCGTTGTTTTTTCGAGTAGAATGAGAATGAACAGCGGCACATCGTCTGACAGTAAACGGGTGTGGGTCGGCCCACGTGAGGTGCAGTCAATGCCTTATTTTACGGCATAAGCTTACGTGAATTCCGTGAATTAGGTAAAAAGAAGGGGACGGAGTGTCTTAGCACTAAATTTCCTCTCTTTAACCCGCCATATACGTAAAGCTAAAAGAAGGGACTTTACTTTAGTTTAGTTTAGTTTATGCTTTATTGCACACAAATAAAAGAAAAAGAATAAAACAAATAGAACAGAAAAGACATAAAAAAAACAAGTATGCAAAGGCGGCCTTATTGCTTCAAGCAATCTCTTCCAGGCAACCTTTGATAACAGCAAAGGACTTAAAATATAAAAAGAGAAGGGTGGAATAACGTAAGTGCAAACTAAATAATAATAATAATACTAAGTAAACACATAAAATACTTATGATATATACAAAAATACATAAGCTCATACACAATACACAAATACATATATTTATAAATAAATACATATAAACATATATATACTTACACAAACAAATGCTACATATAATATAATATAATATATAATATAATATAATATGTACAATATAATTAATAGATAGAAGAGTCTACAAATTTTCTAAATTAAAAAGGTGTTGTTTTAGACGTCTTTTAAATATGTTAAGTGACATTGAATGTCGCACTTCAGTAGGAAGTGCATTCCAGAGAATAACAGCTTTCACAGTAAAGGAGTTGGAAAAGAAGTGGGTATAGCAGGTTGGATGTTTGAGGAGGTTATCACTTCGCGACCTTAGTTCAAGGCGTAGAAGAGAATCGGAACCAAGGAAGTTGAATCGCTCTTTTAAATAAGAGGGAGCGAAAGGATTGTATAGGATCGAATAAAGAAGAGTAAGCATACGATAATTGCGGCGAAGTCTAATAGGAAGCCATCCTAGCTGACGACGGTAATCGGAGATATGATCATATTTACGCAGGCCAAAAATAAATGTTATACATAGACTTTGTAACCGCTCTAGTTTATTCAATTGTTCCTCAGATAAATCCGGGTAACAAGAGTCAGCATAATCTAAAATCGGTAGCAGTAGTGTATGAGCTAGAGTAGTTTTGGTTTTCATAGGTAGAAAATATTTCCATCTTTTCAAGCCTCCGATATTAGCGAATAGTTTTCTGCTGAGCTCAGCTATCTTTATATGTGGGACTTTATATGTGTTCGAATGGAAAGAGGTAGCAAAGAATATAATTATGCCAAATACTTTTATTTATTTAATTTATAAAGGGTTTTAATTTACTTTAACAAAAATTAAGAGATGGTGTCGTGGCGCAAGGTCACAAGTGTGTGACTGTAACGACGGTAGTGTGTTCGATTCCCACTCAGGGCATGAATTATTATTTATTAATATTTCCAATTATTCGACCTGGTAGGTACTACTAACAGCAATATTTCGAAAATTGTGCGGAAAGCGAGTAACAAAGTGTTTTAACATTAGTTTCCCTCTGCCTATATACGGGATACATCGTGAAACTGAAAAAAATGCTTATTTAGGCAAACAACTGCTTCATTTAAATAGTCGGTAAGCCGTTTGGCAGTTAATTCTAATTTAAATATAAAAGAAAGTGGCTCAAAAGAATCAAATATACATATTAAATAACAATAAAAACATCAATAGGACATTATTAACGTATAATTTCCGTAATCACTACCCATTAGGCCCCAATGACCTTTTTATATAGAAACTTATATGGTATATACTATATATATTATATACAGGGGGTTAGTAAAAGGTTAAGTCGATGTCACTCTTATCAGTTACCTATTAGACAGCTACATTTGTCTTAGTCCAGTTTTAAATCCATTTTACGGTGTCAGACATGCTTTTACGATGTTACCACGCTTTCCAGTGAAGCGAGTATCGTGGCTTCTTTTATTTATGCAGTGTTTTTAATGCCAACGGTTTTTAATGTCAACGGTTAGCTCTACGTTTTTTTTGAACGTTATTAATTATTTGAAATCAAAGTGCGTTGTTGATTTGAGAGAGATCGATCTTGAGAATTATCTTGAGATGCTGTTTTCATTCGTAGATTTTAATGTGTGAATGAAAATCGCACTGGATAAGATCGAGGTCAGAGTTGAAGGCGGTTTATAAAAACAGGCTAGAGTCAGGCGGAAAATGGAGATTATCCTGTACACTAGGTTCTCAATGCCTATCCTGCTATATGCAGGATACAAATATACAAAAAAAAATTAAAATTAAATTTTGGTATTAAGAAAGAATTTGCTACACCCATCGCGATGTACATCTTATTTTCATACGTGATGTATTTTTCAGGTTACGAAGAATCCACTATAGAAGATAATCCGGATCTAAACGGAAATTCTAAAGAGTTTCATTGATCGATGAGTGTGCGATGAGCAGATATATTATTATTATTAGTAGTAATACTTTTGAAGACAAATTAATGTTATGGAAAGATATATTTTTTATAAATAATAAACTAAAATATAAATATAGAGAGTGTTTTTGCACCGCACAGTGGTGGAGTGTCATGTACCTACAGTAAACGGACATTTTTGTTGTGCCAGTGACAGGTTAACTATTTCTACAACACTGAACTAGTCTTGCAGTACAACACTTCTACAGGACTAGTTTAGTATTGTAGTAGTGTTTTAGAGGTTATAGTTATCGACCACTGCGCTGTGAATTTAACATGGGAAACAAGCTGTTCATTACAAGCTTGGTTAAACTAGTATAAATAAATAAATTATAAGTGTAATTTATAATTTATGTAACTAAATAATATAAGTGGGGAACGGAGTGTCTTAACACTAGGTTCCATCTGCCTATCCCGCACACAGCAGGATGAAATAATATAGGTAAGTAATATATAAGTAATCTATCTTTTTTTTCAGATGTGGAGGTAGTGGAAGCCTGGTGGTTCCAATTATTTAACTATCACATCCTTAGTAAGGTGTGACTTCTTCCGTAATTGACTGCAATAGTAAATGACAGCCACAGAATATATCGAAATGGAATAGCCCGAAAAGTTTGGTTATTTCAAAGTTGACGATTAGGTATCTGTGTAAAGTTTAAATTAATTTTATGAAATGTCTACAGAAGTCTACGGCTTGGTGAGATTTAGGATTGGGCAAACATATAGAGTAATGGCTCAAGTAATAGGTAAGCCTCTCTTGTTATAGATCTTTACGACTTCACCTTCAGTAACGAATTGTGGTGGTATAGGTAGGATGTACATATGTATCTTTTCATACCAAGTTGTGCATACAAATATCGATGACAAAAATAATAAAAAAATGTATATTCACGTTTTGTCTCGCACTTTAACTCAAAGAAAGAAAAACATTCAAAGCTGCGCTTTGCATTGTTACCAAAAAAAACGTTAAATAATCTTTGTTCAAAATCGTCTGAATTAAAGATAAGTTTCGTATATTTCGAAATATTATCTTTATGGAGAAGTACGGTTATCCGTTACCTTTTTATTTAAATATCTGATCTAAGAATGAAAATAGTCTTCGCCACATCGCTATTATATTAAAATATACTTTAAAAAAGATGGTGAAAATGCAAGCATTTCATCACTATTCCAACCTCCACCATGATGGTGATTGGTGGTCATCATTAGCCTATCCTCGTCATCCTCGGCTTGGATATATGCTCTAAGCATCCAACCGTCACCAGCCACTTTACATGAGTTATGTATTTGTATTGTTGTGAAGTACACACCACTATTATTTATTAAGTTAAAATTAAATTTAAATTAAATAACATATCGCATTGGATTTAAATCGTTAAATCGATTTTACGACAATTATATTATAATAGCAAGCCTCTCAATAGTCTTTGTTAGACGCGTCGACATTATTGAAACATCTATTGTTGTACTCGTACTATAGTACAGGTGTAATTACTGATGACTTTCATTGTTACCTACGCTGAAACAACATAGGTACAAGAAACCTATTTTAGGTATAATATATACATATTTAAATCATTATTGAGTTATTAGCCTGATAAGACAATGCGGCGTTGAGTAAATTTAAAATGCCATTTCTGTCAGGCCATATATGAGAATTTTAAAACTACTAAAAAAAACCTTTAAAATATGAAACGTAAAATTTCACGAACAAGCCAAATACAGAATACAAACTGTATTGTTTCCAACATGTCGATTGACGTGGATGCGATACATTCGCGTCATTTCATATTTCGAAATGTTTCTTTTTGACAGGTTCATTTCCTTAAAATAGAAGGCATTCCTCACTTTCCGTAGAATTCTGGAGTCATTCCTCGAAGAAGGTGGTATGCTGTGCATTTCATTCTTAATTGTATTTGTGTTTTTGTTTTATTTTTATGTGGTGTACATTAAAATATATTTTATTATTACAAAAGATAAATTCATTTTTGTTACCCAAAACCTTTCTATACGCAAGTCAACTAATAAGGTTTATGCGGCGGTAGCTTGATTTAATAACATTAATTTATGTATTGATTGCTACTACCTGTTACTTAGTAGCAGCGTAGTATACATTAACGTAGTAGTACATTAAGAAACTGGCCAAGTGCGAGTCGGAATTGCGCACGAAGGGTTCCGTATCATTATCTTTATATCGTATGTTGTATGGGAGCCATACTTAATATTAATTTTATATTGTTTTTTAGTATATTTGGTTATAGAGGCAACAGAAATACACTAACCGTAAAAATCACAACAGTTGATCTATCACAGTTCATGAGATATCACTTGGTGACAGACAGACAGGATGGATGGACAGCGGAGGATTAATAATAGGATCTTTAGGTATTTTATCGTTTCTGTTGGCACCCTCAAAATTAGAACTTATAGTTTAATTTCGTTTTCAAACTAAGTCATACTTCATGATCATTCCTGAACCACATTAATTTATTTTGTAGTTATGAGTGTAAAAATTTCGAAATATTCTTTCTAATAACATAAGTTGCGGGAATAGTAAGAGATTTAAATTTCCCCATTACTAACGAAAATATGAATAATTTTATAATTATTTGTCATTTTAAACGTACTATATTTATAGTTCCCCTTCCCTTATAAAATCACTTAGTTTACCGTCTGTTTGTCTGTCTGTCTGTCAAGACTATTTATCTCAAGTAACGTAGTACACGTATATTAATCTTAGCTTGACACCTGTCAAGTTGAAATTAATTTCAAATGTCCAGATCTACGGCCACTAGGAACACAAAAAAATTTGCTTCTAAGTCGATACTATCATACACACAAAAGTTTTTGTCGCCTTGCCTTTAGTAATTAAAATCTATAGGGTACTTTCCATAAATTGTTTAATGATTATTATTTTGAAATTCAGCAAGGAGTGAATACTTAAGATAACTTCAAATTGAAGAAAAAATATCGAAAAATTTAAATTAAAATTTATTTTTTTACGCAAATGCGTGCGTACCGGCGTACTCATTAAATTTGTCAACTTATCTAAATTGTACTTCTCGTTAATTGAAGACTCTGAAATTTGATACGGAACTCTAGGTGGGCGAGCCCGTCTCACATATTACCGGTTTTTTTTCCTTACATTATTGTTTATATATACAATTAATATCTATTATAAGAAAATATCAATTTTTATCTTTACATAATTTGTATAAATGTTATTTAGAACTAAGGTGTTAAATATTAGTTTCATTAGTACTTTATTTCACAAAGAAATGTGTTAAAACCGACATATAATTTAGAGCTAGCCAGTATGAAATTACAGGAAATTTAATTATAATCTATGCAAAAAGGAGAATGCAACAGTCTGTATAATAGAAATAATATATTTATCTCGACGTATTCCTTAGTCCGTTATAATTCGTTTTGCAATTTTATATAATGTCTGTAGCCCTTGTGGTGTAAATGTTAAATATCTCACTTTATTGAAGTTGTCGGTTCGGATTTCGTTCAAGTGAATGTTTATTTTTATATATGAACATATTATAAATTAACTAGCGACCCGCTCGCGGCTTCGCCCGCCTTAACTACTGAATTATTCATATAATGTATGTTTGCAAAGCAATTAAGATAATATGAAAATTAATTAAACCTTAATGCAACCCGCATTTTCGTAATTCCAATAAGGATTTTCCAATTGTTTTAAAACAAAAACAAATAAATAACACGAATAATAGAAAACTTAAACGAAAGAAATTATAAACAACAGACTTCCTACTATTCTCTTACCCAAAAATACTTAAACGAAAGATGAAACTAACGATGTCGCGTGGAAATACATTATAATTATTGGATAACTCCAAAGTACGTGCAATCACTTCTAAATTTACTTTGCCAGGCGCAGAATTGTAGCATTCTCTCGGCCATCTCCGTAGTAGCTCAGAACGACATCAGAGCGTTGGTACGATCGTGGTCCCAGGCGAAAACCTGTTTTAGAGCAGACACATCGAAGGAGATGCGGGAGGGGATTGGAATTGGACCTTCAGTTTCTTGAGGGAGGCCTAGATTAAACGATCAAGGTGACTGCTCATGAGTCGAATTTGGAGGAGGATAGTAAGTCCCTCGGAAGAACAGGTCTGACCTCGGGTGGCCGGGAATGCGGAGTGCTGCTCCTTAGGTGCAGGTGACCCGATACACCGGCGCAACGGAATACGTTGGACGTGAGGTGACCAATGTGTACCTCTAGGGTTTCTATTTTTAGGTTGCGGTGAGTGGTGCGTGGTGTTCACGTTGTATGGTGCCTGCGTCACTCGCAGGAGGGTGAGGTTCCGTACTACCTACAGGATTCCTCGTTGAGTAATACTCGCTAGGGCATTGTTATGTCATCAATGTATAGTGCGTAGAGAGCAGGTCACAAAATTCTGACCGGGACAACGGCAGCGGTCGGGTCGCTGCTAGACCTCGCACTCTCAACTCTCAAGCAAAATGTCCTGTCACTTACAAAGCAGAGCGGCAAGACATGCGCGACGTGCTGGGGGGTGTCAGTTTTGAGCACTTTATGAAGTAAGCCCGGGTGCCAGACGCGGTCGAATACGCGTGCTACGTCAAGGAAGACTGCTATTGCATACTCACACTCTCTCTTGGTTGATCACTGTTGCGTAGTTTACCCAGAGTGGTATACCCGCTCGCCAAACTGCTCGCTTTGTGGGTGGATGTGCGACTGAAGAAGTGAGAGGAATAACTTCTCGAACAGCTTGGCGACCATGCTGAGGAGGATTATAGATCGGTATCCCTCAGCAGCATAATGAGCAGGCCTTCCTTCCATGCCCGGGGGAAAGAAGCCAGGCGGGTGCGGCGGATCCACTATTATAAGAAAAATGTTGCGGGGCACGGCGGACGCGTGGTGGGTGGCGAACCGTTAATCAGCAAGGATTTTTTAGTACTGTAATTTTAAATCTGTGCTACTAATCTTTTCAAGTACTTATTATAATATATTTAAATGAATATTTTTAGATATTTAAATGACTATTTTTAAACGGAAGAAATTATAAACAAAAGCCTACCTACTAATAACTACTACAAAAAATATGAATATATATATATATGCAATATATCGCGCTGAAATAATACATTCAACTGAAATTATCCAATACGTGAAAGCCATCTAAATCTTCTTTGCTATAGAGGCAGGCGGGTTTTTTTCGAGCTTGTGGTTAATGCTGTTAAAACAGCGACACCGGTTGGGTAGGCACTACGTGGCTGCCTGTGAGGAAAATTAAATAGAATTCATCGGCCGGGAATCGAACCCGGGCCGCCCGCGTGGCAGGCCAGCAATCTACCACTGAACCACCGATGCGTGTAAGGCAGGCGGGCGCGGCTGACGCGCTTGTATAGGCAAAACGTCGCGGGGCGCGTTTCGCAGCAAGGATTTTTTGATATTGTAATAACTTCTAAAGTACTTATTAAAATGAAAAACAGTAAAAGACAGTTTTCATCTACATTAAATGACCAACGTAACTAATATACTTATTTATATGCTGAGAGTAAGGGATAAGTGCAACATTAGGCGATACAGCTGATGTGTCAACGGCGTGATGTGTTAAAAATTAAATGCGTTTTTATCTAAAACTATTCGCAATTTCGAAATAGTGTAAAAGCAAATTGTATCTTCGTTTAACGTTGAAATTTAATAAAGTATTTTAAAGGATAAGGATTAATACCGTTATGGAAAAATATCCCTCACAATAAAAAATATATTGAAATTACTATTTTTAGACAGAAATATGATCACTACACGTTATTCTTAAAAGATACGAATATGCTGTCGCGGACTTTTTTGTAGATAAGATCTACAATCTGAATCTTAAGAGGAACAATGCTCCAGTACATTATTTTCATGTAGTACTTACCATTATAGCAGCGCATGCGCAAAAGTGCATCAACGGGTAGGACTTTATACACATTTATCTTATTTATGTTCACTTACATAAGAATGTACCAATAATAAACTATATATTAACCTTCCCTGAGAAATACTCGACCTAATGGTGAAAGCCGCATCAAAATCCGTTGGGTGGTTTAGAAGAAGAAGAGTTAGAAAGTTCAGACAGACACAAAAAGCGACTTTGTTTTATAAGATATAGGATGTCTATAAATCAAATAAATCAGCAAGGTAAGCAGAGGGAATCTAGAGTTAAGACACTTCATTTCCCACTTTCCGCCGAATTCTGGAAATATTGCGTATTGAATGGGGGAACTCTTTAATAGTAACCTCCGAAAACTTTCACTATTCAGGTCCTGGCTATTATAACTTGGGCTACTCACAAGTAGGTATTACTGTTAACTTTGGTGATAAAACACAATGTAAAAGCAAAGGGGACCTAGTTAGTTAAGACACTCCTCGACATTCAAAACCGTTTTTTCCAGCTCAAAATGAAAGTAACAATATTAAAATGAACCGAATAAATTTCAAACCCAGAGGAAGCCACATTTGCTTGGTAAACCGGAAGTGACATCAAAGTCGGTGACAACATTCTCGCGGACAAATGAAATTAACCTTTACATAATACCGGCTCATATATAAGTAATGTGATCGTTATAATTTTGCAGAAAATTAAGAATTTACTTTGGAGTATCTTTTAAAAATTCATTCTTTTTTAGGTAGGTACTACAAGTATCTTATATATCAGAAAGTAAATGCCACACACGATGGGTGTGCGTTCGTTGCCCAGCCTTCTTTACAGCGTAAACGCTGTATCCGAATGTAGCAGAGTAGGCAGAGGAAGCCTGGTGTTAAGATATTCCGCTCCCCACTTTTGACTTCTTCTTGAAACAGCTTACTATTATTTTATTATACACCGTTCTCTATTATACATATTAGCTTATAAATGTTAAACATAAATTTTCCTCTAAGTGGTGTGAAAAGTCACAATTACCGTGTGCAGTCAAATGCATCATCTCATAATAGAATTATCGATCCTAACTAAAGGTCAAAAGGTTTATTTAAATCTGAATAAAATAAGAAACAAATCAATAAAGTTTTTAAACAACAACAAGTGCTAAAGCGAAAATATTTATGTTAAGCTTTAAACATTTCTTATAAAATACGTATTCTTATTAATTACTAAAGTAAGCTGCATTGCTTATTAACTAGTGGTCCGCTCGTGACTTTGGCTGCGCAATACCGAATAATATTAAGTTGTTTACGATGTTTCCTCATATATCTTTAATATTCTGTTTATTTGTCTTATCTCCTGATTCGCTCTATCTATTGGTGAAAACCCCATCAAAATCCGTCGCGTAGTTTGAAAAAACGATTGTAAGTGACCTGATTGTGCAACTAACGGACAAGCGAGGTTTCGCCCGCTTGTACTATAGCCGCTTGAACTACAGACATACTATCTAATTTATAATATATGTAAGTATGGAGTTTACCAAGTCCGAAAAACAAGACAAAGCTCGGCATTCAGTTCAGCCACTCAACAGGTAATGTCTCAAAAATAGGGTAGGAAGTGGTGGACAGTGTCTTAACACTAGGTTCCAAAGCTTCCTCTGCATACCCTGCTTCGTGCAGGATACAGCGTAATGCAAAAAAAAGATCTTAATCAAATAGTAGCTTCATATAACTTACTTTTCCATCGCTCTTCCTGTACGCGTCGTGGACTCGCCACATTAGACCATGTCCAGCGCAGCTACTCTCCTTTCCTACTTCGAAAAATTCCAAAATAGGATTGTTTTCCAATGTCGGAGGATTACTATTCACTGCTATCTTCATCTTGGATATGATGGCTGCCATTTCGGGTAACACCCGATTACTTTGCTGAGATGGCTCCAGCTTGGGTTCGCGGTCGCCTGAAATATAAATAATAATATTAATAAACGCTTTTTACTGCAGAAGGGTAGCTTTGTATAGCTAGCTTGTACTATATATATAAGTAAAAGGCTATAATTTTTTTTATGGAAAAGAATAGACCAACACGGGTACGGGTCATCTGGTGGTAAGTGATCACCGCCATCAACGACCTCTTGCAACACCAGAAAAGCTACAGGTGCGTTGCCGGCCGGAGATATGGAGATAGACGTAAAAGAGACTCATAAAGCTACAATAAGAAAAATACTATGGAAAAATAAACGGATCTTCAAATACTAATAAAAAATATTTACACGCCAACATATTAATTCTGGTTGAAAAATAATTACGCGTTTCTTTAAGCGTGCAAAATTTGCCACTAGTAATATTCGCTATTATATATATATATATATTATAGCAATATATTACTACTTTGAAAGGCTTCCTAACATAAGATTTATTTTGTCATATCAAAATTGATTAATCTTAATAATTTCCAATACATTATATGGCTGATGTCGCAATTTATGTTGTAATTTTATGTAGAAAATAGACGTTTTCCAATCAATTATATATTAAAAGCTGGGATAAAATACAAATTTCATAAAATTAACTGTTAATTTGAAGAAGAAGATTTTGTTGGGTTAAACGTGATAATTTCAAGAATTAATTTCTAGTTCAAATTTTTAACTTCTTCGTGTAGGAAGTTTTACTTATTAGGAGAGGACAATATAACACCACGTTAATTATTTTAATAAAACCTAGAGGTAACCTGGCCTCCTGTACCCGTCACGTGTCGTACGCCACTCTTTATTTTTTCCATTTTACCACGCAGTCGAAACTCTTTTGTAGTGCTTCCTTTGAGCTTGTCAAAATACGATGGTTCCGAAAATTTTAAATCGATATTTGAAGTTCAAGGCCGTAGCCGAAAATAACGTTTCAAAGGTTATTCGTTTTATTTCTGCATAATATATTTTCAGTTAGTATGTAGTTAAGATACTACATTTTTGTCTTTTAACAAGTGTAAAACAGAGCCAAGCGGGGCTCAATTCCTTGATTTAGAATCGTTCGAAATTTTATACGTTTTCTAAAATATTCGTCATGGCGTAGCGGCGCAAGGGTGTGACTGTAACGCGACGGTTATAGGTTCGATCCCCACTCGAGGAAGTGAAATGTTTATTTACATTTATATTTCAATTTCGTCGCTCTGGTGTCGAAGCAAAGCGCAGCTTTGAGTTCTGCCACTCAACAGGCAATGTCTCCAGAATTCGGCAGAAAGTGGGGAACGGAGTGTCTTAACACTAGGTTCCCTCTGCCTACCCTGCTGTGTGCGTGAAGCTGATTTATTTTTATTTATTTTATTCTAAAATATTTTTCCTCCATATTAGTATGGAATAGTACTTTAAAAGGTTTTTTGTGGTTTAATACAACTCAACTAAATAATTTCAACGCATACAATTAAAAATAATCGTTGTTAATAATACTAAAATACTAAGTTTACTTAGAATTGCAATATATAAATCATTTGAAGTCACTAAATGAGTTGAAGAAACTGAGTTTTTCTCAGAAGCGGAACGTAATTCAATGTTAGACCCGCCGTCGGGTTGTAGTATTAGCTAGAAATTTTTCATTAAACTTACACAGATAAGTATAAATCTAATCTTGCCGGTGTAACGCGAAACGGCGAAGTAATGTTGGTAAGCTAATAAATAAGCGAGAAATGGGAATTTGCGACACTCATTTCACTAGAGTTATAAGGCTGTAGTCAAAATATTATTTTTTTTCTCCGCTTATATAAATAAATAAGTGGTTAGTGTTTAAATTTTATGCATTTGAATATATTGTAGAGCTAGAAAATTATATTAAATTATTTTTGGATAAAAGAAAAGATTTTTTATTCAATATACAACTAATAAAAGCTAATATTGCTACAGGTGCACTGGTGACGTTTAGTAATTATCATAAATGTGCTCTGCGTATAGTCTTAGGATGTTAAGACAACTATACAAATATTATAAATGTGAAGAATTTGTCTGGTTACCTTAGGAAATATTGGTACGAATTATTTTCCTTTAGTGGTCAGTTACTACGCGTACTCTCATCATATACAACTTTTAGTTGACCATGGGGGTAAAGCCTTTAGTAAAATCTAGATAATTTTAATCTTCTACTAAACACCTAAAAAGTAGTTACATAGGGTTTGTATGGTTAACATTCATGTACCCAACGGTATATAACCTATATACCGTTGGGTTTACCCATTTACCATTTTTCTTCGCATGATATAGAGAATGAATAGAAATAAAAGAAAATGACTATGACACAATGAAAGTCCATTAAGTAGTACATAATTATAAACTATTTCATAACTTTGACCGGAGTACGTCACAAAATCACTTTTGACAATTAACCTAAATTGTATATAGTCTATACAGGGCGAGGGAACGAAGTTAAATCATAACTTGGTTGCGTAAAGTTTAAATTTTACATTAATATTGTAAACGAAATACACACGTTTCTCATAAAAAAAATAAGAAATGTGTGGGTTTCACACTGAGTGATTTACTTATAATACTTTTGGTGTAGGTATAAAGGTTCTCCACTTTTCATCCAGGTAGTAGGGTAAGCAAAAAAGTGTCTTAACCTGTGAACTTAGTGTTAAAACACTCTTTTCCCATTAAGGCACGGGCAAAATGGAGACTTTCCGTCAAATTCTGGCGGATTTCAGCGCCGCGTATTGTCTCGTAGAAAAAGTGGGAATCGAACCTGTTACGATACAGTCGCTCGCTTGTGCCTCGGTGCGATGACTAGCCTCATTTTATAGATAATTAAAGTAAGTTTATCCCTTCATACAATAATATTGCAAAAAATATAGAAGTTACAGAAATAATTTACTTTGAATCCTCCTTCATACAGATATAATGTGGGTATCTTAGAGTGTATTATTATAGAACATAAACTGGGCCCTTTGTGTATGAAGGAAGGACGAAATCAAAGTACCCCTTATAAAATATATGCTAGGGATACGGGTGCCTTCCTTTTATTTGGTTAATAATATTTAAATTAAATTTAAATGGCATTTATGGAGAATATGTAACTGTTAAAACGGTGGCTGTGAATTCAATTTCCATTGTAGAGAAAGGTTAATGATTTGTTTTTGCTTCCTAGAAGGAACCTAGTGTTAAGACTCTCCGTTATTGCGTTCCTTATCTTTCGCTCATATCTTAAGGCACTGCAAGTTGAGTGGCGGAACTGAAAGCGGTGCTTTGCTTCGCCAGTAGAGCGGAGATATGAAGATATTCAATATTTAATTTCCTCGAGTGGCAATCGAAACCACAATCCCCTGATGCATTTATAGTCGCAAGCTTGAGCCACTGGGCCATGACTGGCCTGTGTGATTATGTGTAGATATATATTATTTTCATTTATCTCATCTTCAGAACTAAAAGAGTCTTAGTTTCATTTGAAATTGTATGTTATTTACAAAGTTAATACTATAATATTAGTTATTTACATTTCCTTCATATGGCAAAGCGCGGCGTTGAGTTTCGCCACTCAACACGTAATGTCTGTGTAATTGGCTATTCTATATACATATATTGTCATCGAAAAATGAACTAGCGCGATTAAACCAACTATAAAGCCTAGCTTTAAAATATTTTTCATAAATGTAAATCCACTAGAATGAATGAACCGAATTATACTGAATGGAACCCATAATATTATACTGAATTTGTCATTTTTTCCTCATTCGTACTCTTATATAATACGCACGAGAATCATGAATTTTGAACGTCTTATATTTATAAATTGCTTTTACAAGGGTAGAGGTAATTTAACATCTATATTTTTTTATACAAATTTATTTTGAGAAAGGAATGGTGAGAAATGTAAATACAGTTGTTTTTACTTTCTCTACCGCTTTTTATAGCAATTTATAGAGTATTAGTTAAAAATTACTTGAAAATTACTTAATTACTTAATTTTGTTAACTGCCGCCTTCTGCCATGTAGGTAGATAAAATGTAGTGTTAACACTCTCTGTACTTTTCGCTCGATTTCATATATTAGCGGAGTGACGATACACAGCGTCGTTTTTTTATTTCTATTTACATAATTCAACTTACAATGTCTAGAAATTCAGTGGAAAGAGGAGACTCTCCGCCTACACTAGGCGATGCGGTACGCAACTGATACTAAAACGAATTCTATTATAATTTTAAACCGAAACAAAGAATTTATTGTAAACAAGAGATGTTTAATAAATCCATAATCAATGCAGTCATTATTGAATTTATATTATTAATTTAGTTAATTTGATACATTCTTTACATATTCAGATGTATTGAAATGTGTGTATGAAAATACTATATGATATGTATGAAATTTTAATAAAGCGATTGTATGTAGAGGCCAGTTGTGCAAAGGCTAAAAGTATGCTGCAAAATCGATTGGTTGTGGACTCGATCCCCACTCGGGGAAATGAAATATTTATTTAAATTTATATTTTCATTTTCTTAGCTCTGGTATCGAGACAAAGCAAGACGTTGAGTTCCGCCACTCGAACTAAATGTCGTCAGATCTCGGCGGAACGTGGGGAACGGAGTGTCTTAACACATCCTTTCCTCCGTTACATTCCTTCTGCCTACCGTGCTGTGTGTGGGCTGCTGCAAAAAATAACATGTTTATATCAAATATTGCCAGGACTCGCCTTGCATTGTCAAAATGTTGTAGTTACTCGTATAACGTAGAACCAAGTCTCTAACTCTATGTACAAGTCCTAACTTCATAAGCTCTCCAATTTATCTAGGATGTGTGGCTTGGCTGCTTAGTCACTGAACAACTTAGCTCTTCGTTATTACAAGCACTATAAGAATAGAAATGAAGTTACTTAATTGCACCATAAATAGAATACAAGGATATAAATAAGAACATTATAAACGTTCATTACTAAGAGAAAACTGAACTAGATATTAGATATTGATCTTTTTCATCTTCGCTAAACAGATAAAACGCATATTATATTAAACATTTTTATTCCTGAATACGATTATCTATATATATAAAATCGAAAGGTCACTCACTCACTCATCACGATATCTCAGAAACTACATGTGCTAGGAATCTCAAATTTTACATGGGAGTTATTTATAGGACGTAGGTGCTCGCTAAGACGGGAATTTTCAATATTCGACTCCTAAGGGGTTGTTTTTGGGGTTGAGAGTTTGTATTAAACTTCGTTACTACAAGTGTAAGGAGTCTCAAATTTTACATGGACGTCACTTATAGGACGTAGGTACTCATGGAGACAGAAATTAATAATAACGTTGTTCACGCAGGCGAAGCCGCAGGCGGCCCGCTAGTGTTACATATATTTTATATTACAATTTAAAACAAAGCTCAACCAATACAATTTAACTTGAATGATGAGGGTGCACAACAAGTTATAAGTAAATCTATAAACTTTTTATGAATCTTATCTCTAGGGCTGTTCGTACCTTGAAAATATTTCAACTTCAATATCTATAGAAACAGGAGTGAGAACCACTTAAATGAAACTTAAATGCTTACTAAGTTACAAGTGTCACTGCTGGTGTTTAATAAAGGTGGAATGGGTAATCAGTGGAATAAAGTAGTTTTTGTAGTGATAAAGTTAAGAAATATTATATTTATTTCAAAAATCTTTAACTGTATATCTAGAGCTTCCTTTTGTATTCTGCACACAGCAGGGAAGGCAAGGGGAACCTAGTGTTAGGATAGTCCGTTCTCTTGGAGTTCTTCTGGAGGCATTCCGAGTTAAGTTGCGAAACGTCACGCTTTACTTACGAGTGGATACTAGAGTGAAGAAATGAAAATATATAAAATATTAATAAATATTTAAATTCCGCGAGTGGGAATCGAATCCGGAACCTGTTACGTTTACAGTCACTCGCTTGTGTCTCTGTGCCACCACTGGCCTCATAGTATATGGCGAACCTATATATTAACAGAATATCTAGGTTTCTTACCAACTTTTTAGCTTTAAGTAATACATTATGAACTTAGAACAAGTTAACAAATGACAAAAAAATAATAATAATAAGCTGCTTATAATGTTTTCGTTCTTCTGAATAATTGAAGTAAGCGACGAATATTTACCTACTTTATATAACTAGAAGACTAGGCACAATTCCTCCAGTCGGTTGGGTTCAACTAAAAGGCTATGTTGTCAAGACTGTGATGAGTGGCGGAACTCAACGCCGCGGCTTATTTACCAGAACGTGTTTTTTACATACAGATGTGATAATGACATCAAATTACTCTGTTTTTCTTTTTCGGCTAGTAAGTAGTTGAAAATGAAACTGGTTAAGTGCGAAGCAAATTCATTAAAAACGATATTGCTGGGGTTGGCTGGGTTTGGACTGTAAACATGCACATTTGATATAAATAGTAGATTATGACAGACAGACAGAGAGAAAGACGTAAAGTATCTTATAAGGGTTCCAATTTTTTCTCTTTGAGGTACGGAACCCTATAAATATATTAATTTATTATGCAACAAAAATATTATCCACTTTCAATTTGAAAAAGTTTGTAATTGCCAAATTTAAAATAGCTTTGTCTATAGCTTCACGCATCTTGCTTATAGCGTGGTTTAGACAGTGCACTAGACACAAATCAGGGGGAATTAATTATTTAAGCTGGCGAGACATAGTGCGGCGTTAAATTCCGTCACCTAACAAACACACGATGATTTTAACTGATAACCATAACACAAAGGTCAAAACATATATTAAGCCGTGTATCGGTGAAACCTTTTAAACGTGTTTAAGTGTGTGGAGGTTTAAAAATTTCGCCTTATAAAATATGAAGCAAACTTGTGAATTTTTCATTGCTCATAATTTTACATTATCATTTCACTGGCCTAGCTCAAAATTAGCTTCGGCTTTTAACAACATTTTACTTGGTAAGTTTTTAGTGGAACAAAAATTAATATTTTACAAATAAACTTAAAAAAAAAAATAACCGGTTAAGCGTGAGTCGGTGTCCCCACCGAGGCTGTCTTACCAATTCATAAATAATTCATACAAATATTCCATTCGAGGATATTAATTATTTAATATGTTCTTTTTATCGCTTTGAGGAAGCGGCATAGCATTCCACCACTTAATATCTCAGGAATTCAGCGGAAAGTGGGGAACGGAAGTATCTTTATATTAACGGAGTGTCTCAACACTAAGTACCCCGGTTTCCTGAAGCGCATTTAGTGGTGCAGGCGAAGCCACCACTAAAGACTACTAGTATTTTATTATTGATTCGACCTTAAGAGCGACGGTAAATATTATTGAACGCACGCTCAAAGAGTAAGTTACGAGCGTACGTAGACGGCTTCATACTGACGGGGGTAACATGATGTATTTTTGCCAATCGATTTGTATATCTATATTTATCTTATCTATATCTATCTTATCTATCTATATTTATAATAAGATTGTAACGGATTCGTGTCTGTAGAAAGAAGAATGTAAATAAATATATATATATATATATATATATATATATATATATATATTGATGGAATTTAAATAACTTAATAGAGACAAACACAATTATTTTTATCTTTTTGTCTGTGGGTTTGTTCACGCTAATTTCGGAAACGGCTAAACCGACTTAATTATAGTTTTCACTATTGTATTTTGGCAAGCTTTTCTTATTATAAGTTTTTTGTTTTATTTCAATCAGTTTATAAATAAAAAAGTTATATAATTTTAACTCTCTGTTTACTATTTTCCGTGTTTTTAATTTCACGTCGAATCCATATAGCAGGTAGGGCGGAGAGAACCTTTCGTTAAGGCACTGACAGTTGTGGGTGAGAAGCGAACCCACAAGCGTCACTTCCACAATTAGATGCTGTGCCATAGGGTCACGATGGCCTCATGTGATGACCTTTTACGACCTTTTTAAACGACCATTCCATTGCATGTACAGTATGCTACTTGAGGGAGTGTTCATAAATTATTTTATTTATTTTTCACATTATATCTTAAGATAAAGAAAAAAGTGATAAACGGAATATTTTAAACACAATTCTATTTATTGTGTGCGTCAAATTAAAATAACGTATTTATAATTTTTCTATATTTTATAGAGAAGAAGCATTCCTTGAATATATTGTTGAAAAAAAACAATCGTTATTCCAAAATTGTATCTCAATCATTAACAACTACAGGAAACTATCTTGAAATAAATAAAAAACCATTATAATTTACATAAAAACCTTTTTAAAATAATATTGCTTTGAAAGAAAAGTGACAAATTCCTCTTTGTATTTCCGCAGTCGTGCTCGTTGGTTCCGCGAGTGCCGTAAGCTCTCGAATGGGGCGCATTGTAGACTCATTTTCTATGATATCACTTTGAAGGTGAGAATTTTTGTAATTTATTCAATAGAGTATTTATTATATAAATATTGTTTTTCATTAACAAATTGTTTTTTTTTTACGCTGTACACGCTGTTTACCGCACAAAGCAGGGTAGGCTGAGGGAACGTCAGTACTCAACGCTACGCCTTTCCTGTTATCAGAGCAAGGCTCCCTTAGATTAGTTGAGTAGAAATGGAATTCACAACCTGTCACTTTTACAGTCGTACGTGTGTGTCCCTGTACCTTGACTGGCCTTAACAAATTGAAAAAATAAATTAGTGAACATAAAACCACGTGATAGATTAATTTCAATTTATTTTACAATATTTGATTTCTTTAAATTATAAAAACAATGATATGTAGAAATAATTTTTTTGCAATATTATTTTAGTATGATTGTAAATGACATAATAGTTCTATACATTAGGTTAAATAAAGAAACTCTTATTTGGAGTAAAACAAAAACAATCTTTTCATTGAAAATATATATTTTTTTTAATTAAAAAAAAATAAAACACAAATTTATGGAGTTTTGTGACACAGGATGTTCACAGCTAACCTTGCTATACGCAGAATAAATTATGAGGTAAATACTACATTTTCCTGAGTAGAAATGGAACCTACTACCGTCGCGTTTACAGTTGCACGCCATATCACGCCACGACGGCCTCTTATGGAACGTAGAAAACGGAGAAACCAGTCACTATTCCCCACATCTGGCTTATAAACATTAGAGATGCTTTAAAATAGATATTCAAATACGGGAGCAAAACTCGTCTTTCATGCTAACTAGGCCAATGCTATCGCAGGTTATAAGATTTATGTTATGTGAAAATGTAAAACACGAATGGAAATTGCTACAATTTTCCCAGCAAAATGTATTTTCTGCGTAGTGAAAGTATTTTGTTTCCAATGTCATGTGTTACTAGTGGGTAGTGAAAGATGAAAGTGCAATAAACACTACTTAATATATTTATTTGAAGGTTGTTCTAAAAAATCTATCTATCTATATATAATAAAATGTAACTCATCGCTGTCTGTACACGGCAGATGTATAAAAAAATCTATTATTGGGGGCATTTATCAATATAATAGAACCCAAAACAATGATTTTTATTTTTTTTAAAACAAATATTAAATGTTAAAGAAAGCTTGCTTAAATACAAAAGTAATAACTGCATTTAAATCGGAAAAATCATTTTCAGATTAGGGTGAACAAATGCTCAGACAAACGGAGAAACCGACAAAGGATAAAATATTTAAAAAAATAATTTTGAACAAAAAGAAAATCCGACTTCTAACAACGAACTTAAAAGTGAAAAATATTTTACAAAGATTTTATAATTTTGAAGCCAGTGCCAAGTAAAACAAACAGGCTTAGTAATTAGATATTGTAGTAAGGTTGTTGGAGCATTAGCTTGACACCGACTTCAAAATTATAAAGTGGTGATGTTGGTGGTAGTGTTTGTCAACGAGTGGTGGTGGTTGTCCTAAGTAAAATTTCATTTAATTAGGTATTATTTTTGTACAAAGTTACATTTTGGTATATTGACAAGAACATATATAAAAAGTATTCGGGTGAATTGGGAATCTCCCTTTTTTGAAGTTGGTTGAAAATGAGAACATCTTCTTTTTTGAGGTTGGTTGAAAAGAAATGCAACGATCAGGAATCTCACCTCTGGCATCAATTTAAAAAGTTTTTGCTTGTAACTATTACAGTATAATCAATTTGTTACCAAAAAAAACAAACTTTCTAAATTTTCACCGGATCCCATAATCGGAACCTAACCAAACTTTCACTAAACTATCCTTGAAGTATATCCTTTCAAATAAAAAAAGAATCATCAAAATCGGTTTGCGCGACATTGAGTTATTCGTCTATTTGTCGCGCACATACCTAATGCA
>JAAIXI010000199.1:315508-374691 GCA_013403645.1 Heliconius nattereri
TTTTATATATATATATATATATATATATATATATATATATATATATATATATATATATATATATATATATATATATGTTTTAAGTTTATTATATAATTTCATACTAATAGACTATTAAAATCACCTTTCTTTACTCGTGTACACCCAATTTACTCGTATGTCAATATGTATCTCACCTCAGCGTAGTTATTATTATTTTATAATAACGATTTTAAATATGAATTTTCAGATTTTCAGAATTTTTAGAATTTTTAGAATTTTACCATACTCAGTATGAAACGTTTAACAAATATACATGCAATTTCCAGCTATCCTATACTTTATTATTGCTTTGAATATAGTGCTGTTTTAGCGATAAAGCTACCTCTGTATAAAATACGGCCTAAAATATATAATCTTCGTAATAGAGTAAAAGGAAACTAAGTGTGGATGTAGACAAATATTATTTATATTTATAGTTTATTTAATATGTGTCATTTATTTAGCACATTACGTACACGTATTTTAAGACATTGCATAACTTTATCTAAGACAGCGATGCTCCCACAGGAGAGCCATCTTGAATGTTACCACCTTTCGATCAGGTGGACAAAAACTGATTTACCTACTACATTTATGCGCTGAAATTAATGTTTTTTTGGTTCAGAATTCGATAGAAAGTGGGGAGTGGAGCGGAGTGTCTTAAAACTATGTTATCTACGTACGGAATACAGCGTTAAGCTGAGGGAGAAAGAGAGAGAGTTTTATAAAGATTGCAATGTTCTTAGCATTAGACAGTTACTTGTATTGTTACTTAGTCTATTAACCACGTAATAATAATAATTTAATTTATTACATATAATGATGTATAAAAAAATAACTTTTGAGTTTCCCCGTGCACTACTGCAAAATATTCCAAAAATATATAATATTAAATATAAACTATTAATCTGGTTTCATATAAAATATGTAAAAATCGTGGAAATTAAAGATCTTATTAAGTTTGTGTATTTCGTCTTTCCAATAGTGACGGTGTGAACTGATGGAATCGCCTACTTCCGTTTTAGCCTTCGTTCGACCTAGTTCTCTGCCTATTGTTCATACAGCCATGTAATATAGTGTCTAAATTGACTCTTAAATTGTCTTTGTAATGTCATATTCCTTGTGATTGAAGTGAATCTGCCATTATATGTTATTCGGAGTAATATTTACGTTTTGTTATAATTTTATTCAGTTTCACATCTTAATCTTTATCTTGAAAAGGAGGCGGAGAGATTCTACTATCAATACATTCTCCAATTTCCATAGTATCCCCGAGAGGCAATCGGACTCACGTTCATCGTATTTATAGCCAGACACTATCCTAATGCACCTATTTGTGTGGTTAAATGTTACCTAAAAATGTTTTTATACTGGAATCTCTGCCTACCCATATATTACCTATATTACGTATAAACGATGCTGTGTGTGCTAATAAGAAAAATACTTCCAAAAATATAAAATACGTAAATATTATTTATCTACATAAAAATTACTTAACGCCCGGATACGGTATCCCGTGTAGAGGGGTGATGCCGGGTATAAGCGCGGGAATCTAGAGTCAAGACACTCCGTTTCCCATACACCCAATAAGTTTTAACAACGCCCCCCTTTGTAATCAGAGCGAAAAAATGAAAATAATTAATTTCCCCGAGAGGAAAAGAAACCCACAAGCTTCGTGCTTGCAGTCAGACGCTGCTTCTCTGAGCCATGATGGTACTACGGTAATTTTAACGTTTATTCTATTATTCCTATTTATATCCAGTTATTTATAAGAAAAGAATTCTAATAAAAGTTTAAAAGCTGTCTGTATTGCGCTATAATAATTCGACTTGCGGACTATTAGAATATTTCTAAGTAAATTTATTTATAATTTACAAGGTCACCCCTACGCTACTATATCTGAGGTCGGTAAAAGGATCTCAAGAATTTTTCTCATAAGATCTCTATTCATATTACATTTTTTATACATCATTTGTACTTCGTGGCTGAGGGGCACAAGCGTGACTGTAAACGCAACGGTAGTGGGTTCCATTCCAACTCGGTGGAATTACTTATTATTTAATAATATTTTCATTTCTTTCTCTAACTTTAACTTTTATTATTAATAATACTTAAAAATAACTAGATAAAATAAGATCACTTTCAACCAAACAAAGTCTTTACTTTTATTATATTGGTAAAGATTGATGAAATGAAAAAAAAAACAGAGAGTACAACTCTCTGTTACATACAAGAGAGTTATATTATATAGAAAATAAAACAAATGATGACGTATATGCTTACAGACATTGGCTCCTGACTGTCGGGCAAGCGATATTAATTGATATTTCATGACGTTTCATAAGTAATTACATGAGTTGGCTTAATGAGCTTAAATTTGTTACAATTAGAATACATAATAATAATAATACATTTAATAGCGAAAAGCCTCGACCAACACCTTAAGAAGCTATCGCTTAGCTGTTGGATCAAGAACCGGATACAGAAGGCAGTGGTACTTGAGACGGCGCGTATTGTGCGGAGGTTCCTCTCTCTGGAGCCCTAGCCACCGATGGCTTGGACCCTTGTCCCGCCCTCGGAAGAGTGGTTTTTTTATATTTTTAAATGTATCTTTTTTATAATAATTTATATTTAAAAATGTAAAATTGATTCACTAATTTAATAAAAGTAATTGTATTATATAATACATTTTATTTACGGATACACGGAGAGATGACAGATATCTTTTAAGTAATATTAGAGCATACGAATACAAATGGATATTCGTATGCTCTAATATTACTATAAGTATATATATTTTTCTTTCTTCGCGTTATTGGCAAACAAATGTAGCTTTAAACAGTGCTATGGTGAAGGTGTGACTTGGAAGAAGTCTAGACTTCTTCCTAGGTCATATAAATATTTGATATCAATTAAAAATTTGTCAATTTCTCTGAGTGCGTCATTGGTATACTATTATGTTTTTAAAGTTTTATTTTATAAGAAAAAAATCAATATCTACATCTGTAATAAACTTATATTTTATACATCGGTTATTTATATATCGAAAAAGTCGTTTTTTAGAAAAAATCGATAGTGGCGAGATTTGAATTCGCGTTTCATGGAAACCATCCAAGGGCTCGGACCACTTAGCTAAATGCCAATAACATTATAAATATTGAAAATATTGAAATTCTTTCCAATGATCATTTAATTTTAGAACCAAAATAAAAAAATAATAAAAGCAATGAATTCTAACTTTATACTGCGGTTCCTTTTTAAAGATCAATTTTTTCGTCGATCCATTCATCGGAAGGATTTCCCACGATTTGGGTCAAAGGTGTTATGTGCATAAGAGAATTTAATACCGCATCGAACTTTCAAAATAGAATGGTAAAAAAGATTGTCTAACAGAATGTATTTCCACATATCGTAGATGCCTAATGCGACAGTAGAAATTATGTATATTTATTATACTATATGTATATAAATTATACAGACATTATTATTTACATTTCCTGGCTGTTGAGTTCTGACACTCAGCATGCAATGCCTCCAGAATTCGAGAGAACGGAGTATCCTAGCATTAGATTCCCATATCCCCTCTGTCTACCCTGCTATGTTCAGGATAAGTATTGTTAAAAGAAGAAAAAGAAAAAAGAGGCTATTGGTACATCCTTCATAGATTAGCACAATCTACTCGGACCTATGTAAATTTCCTGTCTCAGAGCTGTTGTGTGTTTGAAATGCACATTTATTCCTTTTCAGAAACAGCGGTCCATTAACCTAATTGCCTATAAAGGATAAGAAATAAAAACGTTAACGTTTTAGATATTTTTTTCAGCTCCATGATGTTCCCGAATACACCAGGGTAAGCAGACAGGGTAGGTAACTCTAATATTGAGAAACTCCTTTATCCATTTTACGTAAAATTTTCGAGACATTGCATGTTGAGTGGTGGAGTTCTTTTCCATTCCGGTAGGAATTTAAGATAGTCAAATCCTCTCTTAGTGCTCGCGTATACTTTCTAAGAATGTACATGCCATATTTTATCTTTTTACGCCCAGTATTTTCATCAGTGCATTATCTGTAATACTTAACGAAAGAATTTTAAATAGATACAGACAAAAATAAAATAACGAACAAATTATATCATAAGTTCAATCGGCTTTGATTTCAATTATTTGGTCAATTGTTTAGTCGTATAGTAATTTCCATGCTATTTAGGTCACCTGTTGCCAGAAAATTTAGTATGAAGCGTAAAGCCCGGTTTCCATCGCGAGCGGAGCAGGCCCATTAAGGAGTCGGTTGAAATCGCAAGAGTAAGCTGCATACGTGTGTTTCTTCCAAAACTTCCAACCAATAGTTGAGTGCAAAGGACTGAGCAAGCAGAAAGAGTTTAAATTAGCTCTCTCAATCCTAGGGAACGGTGCGATTTAATGACGAAGTAAAACTTTAAACAAAATTTATATTTAAAAGGAGTCCGTTCCGCCTAAGCAATACCCGCTCAATTCTGTTCCGCGGTGGAAACCGGGTTTTGTGTTAACTATTGTATAGCGTACCAGTACAACTCAGGTAAAAGAGGATTGTGTCAATCGAGGCAGTTGCTTGTAGGCAACGGCCCTTGTTAGAAGTAAACTCGTGTGAAGTATTATTTGTTATTGGGCGATACATACTTGTTGCATTTACGTAGAACCTCTTTCCTAATAATTTAGAAATATATAGACGTTATGGGTTTTTATCTTTTAAAAAAAATGTTAACCGCTTCCGATTTCTAACAATATTATATCTCTATTTTGCAGGGAAAATAACTTTAGGCTGTAACGGCGAAGTGGGTTAGCCTATGCAAACAGAATGTTGATTTCAACATTCTGTATTTCGGAAATTTGGCGAAAAGTAAAGGAAGAAGTGTCTTAAAACTAGGTCTCTCTGCCTATCCCACATATAATACTATAACAATGAGTTAGATTGTTTTTTTATAGCTTCCATCCATTTTAAACATGATCTTTGAAGCATTATTCAATATTGATATATATTTTCTTGAACAGAAAAAGTTAGAGGATTTAATTTCCTTCGTTTTCTTTTTCGTCTCTATATTTTATTTACTTTTGTTTGAGTCAAAGGCGAATTCTGTCATGTTTTCGGGATTATTTGAGCTTGAAGTAACGTTAATCCAGTGTACTTATATTTTACTTAACGATATAGGTTTGGTAAAAAAATAATTAAATAAGGATATTTGTTTTCCGTTAATTTTTTGAGGTATTGCTTGTTGAGTGGCGAACGTCACCGCTGCGCTTTGCCTTGGCCTTGCCTTTGCCTTCAGAGCGAAGTTAGAAATTAGAATATTAATGAATATAAAGAAATAACGATGTCCCCGAATGGGAATCGAACACAAAACCATCGCGTATACAGCCATGACGGCCTAGAGTTCAGTGTGTAATTATATATATTGTACTTAGAAACATTCTTAATTTTATGTCCAGCATAGGATACAAGTTCTAAGTGGTTTACATCAAGCCCTGAATATAGATGAATACTCGGGACTACTTCTCTTAGTAAAGTGGGCTCGTAAATTAACTTACTAGTCGATTTCTTCAGTATATTTGCTTTTTAATTGTGCTAGTCTAGTTTAGATGCTTTTTAAGACGTGAAAAATGCGTATACAGTACGTTTCAGTTTAGTTAATAAGGGATATATAGTGATTCGTCTCTCTGTTTTTCTTTTTTTGCATAAAATGCTTACTTTTTTTTAGTATGACGCTGTTTTCCTTATATAACAGTGTAGGAGATTACCCATATAGCAGTGTATTGTTAAGATACTCTGTTATCTTCTTGCCACCTTATTTTGAAGATATTGCGCGGTGGAACTCAACGCCGTGCTGTTAGTTCCGCCACGCAGGACAAAGCGTGGCGTGATGCGTGGCGGATCACAATGATCATCCGCCACGCACGAAAATTGGCCAGAAATTGGGAAACGGAATGTCTTACCGAAAAAATAATTCCTCTTTTTAATTTTTTGTTATAATTTATTTTTTAAGCCTCTTTATTTTATTACTTCTTATCTCTTTATTTTCGGACAAAAATACTCATACTATTTTTTGTTTGTTTAGTTATATGAATATTGTTTGTTTAAAGTAAATCTATTCGTAAATTAAAATTTAACCAAATCTGTTTTACAAACAAAAAAATTGGAAAAAAATTCTTTACCAAATTCAATTGAATTTTGTATAGGTCCACTTCAAGTTATTTTACATTTTCAGAAATAACACATGTTTGTATTGAAAAACAACAAGGAACTTATACGTTAATCGAAAGCCGAAGAGAAAATAATACTTTTATTATAATATTCATTGATATCAAAGGAATATATGGTTTAGTATATCAATTACATAGTTAATTACTTTTATCATCTTTAATTCTTCTTGTTAATTAAAGATAAGAAGAAGAAGAAGAAGCCAGCTTCACAATTTTATCAAGCATCCCGTTCTCCACTTACCTCCCCGAATTCAAGACATTGCGTGTTTGTGGCGGAACTTAGTGCTGCGTTTTGTTTTAATAGAGGGAAAAATAAAAAGATCGTTTCCTCGAATAGAACCCAAAACCATCTCGGTGAACGTATTTTAAATGACGACCTTTTTCTTTATTTTAAGTCCAGACGAAATTGGATGGGTGTTATATAGCTTGAAGTGTCTGTATACATTCACATGTGTATCTGTATGCTTATGGCATCGTAGCTCCTAAATGAACCGAAATGAAAGATAACTTAATTGAGATTAAACCTAATTATGATCTAGGAAAAATATGTTCAGCCTTTTGAAAATGATCAGCTCTTTACTTGTTGTTAATTCACGTTTCACATATATTTTGTTGTCTTTAATTATCAATTATTTAGTAATATATTATCCGTGTTTATTATAACAATGTATTTTTAAATGTTATAATTGAAAACTGTCAATAAATAATGATGGCTTAACTTTTATTTTGTTTTTATTTCAATGAACATACCCTACCACAGGTTAGAAGGTTATATGTCAATAAGATGTTGTATCGTTAATAACGTCAATGTAATTTACCTAGCACGAGCTCTGAACCCAATACTATTAAGCAACCAGAATAATAAAATAATGAAACTAATTAAATAAGCAGCAGTCGTGAAGCAAAAGCTCAAATGTGCGACTGTCGTGGAAATTAAATATTTAATTATTTTTCTTTTATTTCCTCGTTGTGGTAACGTTTCAAAGCGTGAGGATCGCAAGTATCTTAATGTGTACAGAGTGTCTTGACACTATGTTCCGAGGTTCCTTTTGATTACCCGGCTTAGTACGCGATACAGTATGAAGCTAAAAAACTAAATAAAGATGACATTATCAATTAGATTTACCAAAAATAATTCTAAACTTAAACAAATATTTTTGCTTTTGACTCATTTATTGTAGAGGTCACGGCCGTTCTATTTTCTATGCAATACTGTAGAATAGAATAGAATGATTTAATTCGACATCGGCTTACAGAATTCATTATTATAATTTAATTGTATAAATTATTCAGTTTATGTCTCCTTGTCAATTATGACGATACAATTTGGTATATCATAAATATGATCTATACTAATCAGCTTCACGCTGTATCCCGCACACAGCAGGGTAGGCAGAGGGAACCTAGTGTTAAGACACTCCGTTCCCCACTCTCTGGCGAATAGCATCGACACCAGAGCAAAGAAATGGAAAGTATAAATATTCCTCTAGCGGGGATCGAACTCACAAACGTCGCGTTACAGTCACACCATTAAGAAAAAAATTATCACCGAGTCCGATTTCCATTATTGTTGTTATTAGAATGGTTATTAAATTAATTAAAAATAAATAACAATGTATGAAAATCCAATACATAATAAGACCACCAAATATTTTACTTTAAAAATGAATAACATCGTAGGTTAGATACGTACGAGTATATAATACTGTTCGAATAAATCATTTTTGCGAGCAGTTTAAAAAACACGTCTTTTTTTATTAGGATTTTTTAGCTTAACCTGGGAGCTTTATGAGAATCGTTTTCGAATGAACTAGAATTTTTCTACTTCAATTTTCTATCAGATCTGTGACAATACAATTTTGTATCAGACCACAATTCGTTTTCGTTTTTCGAATGAGCAGTATGCTGTTGGCCATATCGGCCTCTACAGCGTCACCGGGCTTGGGGAGGCCGAGCTAGACGAGCTCTGACCTTGGCATGGCTACCGTGGAAGGTACCAACAAAAGAGAACACGGTGGCGCAAGGGCGTCTCCTTTGAGACTCGGACCGCGACTTGCGTACACCGTTCGTAGTGGGGGGCTTTGCTTCGATCGAATCGACCAAAGCCTACTGGGGAGGGCTCTTGATGCCCTATTGGATTAATGAGTGCGGGCTCCTCTCGCGCCGAGGCGCGATTGGGCCACAGAAAAACTGGGACCTCGTCTCCACCGGCGGGGACGGTGTGTGTAGCGTGTGTGCTTGCGATTGTGTGTGGCCCTACCTACAAATTTAGGGTCGTTCGCTTTTGTGATGGGGTCAGCATCATCGGTTAAAATGTCCCGGGGTCTACGGCGATCCCACGGGCGACGTTTGGCGTATTTACACGAGTTTACCACCAGCGGATTCGGATGTGATTCGGCTTTAGAGAAATAACTACTAGAGAGCTTACGACAGTGCTCTTTAACTGAGTCTAATTTGACGTCTCTATGGAGATCGGTATTACGCATGTACCACGGGGCACCGGTAGTATTACGTAAGAAGCGGTTTTGTATTATTTGCAATCGCCTAAGGTCTGTCTGTGCGAACACGACACAGGCGTAGGAGAAAATGGGTCTGACGCATGTTTTATAGAGGCGGATCTTATTCCTGAGTGAGAGTTTGCTTTTAGCACAAATGAGTGGGTCAGACCACAAACAAAACGTTGGCATTCGTAGTATTGGATCAAACGCTGAGTGTAAGAGACGCTATTTAGTTGATTTTTTATTTCAAATGTAAGAGGATGAGCTTTTAATTATAAAGCTAAAGTAAAACAGTACAGTAAAACTAAGTATCATAACACTACATACTCCACTTTCCGCTCAATTTTCAACACATTGCGTGGTAAGTGGTGAAACTAAACGCCGCCCTATTTCGAGGGAAGTGGGAAAATTAAACTAACTTTAATATAATCATTCCATCGGGGGTCGAACTAACAACCGCCGTGTTTACTGTCACTACTGTTCTATTGCGCCATGGCGCCTCAATTAAAGAAGGGTATAGCTAATTTTGAGTAAATTACGTTCTAAGGATAATCCTACTAAATATGATTTGAAAAATGTTGTTATCCTCATAGGTAAGCTGTGTATTTCGAATATTTTAAAGCTCTCCAGCCAATTAAGATAGAAAAGCTTTTAAGAGTTCTTTACAAAAATGGAACTATTTATTACAATATTTTATGAAAGATTTAGTTCGGCGTTGCTCCACTCAAATATTCTCCTACCGAGTTTTAAGACATTCCGTTCGAAATTTTCCGCCGAATTGTGGAGGCATTGCATGTTGAGTGGCGGAACTCAACGCCGCGCTTTGCCTCTACACCAAACCAAAGAAATATTAAATATTTCATTTCCTCGAGTGGGAATCGAGGCCTGCAATTCAGTTTTGTCAAACGAATGATATATAATATTATAATCGCTGTCTATCTTCATTTTTATTCCGCCAAGATCCGCTCACGACAATTTCGGCATACCAACCATTCCATACATACCTGTAGGGTTACACCGCCGTTCAATATTTGCTTCTAACCATACCACGCCCCTGACGCAACATATGTACATATGTCGGATATTTATTGGATTGTTTTATCATTAAATTTTGCTTGCGTTTTATATTTAAGAAAAAAATTAAGTTAATGTTCAGACATGTACGGAACTGTACGGAACTCAACGCCGCGTTATATTTATTTGGACAGAGTACATTTTGATTAATCCTTTCCGTCCGAATTCGTGGCTTTAAGTGCTAAAGCGAAACTCAATTTCCGGTAGAGGTTGATGATGATGATGGGTGGATGGAATCCTCAACAGTTCGGCGTGTTTTGAATTCCATATCCAGTTTATATTTCATATTTCATCTCCACGCTCTGGTAGGCAAATCGCGGTATTGAGTTCCGCCACTCAGCACGCAATGCAAGAAAGTGGGGAGCGGAGTGTCTTAACACTAACTTCTCTCTGCCTACCCTTATATGCGAGAAAAAGCGTTAAGCTGCTAGGAAAGTATATATAAATCCTTGTTAACTTGTGATTACCTTTTTTAGCTTTTACACAATAACTTTTCATAAATTTCCATTATAAGTTTATGACACTTCAATATATTTGATAACAAGACTTTATTGCCCTGGACGTATGGCATCTAATATATTGACTTACCGGTTAGAATTTATTATATACTTGGGATCCGTTCGCGACTTCGCCCATTTTAACTATACAATTATTTGTTTACTAATCTATATTAATTTCGTGCTCTAATATTAATATTTCATGTTCTATTATTACCATGAATGAATTCAGACAGATAAACAGATGAATTAAATAAATATTGTTTTAACAAATATTGATTTTCACAAATATCTATCATATTCAGCGATCAGTTACGATTTAAATATATCAGCTTCACGCTGTAACCCGCACACAGCAGCATAGGCAGAGGGAACATAGTGCTAAGATACTCCGTTCCCCATTTTCTGCCGAATTCTGTAGACATTGCGTGTTGAACGGCATAACAAAAGGCCGCACTTTGGCGACACCAGAGCGAAGAAATGGAAATATAAATTGAAATAAATATTTCATTTCCTCGAGTGGGGATCGAACCCACAACCAGTCCGTTTTACAATCACACTTTGTGGCCTTGCACCACAAATGGCCTCGTATATTTTTAGAACAATCTAAATTTTATTTGCGGCTTCGCCCGAATCAAATGGAAATAACTAAGAATAGTGTATGACAACTCTGCCCGCAAGTACTGTGGTTACGTCCAATCGATTATCACAATGCGATATATCCATAGAACTTGCCGTCAAATTTATCAATTTCTACCAGTTGTTACTGAGATTAGTTCGTTCAAACAAGCGAATTATTCAGCTTTATTATATTAGTGAAGATTTGAATATATATTATTTTTCGGGTTTTTCTTTGTTTCTTCAGCTTCACGCTGTATCCCGCACACAGCAGGGTAGGCATAGGGGACCTAGTGTTAAGACACTACTTACTACTACTTTTTAACTACATATCGTAAAGCAAAAAATTAAATATTTTAAGTATAAATTGCTTTGTGTTTAAATCAAACCTACAAGCATCGAAAAAAGCAATTATTTCTCAATTATCTAAAAAATCTAAGCACACACAATTATGATACAAAATATTTGATGATTCGCTAACTAAAATTGTTAAAGCTGAATCGTTAAAATTAGAAAGCTTCGAGGTATTTCTTTAATAAGTTTCATCAAACATTTTTAATTGAGCCAAAAACAATATGAAGGAGATTTTTTTTTAAACTTTTCTTATTACATAATTATGTACTTTTTAATTAAAGCAATCTCAGTTGAAGGCGTCGGATGAAGCCAAATAATAATTAATAAATCAAGTTCTAACTTAGTTAGGCGCAATGGCACAGTGTTGTAACTGCTAACGACGGGCGTAGGTTCGATGCCTACTTGCGGGAATGATATTTAATTTTTTCAATCATTACGCGGTAATGCGAACAGAATCCATAACTGTCGCGTTAAAGTCACAAACTTTCCTTGTCTTTTAACCAATTGTGTAATTTGATTATACAAACATAGAGACAAAAAGATAATTTTCGAAAATAGTAATCTATACTAACTACAATATAATTTAAGTTATATAAATGTTTTATATAATAATTTATTTATAAAATATATATATAAATAAACCAGAGTAATAAACGCATACTAAATCAATTAAAGAGTTTCACTTCGCTCCAGCGTGAAGAGTTAATAAACTAACACGCCAACGCACCAGACCACACTATAAACGGGTGCAAACGTTTACAGAATCGCTAATCTACATGCGTATACTCAACCATCATTACACCGCTGCATAAGTATAATATATGTCTATTATATTTATACTTTTGTATTATTTTGTTTAGCTTCACGCTGTATCCCGCATAAAGCAGGGTAGGCAGAGGGAACGTAGTGTGATGACACTCCGTTTCCCACTTTCCATTGAATTCTGGTGGCGGAATGCGGATTGAGCGGCGAAACTCAACGCTACGCTTCTGTCGTCACTAGAGCGAAAAAATGAAAATATTAAATATAACTATCCAATACGTCCTCTAGTCTACACTGATCCCGACTTTCTCCGAGTATACCGATCCATATTTACACCCGTCCACATGTACAGCCGTCCACAAGTACATCCATTCAGACGAACATCAGTCCATATGTACATCCTTTCACATTTATACCTATCCACACATGTTAATTCCTACAGAGGCGACCACGCATATGAACAACCCAAGCTCAAGAAATTGGTCATAAAAATATATACTTAAAATCCTATTACCCTAGTTTTAACCTAGTACTGCACGTAAGCGTTTTAAATTTTTCCTTAAGGCTTAAGTAAGCTAGAAAATAGTTTGCGTTATTCTTTAGCAAATGTTGATTTAAAAAAAAAAAAATTCTTATTATAGTATCCCGTATAGTAGGGTAGGCCGAGGGAGTCTACTGTTAAGACAGTCCACTTCCCACTCTCCGCTGTTTTCTGGATGCATTGCGTGTTGAGTGGCGGAACTCAACGTTGCAGTACAAGAATTCGGTGAAAAGTGTGAAAAGGAAGTGTCTTATCGGGGAATGGAGTATCTTAACACTAGATTTCCAAGTTCCCTCTGCCTACCCAGCTGCTATGTGCGGGATACAGCATGAAGCTAAAAAATATACAAATATATCTACATTCTGGAAACAAATCCACTACCACTACCTAAGATACAGCGCTGATATGCAAATAATAATAATAATAATAATAAAAACATTTATTGCCATAAACAACACATAGACATTTAACAAACAATTTAACAAGTTATATATGTTAGTAAGTTATAAGTTATATATGTTAGTAACATTTAAAAAAAAAAAAAATATCGGTAGGGGACTATGCGCCCGTGGATTAACAAATTAACATAATGGCAAAAGGTGTAACTCAGCAAAATGATGCTTGAGTTCTTACTCTCAAGCATCGCTGTTTTTCAGTTACACCTTAGAAAACATAATGCACATTTCTCTATATAAAATAATTTGCTGCGATAGTTTACGTTTAATGAATGATTTAGGAAGCCCCTACAAGCTTTAACAGCTTTTTCTTAAGCTCATTTTACTAGATAATAACAACGATCAGCGTGAACGAAAATGTAACTTAATTTTAAATGTTGGTATGAAAATAAGTGTCTTATTATTGACTACATCGGAGGCCGTCGTGGTGGAGGGGGACGGTTTTAGGTTCGATTCCCACTCAGATCGGATTGAATTATTGTCATTTCCCTACTTTAGCAAGACAAAGTAAGTCAAAAGTGCAATGGTAGAAAACGGAGAATGGAGTGTCTTAACACTAAGTTGTCTCAGCTTCCTTTACTATTTGCGAAATACAGCGTGTAGCGGAAATAATAGTTTTATATATTTGTTAATATATACATTTATTTTTTCACCACACGCTTTCTTAATTAATACACGTAAAGTATCTCTTTTTTCATATCCATAACAAGTCATTTAAAAAAATAAATAAGAAATCAGCTTCACGCTTTATCTCGCACACAGCAGGGTAAGCAGATGGAACATAAGGCTAAGGCACTCCTTTCCTCACTCTCCGCCGAATTCTGGAGTCATTGCGGGTTGAGTGGCAAAGCACGGCATTGAACTCATCACCAGAACGAAATAATGGAAATATAAATTTAAGTAAAATTTCATTTAAAGTCATTTAAATTAGTAAATAATAATAATATTTTTTTTATTTACTATTATTAGTAAATAATTATATTAATTCAATAATAACAATTGCAGGTCTAATTTAATGTAAAGTTTATTTTTGTTCATTAGAGCAAAATTACTATAATATGTACCTAATAGCAACAGTTAATATAGCGAAAATGCAGATTCAATTTTCTCTAGCAGAAATATTTGTAGAATACAATATTATAGTAGTTCCCCGATTTTGTTGATCCCAGCGCGGCGTTGAGTTCCACTATCCAACATGTAATGTCTCTAAAAAAATCTTTTTTTCTTCTAAATTAACAGTGCTAAATCATTCCGTTTCCCAGTCTTCCCAGCCGCCCAGTTTCTGAGACATAGCATGTTGAGAGATTGAAATGAACGCTGCGATTCGTCTTGTTACTAGAGTGAAAATGAAAATATTTCATTGCCACGATAAGGAATTGAACCCATTGCCACCGTTCACGTCGTGCCACTGCCATGACAGACTGTAAAATTAGCCATAAAAGGTCAAACTTACTGTAACTAAACATTTAAGATCGGCATAATATTAGTTAAATACTAAATTTTGTTTTAAGTTTTTTTTTATATAGATATGGGTAGGCCAACTGAAGAAATAAGCGAAAACAATGAATAAAGTCGTTGGGCTCCCCGACAACAATTAATTACTTCTTAATGAAGTCATTTCAAGTCTTAGTCCAGGAATTTGTTGGTTGCTTTACAGCTAATAGAGAAGCGTTTTGCAATATTTCGAAATTTTCAATAAATAAAATAGAAATATTTACTTTTAAATATATATTGTATTATGGTTTTAACATTCTCTTTTTTAAGTAATTGTTTATAATAGAGAATATAAGCTCTAATGGAAGGTTCCACGGCGTGAGAAAGTACCTTACTTACGAAGTACCGTACGCCTACCCTAAGGGAGAAAAAGAAATGTATAATGAAATGTATGTTATTTTTAACGCCCTTACACCTCTTCAGAAATCGAAATACGCTTATTTGTCTTAGCTTCACACTGTATCCCACTCATAGAAGAGTAGGCAGAGGGAACCTTTGAACCATTTCCCATTAAGATTTAAGATAATTCCGAATTCTTGATACGTCGCGTGTAGAGCGGCGAAATTCAACGCCGTGCTCTGCCCTATTATCAGAGCCAGAATAAAAAATAAAATAGTTCATTCCCTCGAGTGGGAATCGAACCCACAAACGTCGCGTTTGCTATCGCACCCATGTGCCCATGTGCCACGACGGCTTCTTACTTCTACGGCTTATTTTAAAAAAAAATTAATATGATTCCCAAATTAAATTAAATCTTTAATAAAATATTAAAAGTTTATATTAGTAGAAAGATTCCTTTTAGACTTTTTTCAGAAGAAATATTTAAATTAAACAAATAAACTTATTTTAAAACACAGTATCTATAATTAAAAATATTTATCAAAATTAAATTAAACTAAATCTTTAGAAAACGCCCAATTCCTTAAACCGCTTAATTGTTATTCTTTATGTTAATTTTGTTTACTGAGACTCCCTAGGCGTCGGGGCTCATTGATGGACTTAATTCGCGTATAAGAATTAGAAACTCAAATTTCCCCATTAAAAATTCACAACAAATTTAAATTTTCAATTACAATTTACATAATATCTTAACAATAACTATAACATTTAATGATAAAATGCTAAGAATTACGAATAATTTCAATCTCAAAATTTTGAGATAAAAATCAAAAAGTGCGTGAACTAACCCCGAGAATACGATAAGAAGCTAACCCCTTCGAGCGCAACAGTTAGTTGTTACGTTAAAATCTGGTCGCCGGCGAATCCGTGATAAAATGGCGGATGTTCCCAGGATTAAAGCTTGAACGGAAAGTAAAAGAACGTGTCTTCGTTCGATATCGCGTACCTGTTGAGGGCCCGCGTCCCCCCACACACTTCACTTTCGGGCCAAAGTTTTGCGCGGTAATATTTAAAAAAAAATAGTTCTCCACTCACCGGAAGTGCTTGGCTGCTCTCCGGCGGGGCCGCCTTTCCTTTTGAAAACTTTTAAAACAGTTGAAAACAGTTTGACGTCTTGTTTCTACTGTTATATGTATATATTTACATGGTACGCCACGCACGAGCCTCTCGAGGGTAGGGACGCGTGCTCCCAGCGAGGCGGTTGTCGAGACAGTGCGGGCTCCGCGCCCCGCCCGGACCTCGCCGATCTCCAGCCAACTTTAAACCAACCCCTGCTGACTCCCTGTAAGCGTTCGCCATGCGCCGAACAATTATTTTTATTTTGGCCTTTGGTATGTGTAAAAAAGGGGATTTTAGCTATTTTTTGGTTAGCTTTAAACAAAATTAGTGTGTTTTTGGTTATTTCTTTATAAAAAAGGCTAGGTGACTTGTAAATGGTACGTAGTCAACGCCGGCTGCCGCTCCGTGTAACATCAGAGGATCTACAGGTGTTATAAGATGTTAGTTAATATCTACTTTCGAGATATTCAACAGGTAAAGCCAATTAGCAGTGGCCTTAATCGAGAAGATTTAATTATTATTTTCCATTTTATTATAAATCCAATCCAATATTTATAATATTGGATTAATACGTGTTTTTACATGCCTACACTTTTTTAAGCAAGGGAACATAGTGCTAAGATACTCCGTCCCACTTTTCACCGAATTCCTGAAGGCATAGCGTGTTTATCTAAGAAAATTAAAATATAGTTTGAAAAAATTAATATATAATTATTATATTTTACTTCAACGGAACGTCTAAAATGAGCTCTAGATAGATATTTGCATAGCATCACGTGGCCCCGCTTTATCCTAACCTAATTTTCTTAGCTTACAAAAAGATACCAGTTAAAAAATATAATATTAATTATAATAAATAGAAGTTCAAAAGTAATTTACGAGTATAGTGATATTTTATTTCTTTTAATGTTCATTTTCACATTTTGTATAGAACCTAGTTCTTAGGATTTGAGACCGAATAACCGAATTAGAGACATTCCGTGTTGAGTAGTGGAACCCAACGCCGAGGGACGAAATGAAAATATTAAATGTTTCATTTCATCCAATTCACAATCTGTCGTATTTACAGTCAAACTTTGGGCCCCTGCGGCGCGATGGGCCTCAGAATTATAATATAAATATATAATTAAGATAATAACTATATGAAAAGAAAACATATCTTAGAAAAGAGAAAATTAAAGGTATATTAAATTAAGTAACGGGATTTGTCATTATCGCATGTTTGTACTAATGCGTACGTACGTACTACGTAGTGAAGGCACTTTTGATTGTCACAGTCTTACTGAAGTAGTTTTAAAGCCAAGAAGCAGCTTACAGCGGGCGATGATTATTTTTAGTTATTAAAAAAGCAACTTCACGTGCAACAGGTAAGCCAGAGGGAACCCAGTGCTTAGACTCTCCGTTCACTACTTTCCACCCATTATTTACTGTGACCGCGATGATTGTCTATGGAACCAAAGTAAATTCGCAATCGGGAAAATTGGTTATTTTTATATCCTTTCATTCAGTTCTGCCATTTAACAGACAATGTCTTGAAAATCGGGCGGAAAGAGGAGACTGTTCTCTCTATTTACTTTGCTATATACAAGATATAGAGTAAGGTTAATAAAATACGCCGTTAATAAAGAAGCGTTTCATTATTTATTACGAAAGTGTAAAGAATCAACAAATTCTCTTCTAAAATATAAAATTTCAAATAATATAATACCAACCTTATATTAAATTAGTTCCATTAACAATATCACAAAATAAGTAAAGTGAGTGTTCATAATAGTATTCGTATTAGGAAGGCCGACACGAGAATGAAAAGATGATAAAGGGTTCCCGCGGGACAGAATGGAAAATATATAATAGAATATACGAATATAATGATATTATGAGTATATCCCAATATTAGTCAATTCGGAATATTTATCAGCTTCACGCTTTTTCTGCAGTAGGCAGTTCAAACGAAGTATTAAAACACTCCGTTCATCATATTCTGATTTATTAGGTTACGTGTTGAGTGATGGAACTCAACGCGATGCGATTTATCTACCAAAGTGAAGAAACGTATATATTCAACTCCCCTGAAAGGATATCGAACCCACAGCCATCGGGCTTTCAGTTTGTTTTTATAATGAAATATTTTCTTCTCAGTTACTACGATTTTATAATGTATAATTATACATTATAAAATATTGTACATTATAAATATAAAATATTGAAACTCAAGTTTACACACTATAGAATCATTAAAAATTAATTATGAACGAAATGAACTTTTACATTGTAAATACAGTTAATTTGTGACAAATTATATGTTTACAGAAAGTTTAATTACGTAGCCTTTAAAGTGAAAAGTGTCACCTTTTAAGTGTGCTATTAAATATTAATTTATGAATAATGCTATAGTAGTAAAATAAAATTTGTTAATTTGTTTGGTTGAACACGCTAACCTTAGGAACTGATGATTTGAAAAAATCTTTTACTGTTATATATGAGTAGCTTATTAATAAATATTTAATTTTTTATTTAATTAAGACATTAGTCCACTTGTTAGTAACAATTAAAACTTACCCTATGTTAATACACACACAAACACACACATATACAAACAAAAACTGGCTTCCGTTGAGACTCCTACACTATTGACTATAGCTAGTAGCTGGAGCATGAAGATTTGCCCAGCGACTAAGCAATGGGGAGTCCCATCGGTCAGCCAACGTGCTCAGGATGGTGTTCGATGCTCCGCGCACTCGCGCCCACAGCGAAGCGCACCGCTTTCTAATAATCGCGAGGAAACAGTCTGTACGCGACTCGGCAAACATCAACGACGCGCTACAAAAGCGCGGCAGATCGAACAACATCCTGAAAGCATTATTATATTGGACGCGCAGTGCGCCGTATGTCCGCTGCGTAAAATTGACCCACAGACTGCACGTGTAGAATGTTTGACAGTAGGCTTTGAAAAGCGTCAGTTTGACTTGTTGGCTACAACGCGCAAATCTGTGAATCAACATGTTACAGCGGACAGACAGCGCCCTACGCTCTCTTTCTATATCCACCGTGTCTGACAAAGTCTCAGTGACCCAGTGACCTAGATATTTAAATCGGTCAACTCTTTNCCAATATTAGTCCATTCGGAATATTTATCAGCTTCACGCTTTTTCTGCAGTAGGCAGTTTAAACGAAGTGTTAAAACACTCCGTTCATCATATTCTGATTTATTAGGTTACGTGTTGAGTAATGGAACTCAACGCGATGCGATTTATCTAGCAAAGTGAAGAAACGTATATATTCAACTCCCCTGAAAGGATATCGAACCCACAGCCATCGGGCTTACAGTTTGTTTTTATAATGAAATATTTTCTTCTCAGTTACTACGATTTTATAATGTATTATTTAAAATATTGAAACTCAAGTTTACACACTATAGAATCATTAAAAATTAATTACGAACGAAATGAACTTTTACATTGTAAATACAGTTAATTTGTGACAAATTATATGTTTACAGAAAGTTAAAATACGTAGCCTTTAAAGTGAAAAATATCACCTTTTAAGTGTGCTATTAAATATTAATTTATAAATAATGCTATAGTAGTAAAATAAAATTTGATAATTTGTTTGGTTGAACACGCTAACCTTAGGAACTGATGATTTGAAAAAATCTTTTATTATATATTTGTTATATATGAGTAGCTTATTAAGGAAGGATATAGGTTATACTTCATCATGTTAATCATCTTCCCGCTATATTCCGCACACAGCTGGGCAGGGGGAACCTAGTGTTAAGACACTCCTTCCGTTCCTCTTCGAGGTATAGCATGTTGAGTGGTGGAAGCCAGAGCGATAAAATGAAAATATTAAGAAATGATAATTCATTCCTTCGAGTGGAGATTGAACCTACAATCGTCTAATTACCAAAGCGAGAGGAAGAGTAGAAAAGAGAATAATTCGATGACTGCCACGATGGCTTAGTTATTATTTTCAATTATATAATAAAACAATAGGATTCCATGTGTCAAAACTTAATACCACGTGTCAATCTACAAATAAAGCCTTATCATTAATTTTACATTCCACATTCCCTTAGTACTGTACTATGTACGATAGTTCGATATACAATTAATTGAAACAATCCAAACCCCATTTAGCAATTATTCGTTCATCTAAGTGCGATCTGGTCCCGCTTATATAGTGTTCCGCACGTAAGTTCCAAAAAATATTAGTCACTGTGTCAAATGTTTTCCTTGTTGTCCGAGACAAAGCAGGAAATTAAATAAAAAAAGTTCATAATTTAACTATTCTTGTGTAATATCGAAATATCTGCTATTTCAGTAAAATTAACTAAATTATCAGCAAACTTAAAGTAATTTTATTTAAAACTAAAAAGTTGCGAATCAAACTATTTGGCATTTGGCTTTTATAACACAGCTTAAAAACTCTATTTATAAGGCTCTATTACATCTGCTGCAATTTACAAAGAATACAAAATATTTTTTTTCAGTTTCACGGTTTATCTTACATTTAGCAAGATAAGTGGAGGGAGCCTGTGAAGTGTCACGTTCCCCACTTTCCTCAACATCATAACGAAGAAATGAAAATATTAAATATTTCAATTTCTCGTAAAGGAATCGAACACACAACCCGTCCCGCTTACAGTCACACGTTTTTGCACTGCGCCATGATTGACCTCTAATGTAATTTAATATAATGTAATTTAAACGTTAATTAACATCTTTGAGTGTAATTAACATAAGCCAGTGAAGCGATATTTAAATATTTTATTATGACGCGAAGCATATTATACAAATAAAATAAATGTATCAAAATTTCATGTTTCGTATACGTGGAATTCTCACATTTCATTGAATACTAAATAAATGGAACTATAAAATCTTTTGTATTGTACAAGGAATGCATTGTTATTTTTGTTATAAATCAATAAAAGTTTGATTATTTTTTACAAATCTGATCTCAGTAGTTACTAATTCTAATTTTGTTCAAGTAAAACGTTACCTTTCAAAAAGCTTTAAAACGTTACCTTTACGTTACCATGTAAAATAAATGAGGACATCGAAAGCCTGTTCAGACAGATTGTTTTATTGTAAGCGGTATTGGTCGTAGGTTTGATTCCCACTTGCAGTAATCCCGACAGTTCTTCTAACCCTCTGCGACTGATGTCATAATCCTATAGACACCGTGAAATACAAAATTCGGAGTATCACCACTGATTTTAAAAAACCACCACCAGCTTTCAGTGCTTAGTTGTAATTGTAACGCGTCAGATAGTGTGTGGTAGGTGGCCGTAGGTAGCCCCCTGGTCTATAGAAAGAGGAGAGTGTCCACGAGATTACCACGTCAGCATAAAGGTACGCAAGTAAGTCTACTAGACTACTAACTCAGTAAATAGTTATATTTCCATACTATTTTTATTTTACATAATGTATTCTTATGTATTTCACTTCACATTTCATTTTAGAATCTCATTTTATTTTTTTAAATTATATTAGTTTATACTTATATTAAAAATAAAATAAATTTGTTCAAAATTTAAAAAGGAGACTAAATTGTTCGATCTTCGATTGTTCGTATGTAATTAAATTTCCATTGATAATTCTCAAATAAAATGTAATTTTAAGACTGTCTAATTTTTTATTCAACCATTGAATGTTTTTCATATATTATTAAAGTAATAATAAAATTTTCAAATGTCATTAACTTAAAAGAGATTCATGGTTGGTTGGTCGATGTTTCATTGAGGTTAGAACCCATCTCTATAAACCTAGTAAGGTAGATTAAGCTTCCGTTCTCCCTTTACCAGAGGCATTGCATATTGTTTTCTTTTGCCTGGAGTACAAAACTGAAATAATATACATCCCCTCTAATTGGGATCGTATCGTAACGACTTTGACAATATATATAAGTAAAAAGTACTAGCAGCAAGATTTATTCGAATAAATAAAAAAAAAAACTGTGCAGCGTATGCACACGAGGCCACCGCAGCTGTAAATAGTGAAAGTAAGTTATGATACACAAAATGTAATTTTCTGAGGTGTTGGAACTTTGGTAGGGCCCGTTGCTATTTTATATTGGAATTAGGTTAATTTTTTGATATGGTGGGTTCGGTCACCATTCGGGGGATTATAATATTTAAATTTTCGTTTTCTCGCTCGCTCGCCACTCAACACGCAATGTTTTAACACTGGCTCCCCCATCGCAAAGCGTATAGCTTTGTTTGATCTTTATGATTGGCCGTATTGAGAGAGAGAGGATCCTAATGCTAAAATTTCCCGTTCTCTACTTCATTATTACTCTACTAAACAGAAAATAGAAACATTATTATCTATACCGTAATTAGAAAGCAGAGTAAGGTACCTATCCAAGATTGTTCCTTATCTTTATTGATAATTTAAGATAATACTCTAAGACCCTTTTCTTTTTTTTTCCCGTGGGGAAACCCTGTTACGGGTGTATCCGCATGCCGGGTACAATGCGATGCGGATTATGTGAGACTCATGCTACTGCATCCTATTCACTAAAACCCCACGATGTTCCATCGCTCTGCATTTTTTCGAAGCCGCGGGTACACTTTCATACTCTACCCTGATTTCGAAGCAGTTGCTTACTTTGCTAAGCACTTCTTCTTTTTATACCTTACTATATTGTTGATTACGCGCAAGGAATGACACGCGTCTCCTCTTAGGGATGTTTACTTATACGATGGCAGCTTCCCCACTCTAAGATCCTAAAATGAAACTAAATCGATAAAATGTTATAAAATTACAGTAAGTATCATAATTAAAACAATTTTATTAAGATTTCTTTCTATAAGAGTATAAAAATATTGGACAAATAAACGTATCTAAATAACTTAAATAAAATTCCTGATTCCCTTGAAAATTATTTCAGAGTCGTGGAGTTGTATTGCTTCTCTGAAATCCTCGTAGCGTTCAACGAACTTAGTCACGTTTCAGGAATACCTCTTAGCAATTAAAGTGAAAAATTCTTAATATTTTTTGTAATTATCTTTCATTCTTGATGCTTTATTTGTTTGTGTCTTGTTGGTCACTAGTATTTTTGAGAAGAGACGAATAGAATGTAAGTTAAGTCTCTCCGTTCTTTATAATATTTTCCTTTAGGAACACCTAATGCTTCGAGAATTAACCCGAAGTTGACTGGGAATGGAGTATCTTAGCACTAGCTTCCCTCTGCTTACAGGGCTATGTGCGGGATTCAATGCCTATCCATTTCATCCCCATGGTTCAGCAGATATTAGGGAATTTGCGACATTTTACAAAACATCTGATTCTTGCACAAAATTGGCAAATACAGCCGGACTTTTGAGTCTGCGCTTGTGATTTTTTTTGGTCTATATAGCCCAATACTAGGCTTTTTGTATCTTTAAATAGGTAGAAACTATCGGTCTATAAATTTTGGAAATAAGACCAAAAAAATAAATTATTGATCTACATTCAGAAAAAAATTACGAGCGCAGACACAATAGTCGGGCTGTATTTGCCAATTATGTTCAAGAATCCGATTTTTCCAAAAAGATTACAAATTCGCTAATATCTACTGAACCATTAAAAAATGGGGGTGAAATGTATAGGTACTGAGATCCCCTACTTATACACTACCGATTGAGTTACACCTGTATATTTGATAATTTTAATAATTTACTTTTAATAAGTGTTATAATCTATAAAAGAATCATAAAGTTTATAAAACTATTCATTATCAAACCTAATTTATTAAAGTTCAAATGCTTTTTAAATAATGCTGAAATAATACCCAGATACTCAATAAAAGATTAAACTAAGTGCTATCTATTGTCTAGGATTATAAAAAGAACGATAAAAATTTGCGTCACTTTGACGTGATAATATTTTTTGCAACTTCACCTTTATCTTTAGACAGAGGAAACATAATGATAAGACACTATACTCTTCACTTTCCCACCAATTATCGTGTGTTGAGTGGCGGAACTCTTCGCCGCGTTTTGTCTTCGATAACGAGGAGATAAAATAATTTAAATATAATATTATTTCATCTGTATGTATTTGTAACAAATAAAAAATATTCTTTACTCAATATACACAAAGTCAGCTGTCAAGCAAATAGCGTGACTAAACGAGAGGAGAGTGGGGAGCGAAGTCAATGTAAATTAATAGACGATTCTGCCGATAAAGTTGTCTTTTCAACAAAATTATTTGAAAGTACGTATTATACTTTAAAATATCAATTCTAACTTACGTATCTGAAGAGTGGAAATTCGCTTCCCACTTGGAAAAGTTAAGGAAATGTGGGAATAACTCAAGTTACAGTGGAATTTAGACTCGTATTTAAGGACCACTCTCAACTCTGAGATCGATCTTGAGACGTTTCATTTCGTTTCCATATGTAATTTATTAAAAAGGCATCTCAAAATCGAATTGAAAGCGGCTTGTAAATACGTACCTTAGAGAACAAAGCATATACTCGTATACACTTAGTTCTCTCTGCTTACCCTGAAGCTATAAAGGGTAAGGTAATATAAGGGTAATATAAAGGTATGGCTTCATTGTCTACAGCTTTTCGATTTTACAAAAAAACCTGTTGGGTTAGTTGCGTTGGCTGTTGCGTTAATTTCAGCCCTTCGTAAATTTTTAGAGAATTTGAACATTGTTTGTAATTTCAAAGATAGATATTTTTATATTTACATTGAAATTCAAATTTTTAACATAATTTATTATTTTGAGACCGTTCCAACCGTTACGTTCAGTTTCCCCACTAAATGGACATTATTTTACAAAAATCGAAGAAAGAGAAATTTGGTTCCTTCTTCCTACCCAGCTATGAGAAGCGTAAAACTGCTTCTTGACTCTCTTTACCACCAAAGCGAAGAAATATGCTTCATAATAATTCTAAAACACTCAAAATCAATTTATATTCCAACTTTGCTAAAATCAAAGTCACTGTCAACAAACGATACGGTCAGCTATTAAATTAGCCGAATGCAATCAGCGGTCAATTTAGTTGCAAATTTGTTTTTATAAATACTAATATGTATTTGCTATGAAGTTCACATATATGATTGTTTGATTTAAAGTATTTGCGTCCGAAGTATTATAATATAATTATTGTAAAAGGTTTTTGTGGCAGCTAGGCTTTTAGCTATGTAACACTGAGTTTTCTCTAACCTTGCTGTATGCATGATAAAGAGGGAAACTTAAAAAAAAATATTCCACGCATCATATGTATATACTCTCCAAAGCTCACACCAACGAAGCTGTTTTAGAACTTCTACTATTCATCGTTGTAGAAGTTTAAACAAAGCACCGCTATCTCCAAGGTCTTTTGGCGTAGAAGATTTTATACAGAACTAGCTCTTAAGCGCGGCTTCGCTTGCATGGTCAAATAGAAATAACAGACAGTATATAACACATTTGAATATTGTTAGTATAAATATGATCACATAAAGCATGTCCTAAAATGAACCCTAAAAAAATCGGTCAAGTGCAAATCAAACTCGCCCTTCGAGGGTTCCGTACCAATTTCAGTATTGTAGATCAACGGGAAGTACAACTTATAACGCTGGTACGTTATGTTATATACAAACAATCAACTTGATGTAATTATTATAATTAATAGCTTTCCTCGATAAACGGACTTTCCAATATAAACTTTTTTTAATTTGAAGAAGTACATCGTTTCTGAGATTATTACGTTCAAACAAATATCTTATTAGCTTTATTGTATGAGTATGGCTTAAAATATGATTTTAAATTTATATCACAGACCACATTTTTTAATAGAGTACATAGAATAGGGATAGAATAGGTAAGAGAGGTATTCCCTACCTCCACGGTTGACCTTCCAAAACACAGTATTAAAAATACTGGAGGGAGGTCACGTAAGAAGCATGAGGATCCCAAGCAGGGCCCAGTGTTAATTCCCATGTATGAAGAGATTGATGAAAGTGGACGGAGGTATGTAGAAACCGTAGCGTTTGGCGCTCCGTTCTCTGTGACTACCCTACTACCCTACCCTACCCTACCCTACCCTAGGTATAAAGCGTGAAGCTAAGTTAAGTTGAGTCCATATATCGGCAGAAACTGGGAAAAGGAAATGTTATCATTTTACTTTAGTGTCTTTACATTAGGTTCCCAAGTTCCCTCTGCCTACCGTTCTAAGTGCGGGTACAGCGTGAGGCTAAATAAACGCAATATCTCGAAAGCTTGTGTATAAAGTCAGAAAGTAGAGTATCTTAACATTCACATTCTCTAGGTTCCCTTCGCCTTACCTGCTACGCGCGGATCTAAAACAAAAATAAAATAACCATACTACAATAGTATTTTAACCGCCATTTTATTATTAACTAGCGGACGCGCGCAGCTTCGCTTGCGTATTTAGGGGTGAATTCTAATAACCCATGAAACATGTGTTCGATTAAATATTTTTAAGAGTCTAAATTTCAAATTNTTGCTAACTAAAATTTTAATGTTGTATTTCCTATGTGTTTTTATGTGCAATAAAGAATATATAATTAAGTTGAGTTTAACACGCATTGCCTCCATATATCGGCAGAAACTGAGAAATGGAAATGTTATCATTTTAATTTAGTGTCTTTACATTAGGTTCCCAAGTTCCCTCTGCCTACCTTTCTAAGTGGTACCTGGTAAGGTTCCCTTTGCCTAACCTGCTACATGCGGATCTAAAACAAAAATAAAATAACCATACTACAATAGTATTTTAACCGCCATTTTATTATTAATAACAACTTACACATCATGTAAAAAAATTATAAGCTATTATTATACCGGCTTTGAGTCTAGTCCGCTTCGTTTCGCGATTTCGATCGCGTGGATTCTTTATTTAAATATTTATATTGTGAACTCGTGTGATATTATAACATTTGTTGATATTAAAAGCAAAGAACAAATATTAGTTGGGGTAAAATATTTCTTTCTCTACTACCTCTACCTTACTATATACGGGGTACAAGAGTGTAAAGCAGAAAAAAAATAGCTTTTAAGATAGACAAAGTGAATCTGGGAACCTAGTGTTAAGACACTCAGTTCCCATTAAGACACTTCAATTCTCCACTTTTCGCCGAATTCTACAGGCATTGCGTCTTGAGCGGTGGAACTTGTTGACTTGGTTGAACATGACATTTCACGCAATACCTCGAAAATTCTGAAATTCTGAATGGAGTGTTTTCAAACTAGGTTCCCTATGCCAGGGTACAAAGAGATAACTTAGATATGGAAGGAAGTGTCTTAGTACTAGCTACGGCTGGACTCTCCTCTGCCCACTTCTCCATGCGGAGAAAACCGTGAAGCTGTTTTTTTTTCTACGCAAACAAAATTACGAACTGAAACTTTCAAGCGTTTATTTTAAACATCTAATTACTATGTACACTTAATTTTAAAATACAATTTTACTATGGAAATATGAATAATTTGATAAATCAGCTTTTAAATTTGTATAATAGAATTTATATTTAATGGAAACGGAAGCAGGTCATGACCCTTTACATCCCATTGCGAATAATGTCGATGCACCCGAATAAATGAGATACAGTGGATAATTTCGATTCATTAATTGACATTTCTGTGAATGTTAACAATATTCACTGTGTGCGAATCATACGTGGAAATACGTTGAACAAACATACATAATGAATATAAAGAAATACATATATTATGAAACAGAAAATATTTTTAAAATATGTGCATTTTTAGCTTCACTCTATTCCTGCATTAAGGAGTGTAGTAATTGAAGCTGAACTTCGACGCCAGTTAATATTTGAGTCAATTGGCGGATTTTTGAAAAGCAAAGTTGTACAACCAATGGGTAATAATGGGTACTACCATATTAAATATGGTGAAACTATCATTGATTATGTTTAAAGCGTTATCTATACGGACGTATACTGATATTATAAAGCTGAAAAGTTTGTCTCTTATTTGGTCGAGCGCATTAATGTCGGGAACTCGTGTAATGAATGGGGAATGGCGAATGAAGGGATGTTTCAAGTGTCATACGTAGCTCTTAGAATATCAAAAATCAAATTCAGCTTCCCGCTGTATTCCCCACACATCAAGGTGGGCCGAGGGGACCTACCGTGAAGACACTCCGTTCCCCACTTTCTGCGGGACCTTAGAATATCTGTCTTTTATAATAGAAAAAAAATATATTAAATATCAATCAATATTTCGGAAAAAAGCCGAGAGAGAACCTTTTGAGAAAAGTGTCTCGACGTACTATATGACGGGATAGAGTATGGGGGTATATTTACGTTGGTATTTAACCTTGATACCATAGTAAATTAGTAAATTGTAGATAATTTGGTACATTTCTGCAATAAAATAATATGAAGATAAAAAAATAAATTTAAAACCATCTTGTATTTACAAATAAACTTCAGAAATGATAAAATATCAAAGGAAGAAATTACTTTGTAGATTCATGACAAGCTCGGTTTGTCATATTTTAAATATTATACTACTATTTATTTTAGTTTGAAAAATGGATGTAAAGAGCTAAAAGCAAAATTTTAAATAAATGTCTTACTGCAAGTCGGAAAATAGAAGGAATTTTCCCTAACGTCTTGTGATTGCCTTGGAATTTTTGCTTTCAATGGTGGCTTTGACTTCCGGGGACATTTCTGTAGACGACGGTATAGTTTCTTAAGGACTTTACGAGTTGTAGCTTTATATACAAATGTTGCTACTATAGAAGCTATGTTAAGTGTTTAGTACTGACTTTAGAAACCTGCATAGAAGTATAGAATATTTCTTTTAAACAGATTAAGCTCAAATTCTACTTAAAAGATAGTGTATTTAACCTTTGAAAAATTTTATAAGAAAGTAAAGTGTTTTATGTAGGTTTTGTAAAAGTTCCTACTTTTTATTCGAAAATTTTATTTCTCATTCTCTTCTCTGTAGAATGGCTATCATATAGTATTCGACCCTAACATTTGCCAGCCTGTATTCTATCTACCCTGCATGACAATTAGAATAGATTTTTTAAATTTAGCAATTATTTTTTCTTTAACTTTACAATTAATTAACTCTATCCATTAGACTTTCTTTACTTTACTTGAAACTAGTATTAAGAATCTCACTTGTATTGACCTAACGCGATCTGTTTTCATACCACAGTGAGAAAAATATTGCCTCAAGTTGGAATTGACCTTACAATCGTGGCTAACGTCGGACGCTACGTCACTGCACCAAGATGGCACCTGTCGTCCGCCGTATAACGCGTAGCCCACTCAAATTCAATAAAGTTAATTTAAACTGGCTGGTTTTACCGTTTATTTTTCTAACGGTAATTGCATCTATCTATCGACCGGAGATATGGTGGTTTTAAAATAATTCTATTTATGATTTAAAGAAGAGATATTTTTTTATAGACAAGTACAAGGGAAAATTGATGCTAAGTAATCGTCGCAACTGCACGACCCCGTGGAACTCCTGAGGAGCTACAGGTGCGTTGCCGGCCGCCAAGGTGGAGACACAGACTTATTGAAAGTGCCCATGTCCTGTCGACCAGGAAACAAGTAGGCCATTTCACAGATTTTCAGTTATACATGTTAATTATGTAAATAAAGTATATAATATCGTTAGAATTCGATATTTTTTGAATTTGATTGTGCCTTCCAAATATGTATCTTTGTTTGTATGTATACCCACAGATTTCTCGGAAACTAAAAATCATGTCTTAATTGTACTTCTTGATTTACGAGTAAATCAGGTATATTTAAATTTAGATAACATTTTTTTTTCAGTGGACAGATATGAAATTGGCTTAGTTTAAAAAACAAATTAAGAAAAAATAGTGTAATATATAAAACGTTCCCGATACAATCGAGGCGCAATCGAAAAATGATTGGACGTATATTAAAAGGACAGTGGTGAAATTGGAAGCCACATTTTACTTATCAGAGCGGAAATACGAAAATAATTTCCCCAAGTGGAAATAGTATCAACAACCGTCGCGCTTACAGTAAACGAAAACCCACTGCGCTACTCTGGCCACAAATAATATTGATTATATATCAGTACATCCAATAAATTCTATTAATAAAATAGGTACTTAAAATAGGCTTACCTTGTAAAGATTAAAAATAAACTTACAAATATAAACTTATTATTATAAGAAAAATAGGTCTCAGCCAGGTCACAGGTACTTAATTTCTTTATACAGTGTCTATTCACATGGCTTAATGACGTCACTTTCCCGTTAGAACATTATGAGCATAGTACTTTTGACATATCAATGAACTGCGTTGAATCATCTAGCTTGTGACGCAGGACAAGAATTAAAGGTATTATTTCTAAGCAATCATTATTTTTTTTTAAATTTCACGCCGTATCCCGCAGATAGCAGGAGTTCCCATTAAGACACTTCTGTTCCCCATTTACCACTGAATTCTGGAGGTATTGCTTGATACAACTGAAAGCTCCATTTTGCCTTGTTACCAGTAACAACCTTTATCATACTTTAAAAATTATTTCAGTTAAGCATAAATAACATTTTATTTCTCCATATTGCTCGACCGGTGCGCGGCGCTGTAATCAATTTGACAGGAAGACGTGCTTCAGTTCTACATTCATGCATAATACAAAGACATCTATTCAAGTTCCTCATGAATACTCCGTACAATTCCGGTAGTTTTGTGAATGTACCACAATTTAAGCTTAGATTTCTGTAAAAAAGGACCCCTCATCCATTACCTTGGACATCTCCTAAGACTATAGTTATTTCAAGTTTTTAATATTTACTTTAAGCTTGTATCATATATACCAATTGTTTCACTCTTGTTAGCTTATATATAAAATCAAATTTAAAGGGTTGAAGTTCATTATGATCAAATATTTTCTTTAATTTTTCGGGCGATCGTGTTCGGAAGAGTTCGTCCAGACCCGTAAATCTCGCAGATCCCGCACTTGTAGCACGAAGGACTAGAAAATTATGCGAGATCTCGATATAGAGATTGGAAACCTTAAATGAAAGCTTTTCAGGTTAAGTAAATGAAAATAATTCATCACCCAAATGGGATCGTACCACCACAGCCAATGCGCTTAAAGGATGCACCCGGCCAACGGGACAACTAGCGGCCCGCCCGCGGCTTCACCTGCGTAAACTACGTTATTATTATATTTCTGTCTCCATGAGGACGTAGGTATAATCCTATAAGTGACGTCCATGCAAAATTTGAGACTCCAGGAGTTTAGGAGACATTTGTAGTAACGAAGTTTTATACAAACTTTCAACCCCAAAAACAACCCCTTAAAAGTCAAATATTGCAAATTCCCGTCGTAGCGAGCACCTACGTCTTATAAATAACTCCTATGAAAAATTTGAAATTCCTAGCACATATAGTTTCTGAGATTTCGTGATGAGTGAGTGACCTTTCGATTTTATATCAGTTTTCTCTTCACTTCCTTACTAAGACATTTTTGACATTGTATGCCTTAAATCTTATTTTTATTTGTAAGTCAGCTAGTATAACCTAACATACTTAAATAAAACTAGAATATGTATGTATTTCTAAGCGATTCACCTCATACGATGTTACTTGAAAAAAGATTTCCTAGACTATTAACACCTGCAGCTGAGCAATCGATTAGTGCCGGACGTGAGTTGTGATTCACTCTCGAAAACTCACATAGTAAAGTAACTAGCTAATAATAGTTAAGTAACGACGCAATGGGAACGAAGTGTCTTCGTACTAGGTTACCAAGTCCCCTCTCCTCTGCCTATCCTCCCAAATGCAACCTGCAGGGTATAGCTAAAAAAAAGTTACTAAGCTCGTTGGATTCGTTGCCTTCAATAATATTATAAAATTGAAAGTTTGGTTGTTTGAACAAACTAAGCTCAGGAACTAACTTTCACGCTTTATCCTTAGAATAACCCAATAATAAACAAGATAACAAATGTAAAATACACACATGTGAAATATATTTTACGTATATTATAAAATGAAACGAATCATAAAAAGACAAAAATATCGACTGAGTGATCTATGATTTAAGGCGTGATCTGCAGAAACTATTTCTAAATTGATAATATAACAAAAAAGATGTCTTTGCCAATCTGCTGTTTTGCTTAGAAACCAGTTTGCCCTTGGTTCTTTCGCCGTAATAATAAAAATTTATTTGTGTTTTAAAGGACAACGATGTACACTCTAAATAATAAAAAACATAAAAATCACTCACACAAACCTTTTTATGTATTAGAAAGTTACATACAAAACGCAGATATCCAGAACGGTCTGAAAGCGATAGTCGTGGATTTTATTCTCACCTGAGAGAATCCCTATGTTAGAATTATTTTCATTTTGAATGAAAAAACACTTATTAACAAAAAACACATTTTTGTTAACTTCATTCTATATCCCGTATATAGCAGGGTAGGCAGGAAACAAAGAAGGGCACAGCATACTCTTTTAGTTGGTCATATTTTTTCAGCTTCTTATAATATCACTCTTATTTTTCAACCTTCACCCGTATTTAAGACAATGCGAGTTGAGTGGGTGAGCTCAACACCACGCTTGCAAGCATTTGTCAAATATAAGATTAAAATTGAATTTCAGCCTAAAACGTCTATAAAAAGTCAAAACGGGCCCTTGAGTCACTACAATTCAAATAATTGCAAAGCAAAATGCATTAATCAATAAAAATGTCATCATTCCAGTGAAATTACTANTACTTCTAAATTGATAATATAACTTCTTATAATATCACTCTTATTTTTCAACCTTCACCCGTAATTAAGACAATGCGAGTTGAGTGGGTGAGCTCAACACCACGCTTGCAAGCATTTGTCAAATATAAGATTAAAATTGAATTTCAGCCTAAAACGTCTATAAAAAGTCGAAACGGGCCCTTGAGTCACTACAATTCAAATAATTGCAAAGCAAAATGCATTAATCAATAAAAATGTCATCATTACAGTGAAATTACTAGAAAAGCTTCCCTCTACCCCATACTAATTAAGGACCTCAGAAGTATTAAAATCAATATTTCTTTGAAAATTTTATGAAGCCTCTTATTCAATTTTCCTTTACATTCCTGCATTAAATATGAAACAACCTTGACCGTTTTTACTTTCGTGGTATTAGCTTCGATATTTTTTGTTATGGTTTTTTTACGCTACTGCCACTTTTTGCGACAATATTAGTGAAAGATCACTCTGTTCATCTTTTGTTTGAAGATAAGTTCTTTAGCTGTAAACTGTTGACAGGCGAAACGTAATGTTAAATATTGGCGCTCTGTCTTGTTACCAGAGCGAGGGAATGAAAGTATTAAAAAAATAATTCTTCCAAGTGGGAATCGAATCCACCACCGCCGCGCTTACTGTCATACGCTGTGGCACATCGCCAATGCGGTCTTAAAAGAGATTGATTTCTGAATATTGATATTCAAATATCAACATTATTGACGTGGACTTGCTTGGTGGTGGGTGTATCCACGAACTACTACACTACCGGGTATATTACTAAACATACTCTATAACAATAGTTTCCCTCTCTACCCTGCTATGTGCGGGATACGGCGTGAAACTGTAAATGAAAATTAATTTTATTATATAGCAAAATATCTATTCTATAGTGTGCATTCCAGTATACCTACGTTACGAGTATACGAGTACATACAAGCCGGGTCAGTACAATTGTATTCGCGATACAACGAATAATACTGTTATTGCAAATTTAACTTGTTGTTTTTAATGTTTATTTATGCATAAAAATGTATATTATTCTTACTTTTTTTTGTGATAAGCCACTCTGTTATAAATATTTTAATCATTTGATAGATTCTCTTATTTGATACAAACAAGATTTTGGGCAGAAGCGTTAACGTAATTTAACGCCGCGCTTCCTCTACATTATTATTTAATTGATAGCTTTAGAAACTTACCTTATTCTCCATTTCCTGAGGTGGATTTGAACTCATCACAACATCACTGAACAAAAGAAATAAAAAAAACGAACAACTCCTTCGATTAGAGTAATAAAATATATATTAAAAATATAAGCAAAGCGAGATGCAAGATGAAACAAAAGCTACCAAGGTGAAGCCGTCACGATTCAGTAACACTTTATATTGTTTCAAGTTTCAAGAAATCTTACTAATTTTATCAAAACGTGAATTGTAGGGAACGGAAGTGTTTTAATAGGAACGAACTGTTACGTGGCCTTTTCTGACAGTCTTTTTAAAAAAACTACACTTGTTCCACAAATTTTTATTAACGAAACATAAAACTATTAAATTACATTGGGTGTTGACGGTTTCCCAAGTATTCGCGACCGCGTCCAAGGTCTAACTAACTTTTATAAATTTTAATTTAATAAAAATTAATAGTATGGAATTTGCTAAGTCGTTATTCCTATGAAATGATATCCCATGAAATGATATTAGCTAGCATAGGCATATTGAGCCTGGGAATAAGGGAGGTTCCCTTTGCCTACCTGCTACGTACGGGATACAGTGTAAGTCAAAAAAGAATCATAATAAATTTTAGTTACTTTAGTACCTATTTGAAGCAAAATCTGAGTGTAAACGCGTCGGCTGTGGGCTCGATTCCCACTAGGGAAAATGAATTAATTTCAACAGGGGTACAAACGTGCGACTTTAAACACGACAGGTCGTGGGTTCGCTTCCCACTCGAGGAAATGAAATATTTAATATTTTAATTTCATCGCTTTGCACATAATGCCTCTGGAATTCATAGGAAAGTGGGGAACATAAGTGAGTTAATGGGATCATAGTGTCTCAACACTAAGTTCAACAGAATAGAACAAAATTAATGTTGCATTTTCAATACTCCAATAGCACTTCACTTCGCTGTATGGTATGGTATGAAATTTTCGACAGTAATTGAGTACTTTCACGGCATATAGCCATCCATTTTATTTTGACATGACGAAGGCAACCGTGCTGTAGAATTTAGCCAAATACAAAAAAAATCTTATTCAACTTCACGCTGTATCCCGCATATAGCTGGCAGGGGGAATCTAGTGCTAAGACACTCCGATCTTAACATTGCGCGTTGAAAAGCGGAATTTAACGCTGCGCTTTTTCCTTGGTATCGGAGCGATGAAATGAAAATAGTAATAATTAAGACGTATTTATTCCCTCGAGTGGGAATCGAACCTAAAAACGGCCTCACATGGAGGCAATTAGACGAAGATGAAGTAGTGACAAAAACAGAGTAAAGACTAAAGCCGAGAATATCAAATATTTATAATTTAATACTTGCAACACGGGCAGATAGTGTATAATTTCTATAATTAATTAATTAATTAATTAATTTCATATTAATATCATACTAATAACAAAAATGTGAATGTAAGTTTGTTTGTTACGTTTTCACGCCAAAACTACTCACCGATTATCATGAAACTTTACAAATATATTCTTAGATGAGTGAGAAAGCAAATATGATATTTTTTATTAAAAATATATATAAAAAAGACTACGCGTTCGAATTTCTAGCGTTAAAAAAAACAAAAGAATAATTTTGTTTAATTTATCATATAAATTAGTTACATATACGAGTATAGCACAGATTACAATTTTATAAGAGTTATTAAAATATTAAGCATATTTGTGTTAATTACATTATAAAATTATAATAAATATAAAATACATATAATAATTTGATCACATCGTGCCCCAGGCTGGGCACCAAGTGGCCAGGAACGAGTACACAGCTGGCCTCTCGGGCAGACAGTAACCTAAGCTCTCGAGTAGCGAAGGAGTTTTCGTAACTGACGTGTGAAAATCCTGAAAGTTTATAACACCGTCCAAGTCCACATCCATACGTTTCAACATAATGTCGACAAACTCCTGAAAAATATCATTTACAGTATTAACATTTTATGTTAGTTATTTTTAAATAATAGTTATATGATATAGCAGGGCAGGCACCGGAACCTTGTATTAGCCACACTTCCCCAAGGCTCCCCAAGGTTTCCGCTCAATTTTGTACATATCACGTGCTGAGTAGCAGGACTTAACACTGCGGTTTGTCCGCTAGATTATTTTCAGTTCTCAAACTGAATACCAAGGTTAGTGGGCAAGAGTAGGCGTCGTTTTCCGCCAAAATTCGAAAATGCCCGTATTGGGTGACGCAACTTAACGCCGTGGCATGACTGTGCAGTTGAGTCGTCGTGGCATGAGTGTGCAGTGGAGAACGGAGTGTCTTAACATTAACTTATCTCTGCCTGCCTATCCTGATGAATAATATTTATCGTATATTTGCAGACCACATAAAGTTCAAAGATTAAACATAATATGTTTAAATCAGTCAAATGAAATCTTTAAAATACAAATATTTGTTAGAACCCCGCCATTAAAAACATAGTGTAGAGACACTATAAGAAAAAAAATAACAACTGAACGTTCTAAATGACTGCCTATAGCTAAAAGCTCTGAAGGCAAGTGTAAACAAAATATATTTTATAATGAAAATGAAATAAATTATTTCTTTGCAAAGTCATGCTATTAACGCAGATAATAAAGAAATGACTTTGAATGAAATAACTTTGAAATATTTTTTATTGGTGTGCCTGAAACTACTTCTTGAAACCTTTCACACTAAGTTGTACTAACTAATTTGCTTATTTAGAAAAAAATGTCATTAAAAATATAAAAGTTATAGATAAAATGAAAGTGCACGCGATTAATGTTGGTTCGATTCCACCGGAGAGAATGATTTTATTGGAATAGTTCTCATTTCTTCGATCAATAGTACGAACAGGATACGCAGAGTAGTGTTCCAATACTCCGCATACATTTTTTTTATGTTTTGCTTAAGTACTATTTTTATCTGGCATTTAGCAGGGTACGAAGATGAAACCTAGTGTCAAGATACTCCGTTCACCTTTTTCAACCGGAATTCGAGACATTGCAGTCAGTGGCAGACATCGCGATTTGTCTTTCCAGAGCATTAAAATAAGAAAAAAAGAATAAATAATAATTGATATCTTTATATTATGCAATAAAAAGATAATATCTAATCGTTATACAAACTACAAAAGATTAAAGTCAGCTAAATCTGGTCGTCATATAAATATTTCAGGTAAAATATAAAGATTTACTCAGAAATTGATACTGCAAAAATAGAATATTAAGATAAAGTACTAAGATAGATAAACACTAAGTTTTTGCTGATATAAAACTATCTCTAATTTTTATTATAGTATTCATTATTATTTCTTACAAATTTATTATTACTTACATTATTATTTCATATAAATGATATATTTTTTTAATTATCTTATATTATGTTTTGGGCTACATATTGTTTTAGTATTAGTATAACACAACTAGCTCCCGGTCGTCATAGTGCATTAGCGGTTTTGGGTTCGATTCCTACTCAGTGGAATTGATTATTTTCCGATTATGAATTTCGCCAAATTTCATTATATTTTTATAATATTTTATTCAGCTTCATAACGCATATCCTGCATATATCAGAGAAAGAAGACGCAATCTAATGTTAAGACAATCCGTTCCCTTCCGTGGTGGAACTCAACGTCGCGCTTTGCCTATTTATTGAACGGAGAAATAGATATATTTAATATTTCATTCCCGCGAATGGGTATCAAACCCACAACCACTGCGTATGCCACTACTTCACAACCGCCAATGACTTACCATTTCTCCTTATTGGTTCTATCAGAAATAAAAATAGCAAAAACGAGAAAACAATGACGAAATTATAATAATACTTCAAAGACTTAAGAAAGCGAGCGTCGCAATCTTTAACTGTAAATGCGATGGTGGTGGGTTCAATTTCCATTCTGGGAAATAATTTACAATCATTTTCTCGCTGTGGTAACAAACAAAGCCACAGAACAGCGTTCAGTTCGTAACCCGCAAAGTGCCAGAAACTGTTTGAAAAGTGGGGTTCGGAGTGTCTTAGCACTAAGTTCCCATTGGCTAACCTACTATAGATATAAGTGAGATACAACATGATGCTAAAAAATAAAATATTAAAGAAATAACTTCACTACTCGTACGTAAGAATTTATTAATCTTTTACATGAGTAATAATCGAACTCAGAACCATCAGTTTAGTTCAATCAGACTATATCCAGTGGGCCAGACGGTAAAATATTGTATATTGAAACAATATGAAAAAGGAAAACCTATTAAACGGCCTTTTAAGCGTCTGTCAACTGCATAATGCCGATGCACAAAGCCCGCCGGGCAGACCGCACTAATAGAAGAGATCACTAGAGACCAATTGAGAACGTGATGGAGATTTATTCTGATTTAATATTTCTAATGCCTATATAATGGAATATTTTTAAAATGTACATATTTTATATATTTATATATAAATAATCTATATTACGTATTTACTTAAATTTGAATTTCCGTTTCTTCGCTCTCGTATCGAGGCTATTGAATTCCGCCACTCAACACGCCTTTTTTTCTCATTGCCTCCAGAATTCGGCGAAAAGTGGGGAACGGAGTGTCTTAACACTAGGTTCTCTCTGCCTATGCTGGGGTGTGCGGGATACAGCGAATGCGAATGCGAATCAGCGATGAAGCTGATTTTATTTGATTTGATTTAAGTTAATTTCCATCATTTTATTCCGAAAGATAAAATTCCTGCACATTACAAGCTCGAGCTCGAAAATTATTCCACTCAATTTACATTGAGAGGTCTCATAAATAACGAATAGTTGCACAACTTGTCGAACTATTTAATTTCAAGGACTTATGATTTATTTTTGTTTAATTAAATGTGATGATAATTGCACGCTGTATCCCGCATATAGCAGGGTAGGTCAATATAATAATACATATTGTTAAATCTCTCGTCCTTCACTTTACCCCCAAAGTGGCCTGTTGACTGGCGGAACTTAACGCCGTGCTTTATTTTGTTATCAGAGCGTACAAAAAGGTAAATATTAAAAAAAATATTCTAAAGAGTGGAAATGGAAACCACAATCTTCTTGTTTATAGTCACGAGCTGGGCTCTACAACGGTTGCCGATATTATTAAATACTGTTTAATAAATTAAACAATATTAAAAATAATAATTAAAATTTCATTAATTTCATTTATTATATTTATTTTTTTATCAATATTCTTGCTTTGAAAAGAAGAATAGCGATGTGGGGGTACTCCCCCCACTCAAGTATGCAATTTCTTTACAATAAATAAACAACAAAATGAAGTATTATAATAATAATATAATAATAATAAAATCTTTATTTCCACAAAAGAAAGTAACTACATAAACAACAATGCGTTACATGAAAGAGGCTTGTACAAGTTACACAGTATAAAATGGTTTCCTACCCCCTAAGCTAGGAACAAACCTGTATTTTAGGGAGAAGTGAGTCTGGTGTTAAGTTTAAGAGCGATATTATACAAACCAAAAAAAATTATAATCTTGTTGAGTTGAATAGCTTATAAATATATATTTCTTTCTTAGTGAAGAGAAAGGGAAAGAAAAATATATGTAAAAAAAATATATTTTTTTTTTATGTAAAAAGAAATGATATATGCAATGGTGTGTATGTTTGCACTTTAAATTTGTGTGTGTGTGTATTTGTGTTTGTATGTGTGTGTTTGTGTGTGTGTGTGTGTGTGTGTGTATGTGTGTGTGAGTGTGTGTGTGTGAGTGCGAGTGTGTAACAGATTAAGTTTGCAGATATTTCAGCTAACTAGGGACAAGGAGAATAGGATTCAAACAAAAATAACTTTATTGTAATTCGCGAAAATAATAAAAATTTTATATTCTTAAAAGGTTTTCAGTGAGTTTATAATTTAGGCATTTTAGCAAATTTTCTATTTTATCCTTTACGATGTGTTTGTTATACGAGTTTAATTTTTTTATGGTTTTGTTAACGTTATTGTAGACCACGGCACTAATAACCCTGTACTGCCTGGTGGCAAAAGTTGTTTTATGGGAGACTAAAGAGCAGATATTTCTATTTGAACGTTTGTTTAGATTTAAGTTGGCATTAATTCAGTCTTTGAGTTCACATCCTTACGACTATACCCAAGTTACATAAAAATACGTATGTAGGTACAAATTTTTGTATCTTCATTTACATGTACGTATTTATAAATAAATAGCAAAAAAACGTAGTGTCTTAACACTAGGTTCCCTTCTACCATGACGTGTGCGTGATACAGCGTAAAGCTAAAAAAAAGATACATTTCTATTGTATTTTCCGCAAGCAAAATGTAATTGCATAAAAATGTTGTTCAATTGTATATGTGAAGGAATCTAAAGGGAATTAACTAATGTCGTAACACTAGGTTCCCTCTGCCTACTCTGGTGTGTACGGGATACAGCGTGAAGCTGATTTATTTTTTTAATTTTTATCAAAAGGGAATGTTACAACCTATTTAAAATATAAGACAGCAGAAAAAAAATCTTTTGTTAGGTAGAAGGATAGTAAATAATGTAATAAATGAATTATTCTTAAGAGATCCACTAAAAGTAGATATTTTTATAGTTTCACGCTATATGTCGCGGATAGCAGGTTAGACAGAGGGTTCCGTTGCCCACGCACTGCACTATTTTCGAGATACTGCCTGTTAGTGGCATATTTCAAGGCTGCGCTTTTTCTCATAACCAGGGCTATGAAAAGAAAATAGTTGACTCCCTAGAATGGAAATTGAAGCCAAAACCATCCACGCCCACAGGCAGGTACTGTGCCGCTACACCGCGACGCCCTATTGACGCCCTAATGATTGAAATAATAGTCAATTTTAGTTCAAATATATTAAAAATTATACAATTACTTTAAATGAAACCAATAGTAAAATTAAATTATTTTTGGGGTCCATATAAGACTTGAGAACATGTCGTTTACCGCCATCTGTTAATGATATACATTTTGCACGTTTATGAGGAAATGCTTCCCATGACAGTCTATGAGCTTTGGTTTCAATATACTTTAGAAGGATTTATATAGATGGCGTATGTATGAAAAATTTTATGGGACATACATTGTTTTTAAAATCAAATCAAATCAGCTTCACGCTGTATCCCTCACACAGCAGGGTAGGCAGAGGGTACCTAGTGTTAAAACGCTCCGTTCTGGACCCAAGGCAAAAGCCCGAGGCTGTTTCGCCACTCAACGCGCAATACCTTGGAAAATTCGGCTGAAAATAGGAAACGGAGTGTGTTAGCATGAAACAAACTTTTTTTACTACTAAAACGAAATGTACCTTAACTGCTTCTTCGACATCGTCATCTCGAGACGCTTTCGCCAAACTCTTCTTCATTAGTTGGTACATTGTTTCCCTTCTTAGATGTCCTTCGCCTAATAAATCATAACACTGAAAATAAAAGTTTAACATCACTTTATATTAAATGTACAAAAAAATATCCATAAATATTTTTAATAGTAGCAAGTGCCACTACTCCAATAGGATAATAGTATAGACATCCTCTATCTTTCTCAAAGTTTTTTTAGCTTCACTCTGTATCGTTTATATTACTGAGACGACACAGGAAACCTAGTACAAAAGTCAATTAAATTTGCAGTTTCCGTCCGATGGAACTGAAAATACAAATTCCGCAGAAAATTTAAAATAGCTTACAAAGACCCCAAAAAAAAACCACACTAACGGTAAAAGCATACGAAATCCTTTCTTCTAAAGTTCCATGTAGATACAGAGACATTGCCTTCGCGAACGTTTCCATGGTGACGTATGGTGAGGTGCCCCTGTCGAGGGCGACCATGACGCGCTCCATCATGTACGCGTCAGTCATGCCGAGGCCGGTGTGGAGGACGTCGCGGAAGTGGGCCCTGAACATATAGAAGTCGAAAAAAGAAAAGAAACCTCCTTTTTTAATTTCCCTAGGAATTTTGGAAAAAATATCTTTTACGGATTTTTAGTACCATCGCCAAAGGCATAAATACATGGTAAATTTCAGCGTTCTACATCGCGTAACGTCCGGCTGTGTGTACTATATAGCTTTTATTATAATAAGATAATTGTTACTTTAATATCATTATTTTTGAATCTGTCATGGTAAATGAGTGCAAACGTTCGACTGTAAAGCTTGTGGGTCCGGTTCCTGCTCGAGAAAGCCGTGACGTTGTGATCCACCACTCAACACGCAATGCCGCGAAAAATCGGTGGAAAATGGGAAACGTGTTTCAACGGAGTGCCTTGTGGTTGACAATATTTACAATCCCACTCACCTAGATATTAAATCAGACGCAACAGGTTTCTCGTCCCGTTTTTGTATTTTAAAAAATATTATCATGACCTCTGAAATCAACAAATAAAAGTAAATGTTGAAAATCTTAAAATCAACATGTTATATATATTATAAGACTTTATTTCTGATAAATTTTATATTGTACTTCAAAAATAGTGTCGTAGCTCTTAGTAAATATATCTAATCTACTTAACGCTAGATGTCGCTAATAAGCCTCTGTTAGCCAAAAAAAGCCTTTTCGAACATAACTGGATAGGGAATCCTAGCGTTAAAACACTCCGTTCCCTACTTTCCTGCCAATTTTCAAGTGCCGGAACTCTACACAGCGCTTTATAGACTAAAGTGAAAAAACTTACTCGGAAAATGATAAATCTTACAATATAAAATACTAACGCTCCAATTCATCGAAAGTAAAATGCGTATCTTTCTGTATTTCCATCCACATAGAACCGTGTTTCTTTCGGAACCGGATCTCCTCCATAGGATCCAAAGCTGAGTCGAGAGAAGCCGACATTGTGTTTTATTTTAATTACTTCCTTAGATGTTACATTAATTTTTTGATTTTTCGTTGGCAAATGTAAAATATTCTGAAAATTTTGATTGAAATTAAAAGACAGACTTGTATTTGTAAGAAAATTGTTGAAATAAAATAGTTTAACGGAATAATAATTTCCTTTTTAAGGCTTAGAGGGATTTAAAATTCCTCTTTCTACTCGTGAAGAATACTTTATGTGTCTTATGTAAATTATGGTACACTTTGACTAATACACTTATCAAGATATTTTAACGTTGTCAATTGACTAAAACACTTTTCTACTCATAATTTTGAAACCATTTCTATAATTATAATGGATATATCAAATCGTTATCGTTATAGTTTCGCACCTCAACAAGAAAAAATCATGTCTTGAAAATTTAACGCAAAGGAGAAAACGAAGTCGGTTGATACGAAATATCCTCTGCTTACCCTACTACGTGTGGCACTCAACTAAAAGTAGCGATATTTTAAAAATACAACAATTGAGACATTAAAATAATTCACACACATATATTAAATCGATGACGATTATATAGATATTGTTAGCTCTTATTAATTTTTAGGACTTTTAAAAAATTACAATAAAGCACTCTAGATTTATGTTGTCAACAAACATTATGTCATTTCGTTAATGAAAAAATGGTAACAAAAAAGATGTTATTACATGGAAATTAATCAGATTCACATGACAGTACGTGAATTTGTAAATAAAATAATATCCTTTTTTTTAATAAAAAATATTCTTATTTTTTGCATATATGTACGTGGATTCCGTTTCAGACAAAATCCTATTCAATTTTTTGAGCAATGGAATGGAATGGAATGGAATCTTTGTATACACGCATTCCTGTTTGTGGGATCTATAGATCTTGATAGTTATTCCACCGTCAGCCATAGACCAGTCGTGGCGCAGAAGTACAACCATAAATGCGGTAGGTTGTGGGTTCAATTCTCACTTAAGGAAATAATGGAATGAATGAAAATGATGATGGATGGAATGAATTGCCCGAGCCTATTCGGAGAGCTCCCTCGCGTAAAATATTCAAACGCCGGGTAAAAGAATCCTTTTTTAATAAACATGTAATTATATAATTTTTAATTTATTTATTTACTATTATATATTTTTAATTTACTNATATATAATGTATATATATATGTATTTATGTTTGTGTATATATATTTATATAATATTTTATTACTTTGTATATATTATATTGTATTTATTATATATATCTTCTGTATGTATTTTGAAAATTGATATTTTATTTTTTATTTTAAATTTTTGCACACCTACACATTTTGATCTCCCACGTGACGGGTTGGCTGGTAGAAAATGCTTCTTAGCGTTAAGCCCGCCTATTGTACATTTATTTTATTTTTTTGTGCAATAAAGAATATAAATAAATATATTGAATATTTTCATTTCTTCGCTATTTCCAAGGGTTCCTCTGCCTACCCTGCTATGTAATGTATACACTTAACTTCATTATAGTTCACTTTTCAAAAATGCTTGTGGAAGTCTTTATGGATAAAGAACATTCAAAATGTGAAAATGTTAGCAAAAATCAGTTCACGCTGTATCCCACACAAGGGAGGAGAGAACCTCGTGCTGCGACACTCCGTTCCCTACTTTCCGCCGAATTCTGGAGGTAATTGCATGTTAACTGGCAGAACTCAACGCCGCGCTTTGTCACATCGGTCACATCGGCTTGATGACGTGTTTACATGATTTTGATTTCTTAAAAGAAAGTAACATGAAAGCATTGGCCATAAAGTCCACGAACGGCCACTAGTTATTATATAAGAGTATATAGCAAGAATTTTATAATTTACTTTATTTCATTTAAAATTGATACGTTTACGTAGGACGTATAAAATGAGTTTTACTTTTATAGCTTCAATCTATTAAATAACTTTGAATGTAACAGTCAAAACAAAATATAATAAATATTTTTTTAAGTATATATTATAAATATATTTTTAGGTTTTATTTGTGTTCTTAGTTTCAAATTGTATCCTGCATAAATCAGAGTAGGCAGGAAAACTTAGTGTTGATACTCTCCGTTTTCCAATTTTTGAGAGTGAATAGCTGAATACAACGATATGCTTTCCCTTGTTACCCGAGCAAGGAAATAAATTAATTCATTTCCCCGAGGTGACATCGAATCGAGAACCACGACGGTTGCTACGACGGCCCAAAGGCCTAACAATCCTAAAGGATTGTTTCTTTATTAACACTATTTTCAAATAATAAATACTCAACTGATTTCAAAAATATTAATATAAATATATTAAGTAAATTCAATATAATAATAATAAAAGTATAGTAAGTTAGATATTTAAAAAATACTCCAGTATTGACTTTTAGGGATAATTTCATACACCCTTGTGTGTAACATTTGTTGATCGCTTCTTGAACCTGTTGCGTGTACGTGGCTGTTTACACTACGCGATGCTAGTCGTCCGTTATATTAAATATTTTTAAGGATGAATGTATTTTATAGAGCATGTTTTCCAATATATATCTTTATAGCTTCACGCTAAATCCCGCATATAGCAGGGTAGGCAGAGGGAACCTGGGAGAGTTTGAGACACTTGTTTAATAATTAGTCACTTCCGTTTCCCACTTCCCGCCGAATTTTAGAGCTGTGTGGCGGAACTCAACGCCGCGCTTTGTTTCGTTACCAGAGCTATGAAATGAAAATATTAAATATTTATAAAGCCGTTTTGACGCACAAGTATAGCTTTATGTTTTTTTACAGGATATAAGAGAAGATAAAGACATGCCGAGAAAACGGTTAAAAATTTAAAAAAAGCTATAAATATTTTAAATATTATATACTCTTGCTAAAATTTTCCTCAGGAAATTATTTTACCAAATTGGAGCGTAGAAAAATATAAACAGAGTACCGTACAAAATTTTAATTATGAAGTCATATATTTCGAATTTTGTGTAATTTAAAATAAAAAATCGATTTTGGGAAAAAATATTTTTAGACTGACAGCTTACTCTGCGCACAATTTACATTTCGTAGAGCTTCTACGTGGGGTGTGTAGAACTGTGGATATTAAGCGTCACCTTTTTCTTTTGTAACTTATTATCCAACAAAAAATACTTTAGATAATTAAAAAAAAAGAGAATTTTTCAATTTCATTAATTTGGCAAAAAAATATTAATAATATATTAGGTTGAACCATTAAAACTTAATATAAAGTCTCTGTGATTGGCTGTCCACCCGAATTTGGAACATTGTATTAATTGGCGAAACTTGACGCTGCATTTTGATCTCCCAGAGCTGCGAAACTATAATATTTTATTATTTTTTTAATAGAAAAGCCGTGGTGCAGGAGTAGAAATAGTAAATTTTGCTGCGATCCCCACTCGAAGAAAGGAAATCTTTATTTAAATTTCACTCTAGTGTCTAGGCAAAACGCGACATTGTCTCCAGAATTCGGCATAAAGTGAGTAACGTACTATGTTAACACGAGAATCCCTCTGCCGACCCTGCTGTGTGCGGGTTACAGCGTATAGCTAATTTATTTATTTTTTATTTTTTTTAATGGAAAAGAAAGGCGAACGAGTGTACGGGTCACCTGGTCATAGGGTCACTTGGTGATCATATCCGCCCACAGGATAATTAGTTCCCCGAGGAAGAATCAACTTCACAAGCATTGCATTTACAGTGAAACTGCTGATGGCTTATCAACGCCATCTGAATAAAAAAAACGAATTAATTAACAACAGATAAATCGTTGCTTAAATCGAATAGTATAAATACATTTCCAGGGCCTTCGAGCTTTCCATTAACAATAAAACCTGCGCAGTCTATCATAGACCAACGCTTGTTGCAGTCGGCTGCAGCTTCCTAGTTCAGTCAGCACCTGACCGCCCTGCCCAGAGGGTGTGCCAAAAATTAAGCGGGAAAAAGTTTCACCTTCCACATACATGTGCTTAAAAATTATTCTCAATGCATAAAGTTTTTTAAAAGTTGCAAAAACAAGGGAAAGTCTTATTATACTTTTTTTTTGATATACAATAAAAAAAGGTATAGTCTCGTTTTGACGTTTATAGTGTTTTTCTTTTAATTTAAATAAAATGTTGTTTACTAAAATTCTAATTTATTAAAATTGTTTTATGGCTTTTACATTTTTATTACAATATTAATAATTATTATATTAATTTCTTATTCGCATTTTATTCAGTCGAAATTACTGATTATCAAAAAAAAATATGCTGTTTTGGCGATGGTGCAGGATCCAGAGTATCGTATACCGCTCAACATACCCTGTATGTCATCGAAATTTAGTAAGTATTTTTTCAATTTCTTATTTTGTATATTTTTTAAAAATATTAATAGTAGCTGCAATGCTAGTCATATATATTAACATTTTGAATGATATTTGTATTGTACAATTTAATTTGCTAAGCGTTATAGAAATATTATAATAACAGTAAATTATGGAATACCTGCACCGGCACCTGCGACTATATTACTACAGCTATTCCCTGCAACCGCAGGTACAACGTCATATCGCCGTCTACGGATTGACCACTTGTTGCTGCCGTCACATGCGAAAGCCATACCAGTTCAAGAAGGCCCCGCGAAATTAGATTTACTATCAAACAAAAATTTAATTGGCATTTCGTTGGAATTTATCATCGGAGTTTTTGTACTTCGACATAACAAACTATGCCTTGGAAATTAACTTGTACTATATCATTTTATATAAGTTATACTTCATCCTGGGCTTTGACATGGTACTTGACTTGGATTCCAAGTTTGTTCCCTCATTGGAACATCACATGGGGCTTGACTTGGCATATTTCAAATGGTTTTAATTTAAACTTGAAACCTAGTTTCAATATTATATATAGTATGATCAGAAATCCAACTTCAAATTCAGCTTGGAATCCAGGTTATGATATTCATCCAATTTGGACTGTCAATTTATCAAAATCTTGGAATGTGAGTTCACTTATGGGTTCTGATGTAGAATCTACTTCAGATTCTGAGCCGGTATTAAACTTGGCTGACTCCGAGCCTGAATATGATGTAGACTAAGGCTTATTGGACTGACATTGACTTTTGACTTTTTGAATTACCTTCAATATTACGTAGGTTTTAATAAAGCTTGTTTGAAATGGGCTTGAACTGAAGCTAGTCTATTACTATATTATTCACTAACTAGATACTTGTAGATTTATTAACAAAAAAAGGATACTTTAAAATTATCGCGGCAACGCAATTAATATTAAGTGTTAAATTTAATAATTCACATTGTAATTTTTATCATTATCTTACCGTAACTTCATAATGATGAAAATAAATGAAACTATGGAGAAAATCGATGAAATAAAAAATATTTGCTCTAGTTTCTAGGTAAATCAATGAAAACTGTTGAAATGTAGTTATTTAATTATCCTGTACCTTTATTTTTAGTTTTGCAGTAAGTTTCTACACTCAATTAGTTGTTTATTTTTTTTAAATCATTATAATTTAAAGACATTATTGGACGTAATTACAAACTTTTTTTATATGTAAATAAAGAGATGTTTACTAAATTTCTGGTTACTTATTGTATTTTATTGATCTAATAATCCATTTATTTTTATAGCTAATAACTTTCTATTTATTAATTTTTAAATAAAATAAAATGATAGAATCATTTCATATTTGATAAAATATAAAACACATTTAAATGCTTACAAAAAAATAAATAAAGAAGAAACCACTATAAAAATAATTATATTACTACAATTTTATTGTAATAGTAAAATACTCTTCATCTATACTTATAATAAATCCGTAGAAAAGTCGTTTCTGTACATTGAAAATATTAAAAAAAAAATTAGCCAGGGTGTTAAAGGATAACTAACATCCAATCCATCCATCCATCCATCCGATAAATCCATTTCCAGCTTTTTGGAATTTTTGTCCGTTTGTCTGTTTGTTTGGTTACGTGAACACGTATCACGTAAAATGTACACAACAAATTTAAGCAACTTTTACACATAAAAATTATAAGTAGCACAGAGGTTTTAGTTTTTATTTCATTGTTATCGCTTCACTCTATCAAAAGATTAGTATTTAAGTTTTTAAGAAGTTCATATTTGAGATAGTAGAAAGAGACACATGTAACGCTATCTATTGTCAGCAAATGGTAGGTACTAAAGTATCTTAATAACGCATAAAACATATATTGTTGAATTAAGCATCAGGAGGACTTTTAAACATTCTAATACTTTAATGCAACATAAATCCTCGGGCGAAGCCGCGGGCAGGCCGCTTGTTATAAATAAATATATAAAATTACAACATTGAAAGATGTTATTGTGTGAAAGTGTTAGATATTATATAATGTAAATGAAAATTAAGTATTAGACTAAAATAGTAAAATTGACTAGAAATGTTTTAAAATAGGATTTAACAGAGGGATTTCAGAATATTTGCTTTAAGAAAAGATTAGATAAATAAAATATAGCAATAAAAAAGAAATAAAAAATACATAAGATGTTATAACGAAGAATAAGAAGAAATAAGGTTTTTGAATTGGCAACATATGTGTCTACACAACGACTGGCCTCTAAATAGATTTTTAAACATAGCGAAATTTTTATGGTAAATATTAAGATATCATAAAGTTAACGTTCAGTTTCTGAGGTATACAGAGAAAATCCCTTCACACATACCAGGATGGTGAAATGCAAATAGTCCATTAGCCCGAATAGAGATATAATATCCACCACCAATGTGTTTATAGCCAGTCAGTAATTGCTCCACTGCGTTACGGTGACCTCATTTTAACTTAATTTGTAATTCGTCATTTTAAAACACTTATTGTTCTAATGAAACGTGTGTTCGTTAGAACTCACGGCTGAAGTAGAATTTCTCTAGCTCCATCTATATTTGATTCCATTTCGTATGGCTAAACGTAACTGGCTATCAGAGAAGGAGAGAAAGAAAATGTGCACTCGCACCTCTCTTTCTCGTGCCCCTACAGTATACGAAGTGATCATCTCTCTTTCTTTCTATCTTCACTAATTTATATTTCCCTCTCAACTTTCGTTCGTTTGGCCCGATCACATTTTTCGTAACGCTCGCGTCACACATTCATCAGCTTACTACCCAAGTCAAACGTCCGTAAAGAAATTTTACTCCAAAAACACATTTACATACGATAGTCACCATTGCTTAAATGTGTTCAAAGACCTCTCTGTCAAAACTCCTTTGAGGTTCATCAGGGTTCAATACTTGAAACAGTTCCGCCAAAATTTGATGTAACTTCTGATCATTACTCAGTCAAAATCATATATGTACATTACTATGTAAAGTTGTCGTTTTATATCTATTTTCATACATTTTTTTACCTTCACGCATCCACTTCATCATGTGAGTTTGGCAAAGAGAAGCTAGTGGTAAGTCAATTCATCTTCCATTTATCTCTCATTCGCTTACATTTTCTTACATGCATCGTTTCTTTAATTATCTTTTTCTTTAATAAAACAGAGTTTGTGTTATATTAAATTGAATCTCTTTGAAAAAGAAGACAAATAGTTCCTCAATTCAATTCAACTTTCATGACTCAGTTTATATTTATTTTTTAATACAATAGTACATTGATTTACTATAAACTTAAATTTTAAAAAGTACAGTTAGTAAATTTTGCAATAACATTTTTTTGTAATAATAATTTATACAGAAGAAAATGTAATTTTATTTTACAATTTTAATACAAATATGATTTTCTATTTTAATTAACCAATTGATTATGTAATCATAATTCTTACCTTACGGAGAAAACACGTAAAAAATAGATATTTTTCAATTTAATCTTTCCTTTTTTTTTCTAGTATATTTCCGCTTACGTATATGATATATATGATTTTTAAACAAATATTTACATTTAAAATATAAATATACATAAAATATATATTAAGTAATTAATGAAAACAAACACTACTACTGATTCAGAGAAATCGTAAAGGATTTTTGAAAATGTTTAGAAAGATTTTACTAACGGAGAATTTTCTCATTTATTGCCCATACAAATATGTATACCATACATAACATATATTTCTTCTTCAGCTTCTACTTCTGCTCAAATTAAAATTTGTAAGTACAATTTGAAATCATGACCATTCTACTTAGACACCTCATAACTGTACCACGATTTTAAGTGTTAAATTTAAATATTCGCTAAAATCATAAAATTTACTATACATGAGTAAATAAAATGTAAAATATATTTAATAAATATGTTTGTATTTCAAAAAGGTTTTTATTTAAAAAGCAATTACTATTTACCTAAATGGCATATTGAAACAAAAATAAATATTTTTAGACTACCTGAGGCGTCCGTTAGTAATGTTCGAGTACGATTTATTTTATTATAATAATTTCACATTATTCAAATGATTATAAAAGCCATAAAACAAAAATAACCGAGGCCATCGTAGCGCAGCGGCACAAGGGAGTGACTCTCACGCGACGGACGACGACGGCGAAGTTCGATCCCCACTCGAGGAAGTGAAATATTTGTTTACGTTTATATTTCCATTCATTAGCTATGGTGTCGAGGAAAAGCACGGCGTTGAGTTCTGCCACTCAACACGCAATGCCTCCAGACTTTGGCAGAAAGTGGGAAACGGAGTGTCTTAACACGAGGTTTCCTATGCCTACCCTGCTGTGCAGGATACAGCGTGAAGCTGATTTGATTTGATTTTTTTTATAAAACAATAAAGAATATTATTTTCTGCTTTGTTAATCATCATTTATTTTTCTGTTCGGTTAAAAGGACCATGATGAAAAACTATATATTTAATATTGTAAATCGGGGTGACGCTAAAAAGGAAGAAGATGAGCAGTACGCAGAAATGGTAAAAGTTCGTGATTCATGCTTCATTTCAAATAATACTAGAGTGGACTATACTTTTGATAACCCCAATATTATTATAGACGGTAAGTTAGAATTTGAAGTTTTAAATAATTATACTAATTTATTAGCAAAGCTGGCCGTTTTTTTTGTTTCTGTGATTGTTCCTTTTAGATATTTCCATGGACTTCATTTTCAGGCATCTGTCATATATTTTATAAGTTTACGGTTATAGTAACAAGCGAATAGGCTTGTGCTATACTGACTTTTGAGATAATGAAATCTCTAATAAATTAAAAAGACTTCTGTATTCTGTCTGTGTTATTGTCTTTCTAAACTTTGTATTAGTCTTTTAATCAGTGTATACCTTAGCGACTTTTTTGAAATAAAACAACCACCTTTAATTTTTTGACTAACATATTAACTATCGTACAATAAGGCTGTAAAAAGGGCTAAGGTTGTATACTAGAAGTATCGAATGAAAACAGACTACTCCCATTTTTAACCATATACAATATGTATAACATACAATATGTATGACGGTGATAATATTTGTCACCGTCATACATTGTCATTCTTAATTATTTTCTTTAAATGTCTCAAAAAACTTAATCGTTGCTTTTTTATATATTAGATATCTATTTTTTTATATATGTGCATTGTAAAAAAAAACCATTATTCATGCATAAGCCTTTTCTGTTGTGTTACCTGAATCTAATCTGAGAAGTTCCTTTTTTAGAAGAGACGATGTACTGTCCGGCCAATTTCGATGGCAGAATATGTTGGGATGCCATCCCAGCTGGTGCCACTGCTTCCCAACCGTGCCCTGAATACTTAGTCGGACCTGGTGTTGTCCAAAACGTTACCAAAAAGTAAGCATTCTTGGCTAACTGAACTGGCATATACATATTTCAGTTCAGTTAGCGGAGCCTCCTTACACAAGTTACTAAGTACTTCATAGCTAAAAAAAATGTGAAACTGAAATGAATATGGAGATGGAAATTCATGCATTTATGGAGATGCCATGATACATGTGTTATAGGTTATTGTCTATTGATCAAAATTATTTTAATTTAGATGCCTGGAAGATGGGTACTGGTACTCTAAAATCGGAGAGATGAGGCCATGGGCCTCGTACTTAGAATGTTTTTCACCAGATGACGAAGAAGTAAGCATAAATTTATTAATACTCGTTAATTTAAGTTTACTACATAAAATCTAATTAATATCAATTTTTGGATGGGTATGGATAATATGATGAAGAGAACATATAAAAAATGATATTCTTCTATAAACTCAGTTATGATAAATCTTTAACGAGAAGTTTGCATTTGCGAATGGCGTAACTTAGCACCGCTAATAATCTGAGTATTTTTTATATTATTGAAATAGAATATATTTGCAACATTTAGAATATTTCTATGCTTGATCAAACCTATATACCGATACCTATTGTATATTTAATATAATTTGAACACACCTGGGTTACGTTTTTTAAATTAAAAACACTTTTTTTTTCAGTTCGACACTCTAGTAAAAGACATTTTTTATACTGGTATCATTACAGCACTCATTTGTCTCATAATGACCATCATGATATTGGTTACATTGAGGTAAGTAATATAATACTTTAATAGTTCTGTTTTTTAAAGTCATATGTTTCAAGATTTTCACAAGGGACCTCAGAAACAAAATAAATTATTAATTCATTCTAAATTAAAAAACTAAACTAGCTTCACATTGTATCACCATCATAACTCGTTTAAAAAGCATCATTTTAATTATTAACAAAAAGAAATACCGACTTCCTACAACGAACTAAAAAGTGAAAAATAATTTGACAAAGATTTTATATTTTTGAAGTCGGTATCAAACTAATGCTACAACACCCTTACTACAATATCTAATTACTAAGCCGTTTGCTTTACTTGGAACCGACATCAAAATTATAAAATCTTTGTATAATTATTTTTCACTTTTTAGTTCGTTGCTAGAAGTCGGTATTTCTTTTTAGTAGAAATTAATTTATTATGGGACCTTCCCGTACTATCTTTGATACTGTGGTTTCGAAGGTCAATCAAGTTACAGCCTACTAACCTACCTCTCTTACCGCTCACTTTTCCGTCGTAAATCTTTTTTGTCATTCTTTCATCACTAATTCGTTCGACTTGCCGAAACCAGCTGAGCATGTTTTTATTCATTCTCACCGTGAAATCCTCCCCAGTACATACCTTTCTGCGTATCTCCACATTGCGACGATTCCACAAATAGCTAATCCACTTCCAAGCAATCAATAATATAAAAATATAAAAAATATATATTTTTAAATACTTGCGAAAAATTCGACTGCAAAGCGAATTGTAGCATATGAGTACATTTGTACTTTGCGAAATGGATATATCAAGTACTACATATAAACCAAGGCTGCGAATGTATAATGTACATACATACCATATTTCTGTTCCTTTTTTAGCCGACTTCTGTAAGAAAAGGAGGTTATCAATTCGACTGTATTTTTTTTATGTTTGTTCCCTCATAAATTTGACTGGGTGAACCGATTTTGAATTTGTTTTTGTTTGAAAGATGAAGCTTCCCGAATGGTCCCATTTTTTTTTTGGTCCATGTCTGGTCTTAAATTTGTATTAGGTATGTGCGCGACAAATAGACGAATAACTCAATGTCGCGCCAACCGATTTTGATGATTCATTTTTTATTTGTAAGGATACACTTCAAGGATAATTTGGTGAAAGTTTGGTTAGGTTTCGATTATGGGATCCGGTGAAAATTGAGAAAGTTTGTTTTTTTTGGTAAAAAATGATTATATTTAATAATTATACTGTATTAGTTACAAGCAAAAACTTTTTAAATTGATGTAAGAGGTGAGATTCCTGATGGTTGCATTTCTTTTCAACCAACCTCAAAAAAGAGGATATTCTCATGTTCAACCAACTTCAAAAAAGGGAGATTCTCAATTCGCCCGAATACTTTTTATATATGTTCATGTCAATATACCAAAATGTAACTTTGCACAAAAATAATACATAATTAAATAAAGTTTCACATGGGACAACCACTACCACCACCATCACCACTCGTTTAAGAAGCATCATATAAGATCTACCCATCACTTAAAATCGTAAAATAAATTAATTTTTAACAAAAAGAAAAATCGACTTCTAACAACGAACTAAAAAGTGAAAAATAATTATACAAAGATTTTATAATTTTGAAGTCGGTGTCAAGTAAAACAAACAGGCGCAGTAATTAGATATTGTAGTAAGGGTGTTGGAGCATTAGCTTGACACCGACTTCGAAGTTTAGCCTCAGAATTTATTTAGCCTCACGAGACTCGTGGTGTGCAGCGGTAATCAACGCTACGCTTTGTCTTTTTGACCGGAGCGAGGAAGTGACAATAACTGATTACCCCGAATGAGAATCGAACCTATAACTGCCGCGTTTACGTTCTGGCTCGGAGGCCCAACCACCTTTCTATTTTCTATATATTTATATAGAAATAATACCTAAACAACTGCAAGTGAAGAGCTCAAAATTTTAATTTATGTCATATACAGTTGTTTTTTCAAATTTTTAAAGTGCCACCCTTCGAAAACGTATAAAATGGTGAAATTTGGAAAAAAATCTTAAAAAAAAATCTTTTAACAATTTATTACTTATTAAACTGTAAGGTATTTTTCAGATTTATAAAGCACCTTAAAGTTAAACTCCACTATCGACTTCTTCTCGCACTATTAACTGACAACTTCTTTTTTGTTGCTTGGTATAATTTGGTCGTCGTGAACTCGGAAGTCAGGTTGCATAAAATGGTAAGTATTACTATAATAATATCGATTTCTTTTCATTTTCATGTACAGATATTTCAGGTTTAGGCCAGGATCTTTATGTATTTTAATTTTATACTAGTCATTGCCTATATTTTTATTATTTATTTCAATAATTTAGTATTTTGTATTAAAAGAAAAGTATTATATTATTTCAAATATAATAAAATTGTATTATAAATCCTATCTTATCCTTTGTGCTTTTATTGAAAATCCACCAGCAGTTTTCCATTGGAAATTTTATCTTAATTAATTAATATATTTTTTAATATTAATAGTTTTTATCAATAATTCCGATTAGGTCCTGGCGAGGCCAGACGTTGTGAGTAAATGGTTATGCGTGCTCGGTTGGCTAACAACCACGTTCTTTATTGCCGTCCGCGCTGCTAGCCGTAACAAGGAGGGACGAAAATATCCGTAAGTACTTATTTTCATACTAACTATGCCTGTTATTATCATAGCGAAATCCACATTTAAATTAGTTAAACTGTTTCTATTATTCTTAGTATTATTATTATTATTATACACACCCCACTTATATCCTTCACATCATTAAGGTTGTTCCGAAGAATTTTTGGATGAATTCCAGTAGTGGACTGAATTCATCTAACAAGAGCCTAGTTCTTGTCTTTGGTGTAAAATGGTGGTATTGCCTCTTAGCCCTGATAAGAGATATTGAACTTATAGTTTGTTATATCTACTCTGCCGATTGCTTCATGAGCGACAACGTGTAATATGCTCTCATGGTTGGCACCCTTGATGGACTTTGTTTGAATGATGACAGACTCATTGATGAGAGACTGAGATGCCACCGTTAAAACCTACAGGTATCAGTTTTCTTAATCAAACTTATATTAATGAATAATACATGATTAGTAGAACAGATTACACCTGGGTTGCCTAGAAGAGTCCTTCCGCAACGACCTTTAATTACATTCTTTCGTAACTCGTTTTGGGAGAAAATTGCACTCATACGTTTTTTATATGAATCGTACATCATTTGAAAGAAAATCGCTGAAGGTATTGGAAAATTAAGGGTTGCCAGCTCTCAGTCTGCCGCAAGTCTAGGGTTGCCTGGTTTAAACAGGTCACTAAATGTTAATAATTTGCACTTATGTGTTTTTTAATGAATTATATATCAAATTAAAGCTTATTTTTTTATGAACACTATAAAACAGGGTTGCCTGGAAAATTCCTGCCGCAAACAGGGGCTGCCAGCGTTTGAAATATTTTATTCCGGTTCCGTTTGACTATGAAAATAGACGATGAAATGCGCGGTCTGCCTTATGTTTTAAAGTACATAATTTAAACAAAATAGAAAGTCAATCTTAAAATCAATGTTTATTCTAATTGTTCACCTGTTAAATAATGATTTTAATCATATTAAGTACACGCAGAAAACTGTGTAAATAAACTCTCTCTCTCTCTCTCTCTTCGTCCTCTGCTTGTTTCATTTGACAACGCCGTCCATATCCGAAGAAAGAACTATGGCGCCCATCTTTTTGGTACGAATATCTACGTTTTTTGCAAAGTAAATGAAAACTATTCAACTAATAAAAACTATTAAAAAATATAAATAAAAAGTTCGCTACCAAGAACTTGTCTGTCTACGCTGATAGTTTTTAAGCCATTTCGGTCTTAAAGAATTGTTCTTATTATTATAATAAAGCGTAATCATGTAATGTCCCTAACTTAGTGTAATCAAAACTGAGGCAACTCCCATTGCCACAATTATCTAGGTTTAATTCTGTATTAGAAGTTTAATAATAATAATAATATTTAAAAATATTTATTTATTTCAAAAAAAAATTAGTGCATTACAAAAACAGTTTAACACCCGATGTTAATAATCAATCCTAATCCATAAATTGCAACCACAGATTGAAATATCAATCCATTTTTTGAGTTTAGCTTGCCAATAACCTATCGAAGTACTTCATTTTCAATCTTTAATTTCAATCTATCGTTGGGAGGACTAACTGGAGCTTAAGAGGGAACTTTGTATGAAAATGACAGCTTGTGCGTGCCAATAAACGACAATAACGACGATAATAACTACAGTAGTATGAAACTGTGTCGCAGTTATCAACGCCGGCCTCACAAGCGTCGTTTCAAAAGTTATAACAAGTTTAATTACAGAATTATATAAATGAGAAAAATAAAGAAAAAAAATAAAATACATTTAAAACCATTTCAAAAAAATAATAAAAATAAAATAATAATAAAATTTTAAAGTACAATAATGTTACATTTAGAATTTGTGTGATATGTGCGTGATATGTATATGTGTCGATGTTGTCGATTTTAAAAGGCTCTATGACGCAATACTATTTGAGAAACTTTATCAGGTCTACGTTTATTGAGCACGTACTGAGCTTTCGTAAAACAGAGCAAAGAACAAACAAGTTATTTACGCAGAGAAAAATATTAAACATTAAAGTATACTTACGTTTTGCATTAGAACATAATAAAAAAAATCTCTTTATATTTTTGTTTTAGAACAATGAACTTTTTGTAAAACTGTAAGTGATAACCATTCATTGTCACTATTTAAGAAAATGTCACTGTATTTTAAATTATTTTTTTTGGCGAAATAATAACATAATTTTACACTTTTGGAGATAGATTATATATTTTGAAGTAATATGGTCAAAAAAATCTCATTTGGCCATCTGCACTTTTATTGCATTTAGAAACAAAACATCTTCGAAAATAATTTTATTGATATTTGTCGACTTCTCGTCATAAACCGTAAATAGCGTTTATTATTCGGCATTACTGTCAAATTTATTTTTGCTAACTTAGTTTTGTTTATTATAATTCTATTATATATATTTTATTTCCTATGCAAATTCTTAAAAGTTGCGTGAGAAAAAAAAATTCGGCAAGCGTTGTCAAATCAAACAAGCAGAGGACGAAGAGAGAGAGAGAGAAAGAGAGAATTTATTGAAATGTATTTTGCAATTGAAATGTATTTTTTGCATTTATAAAAAAATATCCGCAATAATTGTTACCCTTCATTATATTAAGGAAACATGATGTAAATGTGTGTATATTAATACCTGTAAACATTTATTTAATTAGATAATTTAGTTGTTTCAAAATGGTAATTTAAATAAATATTAGTATTTAGAAAATAGATTTTGCATAGACTCAATAATATAGATTCATCATTTTACTTGAAAAATAAGGATGATTTCATGTTTACACAGTTTTCTGCGTGTACTTAATATGATTAAAATCATCATTTAACAGGTGAACAATTAGAATAAACATTGATTTTAAGATTGACTTTCTATTTTGTTTAAATTATGTACTTTAAAACATAAGGCAGACCGCGCATTTCATCGTCTATTCTCATAATCAAACGGAACCGGAATAAAATATTTCAAACGCTGGCAACCCCTGTTTGCGGCAGGAATTTTCCAGGCAACACTATTTCAGAAAAAAAAAGCTTTAATTTGATATACAATTCATTAAAAAAACACATGAGTGCAAATTATTAACATTTAGTGACATGTTTAAACCAGGCAACCCTAGACTTGCGGCAGACTGAGAGCTGGCAACCCTTAATTTTCCAATTCCTTATGCGATTATCTTTCAAATGATGTGCGATTCATATAAAAAACGTATGACTGCAATTTTCTCCAAAAACGAGTTACGAAAAAATGTAATTAAAGGTGATTGCGGCAGGATTCTTCCAGGCAACCCAGGTGTAATCTGTTCTACTAATC
>JAAIXI010000199.1:375499-421859 GCA_013403645.1 Heliconius nattereri
AAATTATATATATATATATATATATATATATATATATATATATATATATATATATACTGGAACTGCTACTTACATATTATTTCATATTGCTTTATAAACGTAATCCTAACTTTTCAAATAAATGCTGTAATTTATTATAGATTTACAAATACGTATTACAATAATATAAATGCCAAAAAAAAGTTTTTTTTTGTATTTTAGGTCGGTTAGGTCGCTTTGATGGTGAGATTGCCATTTATACCTATATATACATGTAAATATTATATTTTTTGTTATAATAACAGTTTCACTGGTTCACTTCGTCACCGCGGTTGCGGCTAAACTTATTGGATTACCAAACGAAAGCTATATAGTAGACTTTTTATATGTGATGAAAGCTCCTTTAATTTTGGTAAGTTGAAGCAATACACACATATATGCACTTTTTACATATCATAATGTTTCCTAATTTCATAAAATTACTAAGGTAAAAATATAGTGGTTTTTATGATTGGGGAACTGCGTATGTTAACGTTAGGTTCCCACTATCTACCCTGCCATATGCGGGAAAAACGAAAGTAAAATATATTTATCTATTGTCATTTTAGTAAATAGGTTAAGTTATAACATTAGATTGTAAATAAGCTGCTATTATTATTATTAAGAATTCCAGTTATATTCTTTGTTTATTGATCTTATATATTTTAATCTATTTTCAAAGAGAGGAATCTACTTTCAAATACTGTCAAACACCGGACTCTCTCGTAGAATCATCTACATATATAATTTGTTACATTTTACCTCTGAAAATTAACCAAGAAAAGGAATATATTTAGGTAAGGTATATTTCAATTTTTTCTTAGATACCCATATGCGGAGTGCATTTTCTACTCGTCCCCTTCAACCCGCCGGAAACCAACGTGCTGTACAAATATTGGAAAAGGTTCATGTCCATGGTACTTTCATTCCTAGTAAGTATAAATTTCATTATAATCTAGGATTTGCCCATAAAATACATTTAATAAGCTAAATAAAGGTTACTTAGTTATTCTATATTATTAACATTACTGAACAGTTTTATATTAAAGTCGATTTTTTTAAGTAATAAACCAATTAATAGTAAAAATTATGAAAATTTGTCTAGTACCATTCAGTGACCACTCATTCTATAATTGTTGTAATATATGTTTTTTTTTCTAGGGAACCTGTGTAACGTTCCTCTTGCACAACAGTCTTACAATCGCTATCCGTTACCGAATGACCCGCTACCACCGTTTCCACTATATATATCCGATGGAAGGTTAGATTCTTATCTTATATTTATATCTATTTATATAGTAGTAAATATGCAGTGTGTGACTGTAACGTCTTCGTCATTTCTTCGCTTTGGCGTCAAGTCAAAAAGCTCGGCTTTGAGTTTTGCCACAGTTACGTGTTGAGTGGTGGTACTCAACGCCACCAGCGGTGAGGAGCGAAGAAATGGAAATATAAATCATATTGTACTTCCTCAGGTGGGAATCGAACCCATAACCGTCGCGTTACAATCACACCCTTGTGCCGCTGCGCAACGACGGCCTATGTTTGTATATAACGTAGTAATTAGATAAAATAGTTAGAATATAGAAACCTCTATATGTATATATATGTACGAAACACACAATATGCACCAAATCGTTGTAGAAATAGACGCACGAGCTTTCAAATATATTAAACCAATAGAAAGTTTGAGAGCTTCCTAAATTAATTTCACGTGTAAAACGGTAGGAGTTGTGAACTAGAATATTTTGTGTTTCGTTTATGAAAGTGCGATATTAGTTCTTGCTATATAACTAATTATAATAGCCGTTATCAACAATTTTGTTTTCGCTGACTTTAGGAATAATAACATTCGATCCCGATCTCATGGAACATTTTAAATATCTCTTTCTATACTCCTTAACCTGCAATATCACTTCTCTTCTCTACTCTCCTTAACCTGCCTACAAGTCGAGTTTCGACTTGTATGACTATTAACTTCAATCTTATCTTACAATTTACAGAAAGGTTAGTCATGATTACATCCCAGAAAAAAAATGAAGAAACTATTTATAGTCTTAGGTCTTGAAAGATCATCACAGGACGTTAGTTATTTATTTAAATCTATATAAAATGAAAAGTACATGACAAAATTTTTTTCATATTTTTCTTATATCTGTCACGACTTGTCGACGTCCATTACCCATTTTCGGCTTATCATCGATTTCTGTTGTGTTTTCCATTGAACGTGACATCGGTGAAGTGATTAGTGCTGGACTGGCACGCTCGGATCGGAATAATTAAATAACAACAATCGATTTCTGGGACACTGGTATATTCTTGTACCCTGATATGTTAAATAATTTTCAATATAAAAAAAAAGAAAATACGTATACATCTCAACGCTCGTTTATAAAGAGCGATACACTTCCACCCTCTACAGCCTCTCGAGGCACACTGACCCATATACGAGGGTTCGTTCAACTGAAATTACTGTGCACTATTTTCTTTAAAAAAAACATATTTAATACAAATTTTTACTTAAAAATCCCCTTATAATGAAGCTTAAAAAATTTTAAGTCGTCTTTTATGAAAAAAACTAAAAAAATATTGCATTTGTTTGAATTTTGTACAGAATAATCTACATACACCCATCCCTTTCAGCCGCTCGGGGCGTACTAGCTACTGACCTACCCCAACTCATATTGTAGTGTCGTTCACTCGATCACGAGCACTTGTTGAATATAGTCAATGAAAGCATTTTCACTCTATGTTGTATTGAAAAAGATTTGATTTTATGTAAATGTAAGAAAAAAAATATTTTTATGGTTGATTGTTTGTGTCATTCTTAAATTATTTAATTTTATTGAGTCGACTTAATATATAAATGGTATATTATTTTTTTAATAAATCCAAGCTCCCTAGACGGCCGCTATTCTAGGGGACACCATTTCCACCGATGAACACACCCGGTGTCATTGTAAGACCCAGCAAAGTTTACAACACTACCCTTACTTCGCAAGAAAAAATAAAATAAATCACCATTATCATCACCAAAGTTAGTACATCTCTCTATCAGGCCTATCCCCCCTAAAGACTAGACTAGACTAGACTCCCTAAGACTAACACTATTTCTCTCTATTTAGAGCTGTTATTTCTATGGTAACTCTCTCAAATCACCTACCTCAAAATCCAATCTTAGATTAGGTCTTATTTGTAACATAGCGTTATTTTCTAGCTAGCTAGTACTCTCTTAAAAATGGCTTATCTACAATACTATACTCCGAAAGCTACTTGACGATTTCAGTGTTCTACACCGCGGAATTCTGGCTGTGCGAAATATTTTTAATATATTATCATCTGCTTTCATATTTTCAGGCGTATTCGACTATGGCTTCCCTGAACGTGAACACATAAATTAAAAGATATTGAAGATGACATTTTAAAAGGCGATGAGAATATCTGAAAAGACGCAATATATTTTATGATCAACTTTATAAAAAATATATATTTTTAGTAATTTAACTTTTAAAATTCTTATTACACTGCATTTATGTATTAGTAACTGTGACATATCAATGTCAATATCAATGTTTTAAAAATAGTATAACAGATAGTGTATTTTACGATAAAATATTAAAAAAATCTTTAAATTTTTTTTAGATCTAAGTTGAAATTAATAGATTTAAGGTTCAAGCGGTGATTTAAAATCCAGATAAAATAAAAAATATAAAAAAATATATAAAATAAAAAAAATATATGTATAAAATCACATAGTAATAAAATGTATATTTTATTATCAAACTTAAATCAATTTTCTGAATTGTCTTAATTTAAACTTATAATCATTTATATGTAAGAATGTAGTATTAAGGACGTAACTCAGAACCCTGTGCGGTGTCTATCAATAGATACAATTTAGATTAGATGGCCATCGGGGCGCAGTGGAACAGCATCTGAATGTGAACGCGATGGTTGTGAGTTTGATTCCCACTCGGGGATATAAGCTATATTTATATCCCCACTCTGATATATACACTATTAGATGGTATAATATCTTTGTATGTATTTCTCATAGTATGTAAGTTCTAATAGCATTAATGTAGTGTCCAATTTTGTCTATAAAAAATGTGTAATTAATAATTAATTAATGAAAACTATATTTAGAATTGTAAACCATATATTATAAGAGTTTTACTAAGCTAATAAAATCGCCGTCGTAGCTTAGGACACAACATATTTCATTTCAACCCCAGTCTACGTGTACGACTACCCACACCAGTCTATGGGAATCATTATAGAAAAATCTTTATTACACATTTACTGTAGTGGTATTATTTCATATGTTGACAGAATTGATAAAGCATACAACTACAATAGGGGAAAAAAAATAAAACAATACAAACGATGAAAACATTTATAATTTAACACATTTCACATTTTGTCATTTTCATATTTATTAATCAGATCTGCTACTCTCATACCTGCGTAAGTATCTTCACGCTTTATTCCCGCACAGCAAGGTAGGCAGAGGAAAGATGATGTTAAGACACTCGGTTTCCCAATTTCTTCGTAATTTTCGAGACATTGCGTGTTGAGTGGTGGAGTTAAACGCCGCGTTTTGATTACCAGAGCGAGGGAATTAAAATAATTGAAACATAATAATTTACCAGAGTGAGCATCGAACCCGCAACCATTGGGTTAGCAGCCACACTGCCCCAATATGCCAGGACGGCGTCAAACCTGCTAATATAATGTCAAAAAAAACATCTTTCCGAGTAGGACTTAAGCCTTTTGTGTTTTTGTAGAAAAACTTACTACTACACTTGAATACTACAGCTAAAGTATTTGAAAATAAAAAAAAAACATTCATCACAGAAATATACAATTTCAACTAAATTTAGGCAAGTCTAAATCTCACTACACAACCAACGGCTAGTATGTATCACTGTCCTTTCCAAGACTAAGCGGATCACTATATTAAAAAGCAATTTCTCTATCTAAAATTATGCCCATTTCTACAAGAATGGCGAACGTGATGAAGATCGCGTATAACACCAAGAACACTCCACCTATAGATTTCCTGAGTTTGAATTTTCCTATGAATAAAGTGAGCCAGAGCAAAGACGTGGCAACCAGGAGAGAGCCCACGACGAAGTCGATGCCCACAGAGTTAATTTTAACAGCTGTATCAGAACCTTCAACTAGCAATATGAGAGTCTTGATGAGCCAAGGTAGACCCAAAGCAAATAGTATGGCTAAAGAGTTAGCACCCAATGCATTTGATACTCCGATACCGCCTTCGCCTGTAACAAGAGAAAGTGATTTTTAGAACATATATTGTTTATTCAGCTTTATGCTGTTTTGGAAAAAGCAGAATAGAAAGGAATCCAGTGTTAAAACGCTCGCCCCACGCATCGCTTGACTTCCGAGACGTTCTGCGTTAAGTGACGGAACTGAACGCAGCATATTTTTCACCAGACAGGGGAAATAAAAATAGTTTATATATAATCACATAAATTCAAGCAGGGATTAAATCCATTGCTATCGTCTTTACAGTAATAAAAAAGTGTAATATAATAAAATGGTGATAGTGATTGCTAATCGATCGAAGAATCGAAGAATTTTCTATATATTTTCAATAGAGTTGTGTGTCTTTTTTTTTCAGCTGTATACTATATTTTGTGTGTAGAAAGGTAGGCAGAGGGACCTTAGTCTTAAAACACTCCTCTCCTCACTTTCCGCTGAATTCTGGCCTACTGCGTGTTGAGTGGCTGAACTCAACGCCGCGACACCACAGCGAAGAAATGAAAACGTTAAATAATTTATATCCTCGAGTGGGAATCGAACCCACAAACTCGTGTTTACATCAACGCTTGTGGCCCAGCGCCACGACTGGCCTCAATATATTTATTTATTTTATTTGATAAAAGTCAAACCAACAAATAGCAAGTCATTAGCAGGCAAATCAATTATTGAAATACAAATGAATAATCCATTTCAATTTTCAAATATATAATTTATATTAACTAATTAACTTTAATAAGGTTATAAAATTGAAATTTTCACTTAATAAAGGCTATTATGATATTATTTCAACATAATTATTCTTTGATTATTTAACATGTTAAAAGCCAGTCGTTAATTTCGATTCTCGGTAGAGGCAAATGAAATATTTAATATGACGTATTTGCACCTTTTGAAATATTACAGGAGAGACGATCTAAGTTTGATAATCAAAATTTATTGTTTAGAACAACATAAGTGTCACTCAACACGTAATGCCTCCAGAATTCGGCAGAAAGTGTCTTAATACTTAGTTCCCTCTATCTACTGATTTAATTTAATTTGATTATTAGAATATAATATAATAAATTATAAATTTCATTAGTAATATAAGATATATGTATCATAAATATATAATTAAATCCCCCAGATTAATTTCAGTTATTTAATACTATTATTGGCTATGAGTCATTTCATTGTGAGAAAAAGAAAAACTTGTTTATTACTAAATAATTGAACGGTATCTCACGTGAAGTCATTTAATGATTACAATCACATTTATCATTAATCGTCTTGAGACATATGGGTATTTTATCATTCTAATGAATTAGATAAAAAAAGTTAATTGTTTCTTAATGATTGTTAATTTTTTATCGTTATGTAATTTAGTTTACGCACTTGAAAGTTATCAGTATCACAACAAAATTATAGAGCAGTGTTTTTTTAATTTTCATAATTTTCCATGTAAATCAGGATAGATAGAGAGAACCTAGTGACCAGACTGTCGGTTCTTCACTTTCTAAATTGACATATTTATATTTGGGTGTAGAGTGGCGGAACTTAACCTCGCTTTGTCTAACCAAAGCGGGGAAATGAAAATAGTTCAGCTCAAAAGGGGATCAAAACTATCCTATGTGCCAAGATGTCCTGAGTTGATATAAGATTGATAAAACGCTTAAAGCATATTCAAATCTTAATCAATTATTATGTGAAGCATTATTAAATGGGGAGCGGAGTGTCTTAACACTAGGCTCGCTCTGCCTTGCTATATGCGGAATACAACTTAAGTTGGAGAAAACAATTAAAGTGATTTTATTTTCTCAATCAAAGACAAATGAATAAAGATATACAAATATTTAAATATATATGGATCTAATTATAATGAATAACAGATAATCAAGTGCAGTAATCACATATAGGTATACATTTCTAAGAATAAATGTTAATTTAAAGTCAATATGGATAATTTATTAGGCGACATCGTCATACAGTTAAATTTATATTAAAAATTGAATGTTGAAGTTAGTGTGCCGATTGCGGGTTCGATTCTCGCTCGGGAAATATGTTTTTCTCATTTTGATTCTAGTATCAAGACAAAGCGCAACGTTGAGTTCCGCCACTCAATATAAAATATCTCGAAATTTTGGTGGAAAGAATTGAATGGAATGTCTTAATACTAGGTTATCTCTGTCTTATCTGCTGTAACCGGGATACAGCATGAAACGAACAAAAATATTTTATTAAAATTATGCTATTTACAGCTTAACTAAAATATACTTAACAAGGGATTTATAAGAAAAAGTTAAAAATAACAAGACTGCAAGTCTTAAACGATAATTTTTCTAAGAAAACTTTCCATACTTATAGAACTTACAGGAGTATTGTAAAGTTTAAATATTAAATCGGAAAAGGCAAAACAAAATGAATGGCAATACTGATATATGATACCGTGCTTTTATTAAACGGCAAGCAAAAGTTATTATAAATATCGAACATTAATTATTAATATTTGAAGACATCGTGGAAAGGGAACACAAGAGTGCGACTTTAAAGCGGAGGAAACCTAATGTTAAGACACTCCGTTTCTTATTAAAATATTTCCGTTCACCACTATCCACAAAATTTTTGAGGTATTTTGCGTTTTAAGAGGCTGATGATGGCGCCGCGGTTTGCCTCGCTACCGGAGCGAAGAGATGAAAATATTCATTAATACATTGCCCCGAGTGGGAATCGAACTCACAACGGCTGCGTTGCGGTCTCCCTCTCTCTCTCTCTCTCTTTTATACTATATTTTATCATTATATCTAATAAATTGAAATTTAAATTAATTGAAATGTAGATATTAAATCGTCACTTCAAATCTAAAGTTTGAAGTGGGCGTATTTCCAACACTATTAAATACTGTAGAACTACAAGTGCATGTTGATTGTCGATTCTAAGAATATATTTTTTTCCCTTATATTAATTTAGAAAGATCTCGTTCCTTGGGTTTTTTTTAGCAGTAACACAATTCTTTATTTTCTATTAAAACTTAAATTTTCAGCAAGTATTTTATCAGGAGTGGCTTAACACGACGTTCCCTCTGCCTACCCTGCTGTCTGCGGGATACAGGGTGAAGCTGACTTTAATATTACTTTTTTCAGCTTTACGCCGTATTGGTAAAATAAATTGAAAGTTGAGAACGGAGTGTCTTAACACTAGGTCCTAATATTCTTGCCTTCGAGTAAATCTTTATTTGGCTATAGTGATCGAATAGTAATGATTTTAATTTTCAAGCGAAGTATCGGAGGCTCGTCATGGCGAAGGGGCACAAGCGTACGGCTGTAAACACGAGAGGGTTTACAGTCGTAAACGTCGTACAACGTTTACAGTCGTCGTAGTATGGGTTTGATTCCCACTGGAGGAAATGATTTAAGATTTTCATTTCTTCGCTCTGGTATCAAGCCAATGTCTCCAGAATTCGGCAGTAGGGGGGGAGCAGAATGTCTTAACACGAGGCCCCCTCTGCCTTCCCTGCTGTGTGCGGGATAAAGCGTGAAACTAAAAATAAGTAATAGTTGTGATATCCAATTATTTATTACAACTGATTTATTATTATAACTAACATTAACATACAGATACAATTAGGGAAAACCTAACACATTATTACTTCGTATTTCCCATTTGGAATAAATATTACAATGATTTATATAAATAATCAAGATGCAATATTATCGAATTCCGAATAAGTAGGTAGTGTGTTCGATTCCATACGGGTATTATTTCCCCGCACTGATGAGAGAAATTTAGATGGATGACGGAAAGAGACATTAGGTTCTCATTGCCTACCCTACTCTACTTAGGATTTGTAAGGGTAGGTAGGGTATTTGTGGAATTAAAACATGTATATAAATTACAATTTAGAATGTTATTAAAATTAATATATATTACTTTTAAATTTTATTCAAAGTATACAATTTTATTGTCTGACTAATTAACTAATATAAACATTAAAATAAGAAACTTTGATAAAAATACTTTACTTTTCCGTCAAAAGGACTCTCGATCGATTTTACTCTTTAAGCGTAAAAGGAAAGCATTTGCGTTAAACAAATTAATTAAATAATGAAAACTGGCGACAGACAACTAATTATGGAGTGTACACGATGATTGTAGGTTCGATGCCTACTCAGGGGATTGTTTGTATGCAAAAATATTTACAAATAAATATTTAAAATATGAGAAATGTCTACACTTTTCCTCTAGAAAAGAGTTTCTTTAATCTAGCTATATCTTAAAATAATAAATATAGATAGTATATTTATTATTATCAGTTCACCGGTTCTCTTGCAGAGGGAACCTGGGAAAATTTCCACCAAATTCTCGAGGCATTGCTTGTTGGATGGCGGAAGGCATCACCACGTTTTGCCTCGTTACCAGAGTAAGGTAATAAAAAAATATATTGGGATACCACAAGTGGAAATCGAACGGTTTACAGTCGCTTGTAGCACTGTGCCAGAATGGCCTCAATATATAATTTATTATATTTCACATTGAAACAAGGAATTCTTTTGAATTCATTTCTAAACTATTGACAAGCAAGAGTTTCAAACACTCGACTTCTTCATGCTCGACTTAACGTAGCGTGATTTATAAAGTCCTTTACGTGTTAAATTGTAAGGGCGACTGCAGACAAAATTTTTAATATCGCACTTTAAATGTACTAATTTTTCGAATGTTAACGCAATAGTTGTAGGTTCAATTCCCATTTGGATACTTTTTCCCGATAAATAATGTAATAAATAATTAATTAGCTATTTTTATTTTCTTGTTCTTGGGACAAGATAGATTAGATTTTTAAAAATTCAACAAAATATTGCTTTTTTTAACAGATAATAAAAATATAGAGGTTATCAATTCAACGGTATGGTGTTCGCTGTTGTTTATTACATAGTTATTTCTCAGTCTCATAAACGTAATTGAAGGCTCAAAATCCAAAGCTAACGTAGCCTTAATATATAACTACTAAAATAAATATGCTGAACAAAAGAGATATCATAAATTTCATAGTAAATTCGTATACATTATTAAAATATAATTTAAGTATAAATAATTTTTAATTTCAAATTTCAAGTTTATATTTATTTATATTTTATTAAGAAAAACAATTATTATAACAACACTAGCCATACTACAAACGTTATCGCGAGCAATGCGTCAGCAAATCAGCTTTAAATGATAACAAGAAACATTCGCAAAGCAAATACCTGATAAGACATATAAATAATAATAATGTTATTTTAATATACGCAAATAGTACATCGCTATCGCCAAAAGCAATGCTAATTATTGATTTTGCACGTTTTGGTGGAGGAATTTTTATTTTCATAAGTTTCACCCTTTGTCACGCATTGCAGTATAGAAAGAACCTCCCCCTTTTTTAAATAACATGTTAAGAGATTTAAATTATTAAAATAGAATCATTTCCATGTGTGGGAATCGACTCGACAGTTTCAGGTTTGATTCCAACACAAAGAAATTATTAAACATTTTATATTTTATATTTTTTCGCTAAGCTAAAAAAACATATTGTATAATGTCTCCGCACTATACTCACTAAAGTATATGTAACCATTATAAATAATAATATATTTACAAAGTTTATTACTAGATTAATAGTAAACTAACAGATAATAACTATTTAAGTAACAATAAGCATTTTTTTATTCCCACCAACAGTGATATCAAACTCTTCCGTTACTGAGAAAATGACATCTACTGGATTTAGAAAGCATTTTTCTCTTTTTTTTTTCTTTAAATCCAGGCAGACACAAGTTGCGGGCGTCGACAAGTACTTCACATATTAATTTTCTCGATTCTACAGAATTTGGCGGAAAGTGGGGGACAGAGTATCTTAACACTAGGCTACCCCTCTACATGCGGGAAACAGCGTGAAAGTGAAAAAAGAACTTTATGATGTTATACTTAAAGTGAACTTACCTCGTCTAGACATGATAAATATTGAGCACGCTTCCGGCAGACAGCCGCCGAAGGCGAGGAAGGTCATGCCCATCACGGACTCGGGTATGAAAAATGTATGGCCTGAAGTGAAAGAGAACCATGTCAATATTTTTAATTAAACTCAGAGTCGTAATTATCTTTACAGAGCCGAGAAGTGAAAATTATTCAAAAATATTCCCCATAATGGGGAGCGAACCCACGCAGCGCGCGTAGGCGATGACACATTTTAATAAAACAAGTGCAAACACTATTAACAACGATAGCACTATCGTTGCCATGAAATAATTTCTTTTAATAGTCTCATTAAATTCATCCTTTCATAAAAGGAAAAAATATATAAAGTATTTGTAAATAGCCGATATTATTGTAGATATTAGTACACAAAAAATGTGTTTTAAAATGATGACTATGAATTAAAATTCCGTTTATCAAAATATATATATACATGAGAAAAATCTATGCATTTTTTCTATATCCACGACGGTTGTAGGTTCCATTCGCCTTAATTAATATTAATTAATATAGATGTATGTATGTTTCTTTAGCTTCACAGTTCAAGTCAGACATTACAGGACAGGAACAGAACATATATTATTAAGACATTCTGTTTTCCGCTTTTCATTCAAGACATTGAGTGTTGAACGACAAAACTCAACGCCGGACTTTGTTTAAAAAAAAATCAAAAACGAGTGCGTTTCACACCAAATACTTAAAATAACTAAAATACATTTTTAAATATGATCTAGTTACATCTAGGTCATTGTCATTTCTCAACAACCAACAAGTGTTTATACGCCTCTTAATCTGTGTACGAACGAACCTACAAGTAATCATGCAACAAAATAAATATACTTAATTATTATTATTAGCCAACCCATTTGTATGAAGTACTTATTAAATTATTAAAAGATAACATAGAAATTGTGTAAATTGTAGCTACGAAATTGTTTTTTTTTTTAGTCGTAAATTAAAATATTACAAATTTTATTTTCTCGAGTTGGAATAGAACCCAGGACCGCGATCGCACTCAGGACGCAACACATCCTGAATGCGAAAAGTAATAATATAATATAAAATATAAATGTATCTTTTTTATAATAATTTATATTTAAAAATGTAAAATTGATTAACTAATTTAATAAAAGAAGTACATAATATTATCCTTACCCAGAACAGTCATACTCCAGGATACAAAATATGAATTGACTCCAATCCAAACTATGCACATAACGAAGGATAGAGGATAAAATCTTCTACACGTAATCGGTGAAGGCACAGTTACGCTGAGTACCAATTTCAAAGGCCACGTATAGATCCACCAAATTTTGTAAACCACAGAGTTCTCTTTCGGGTACCTCCACACACTCTTCTTTGGCTTCTCTTCTATTTCAACTAGGAAAACAAAATTATATATATATATATATATATATTTAATGGAACTAATTTTGAATAAAAAAATATATTTAATATATTTATATACAAAAAACGTTTTCCATCAATGTTCGCTTATATCTTTAAAACAATACAATGATTTTGATACGATTTTCACTACTAGACAGAATGATTTAAGGGCTAGGTTTATATGTATCATAAATATTTATATTATATTAGATTAAATTTGAGTTTGGGGCTCCATTCATCCAGATGAAGACAAAATGCCGACAAAGTTAAATATTTATTGTGAAATATCTTAAGAAATCTATTTTTGCGCGTCACACACACTATTTTCTTATACAAGTATATACGAGTGTATATTTAACACATATATTATTAAAAAAATATATAATAATATTTTAAAATCTACTATCGTTCATAAGGTATTATTATTTTATTTTATTAATAAAAAAATAAGCTAGCTTGTCAAAATTACTTTTAAGCTGATTTCAAATGACTAAGATATGATAAGAGACCCACTTCGTTACTTAATATTAAAAAGTCGTTATTATTCTTCCTATTATCAATAAAATTATTAAATATCTATTTGATAAGCTAATTGGAAAATGATTAAATTCTTTAGCGTTTTTTGCCAAGCTTAAGTGTAAAAAGGTTTCTTTTTTCAGCTTTTCGCTCTTTTGCCAAATTCTGAAGGCAATGTGAGTAGAATAGCGGAACTCAACGCCGCGCTTTGCTTTCGGTAATTTCCTCGAGTGGGAATCGAAATTACAACTTTTTGCGTTTACAGTTAGAACAAAAAGGCTAATACAGAAGAAAATCGATTAGCTGGATCCGGATAATCGAATATATAAAAAAAAGCTGGTTTTGTGCATGTCTAGCACAAAACTGTTGTATGTCTATTAAAAGCAACAAACACATAGCAACGAAAATCAACGTATATTAAGAAATTAATAATTTGCAACATACAATTTATGGGCGTAAACATGTATGTGTTATATTTGCGTACATATACATTTTCTTAGGTTTCATCGTAGTAGGTTGTATAGAATAATTATTGGGGTTAATAGTTCGGTCAATCGCGAATCCGGATAATCGAGTTTCTACTACACATAAATATTAAATTACAAGTATCATTTTACAACGTTAGCATCCACTAAATTTAAAGTGTGAATCAATGTCCTGAGGTCACTACTACCTATTACTACAACTACTACCTTCACGTCGTCTTTTTTTATTTTCATTTACTGTTGTAAACATCACAGGAATGGTCGTAGGTTCGATCCACAATTGGGGTAATTAATTATTCACAATTTCCGGTGAGAGAGTTCCGCCACTCAACATACATTGCCTTAAAAATTCGGCGGAAAGTGGGGAACGGAAATGTCTTAATGGGAACGGAGTGTCTTAACATTAGGATCCTGAATTCCCTCTACCTACTTTGCTATGTAAGGGATACAGCGTGAAGCAAGAGCTAAGACTACTTTTCGAGGAAAGCCATAGACTCAAGAGAACCTTAATTAACCTTGATTAAATAAAGTCACGTGGTTCGTTTCGATGTAACCACTTGTACTTGCGGTCAGAATCACTCTACTCTTAGTAGTAATATAATATGATTATATGATTATATAATATTATTATATTAATACCTTTTTCCTCAACTGCCACTTTTTCATTTGAATTATTGCTGATTTGCGTTTCGCTGTTGTTGAAGCCACTGTTGTCGAGACCCTCTTCTATGACTTTAGTGTCGTTAGAAACCATATCTGTACATAAAATAATATTGATTACAATATATAAATATTACTATAATTATATTTAAGGCCAGGCCAGTCGTGGCGCAGGTGCGACTGTAAACGTGACAGATTGTGTGTTCGAATCCCGGTGGATGAAATTTATTTTGAAGTTTTGGAGGTATGGCATGCAGGCTTCTTGAGTGGTGGATCTCGCTCGTAATCAAATATTATAGATTGTTTATGTAACAAAAATTTGTAAATGGAACCCGACTAAAGCCGGACGATTGTGGGTTCGATTCCCACTCAGAGGAATGAATTATTTTAATTTTCTCGCTCTGCTAACAAAACAAAACGCTTCTTTCATTTCCGCCACTCAACACACAAAGTCTCGAAAAATTGTACGGAAAGCGGAGACAATGTCTTAATACTAGATTCACTCTGCCCACGCTCACCAACCTGCCTGCCACCAGCAACCCTGCTATATGCGGGATAGAGCGTGAAACTAAAAAAAAAAAGAAAAAGAACTTACACTCAGAATGACCTTTACGGCATCCCGCGAACATTTTGCTGAACAACGCAAATATCCTCATACTGTTGAACATTACGATGAAGTAGCATATGTAGAGTATACCAAGGACCATGGCCTCGTACCAGACCACCAAGCCGTCCCATACAATTGCGACTAGCACACCAACGTTTATCATGTAGATTATGACATCTCGCGTAACCGGACCTCGGTCTATGGCAATTGGCTGGAAGGAATTATAAAAAAATATTTTTTATAATATATATATTTGTTTTTTATTATAGCTATTTGAATAGTATTTTTAAAATATATAGAAATATGATATTTGCCTCTTATATTATGTACATATTAAGTATTTTGTGATAAAATGATATTTAATGATATGATAATGATTACTACGTTCTGTACGATAGGTACAAATATACAAATACAAATATATAGACACAAATCAGATGTAGGAACATATTTAGCAAGGCTTGGAGTTCCGCCAATCAACACGCAATGTCTTAATACTACATACTAGGTTCCCTCTGCCTACAAGCGGGTCACAAAAGCTTTATATATATTTTTTAAAAGTGCGACATTTATATCGACCAGTTCAGTTGAAGAGTTATTGTAGAACTCATTTTGTCATACAATATTTTACTCAGAAATTTTCAATTAATTTATTCTTATACATAATTTAAAAATTATAAATACGATATTGTTATTCACATTTTAAGGGAAAGGAAATTTAATGTTCATTAAATAAATAATGAAAGTTAATGTAATAGCATAATATTTTGTTTAATTTTGTAAAATATGAAATTTAAATATGTATAGTAAGGCAACAATAAAAGGTAAATACGTAAAGGAAGGCTTTAACGAAATAATTATTCAATGATTTTTATATTCAAACAGTATTCGCCTGAATCTTTTCCCGAATACGAAACGCGTTTGCTAACAGACGTTGTCTTACTGCGCCCAAAGGGCTATCTCGCACATATCTAGGACCGACCTGGGAACCTAGTATTATGATACTCTGTTTCCAATAAGACACTTCCGTTCTCCACTTTCCACTGAATACTTAAGACTTTAATTAATTTTCTTTATGGAATTTTCTCTATAACAGAAATGAAAAGTGATATTAATAAAGGTAATTTTTCACTTATCGAAAAGATAAATGAAAACTGAAGAACGAAGTGAGTTAAGTTTTGATTGCCTCTGTCTCTGTCTTTGTAGAGACTATAAAATACATGGAATCAAACACGTATAAAGCTTCGTATATGTTACGTAAAATTATAAATATTAATTATTATTAAGCAATTATTGATTATAATTTCATATTATTTCACCAAAATTTTATTTTTTTATAAATTTTGGAGAAACAGTCATACTATTTACAACATATAAACGACATTCCCACGACTACGATTTGAACCCGTTACTATCGTATCGATATTTTTAATTCAAAATATTATCCATACTCTATTCTATTAGAAAACAGAGTATATTATTTATTATTTCACTATTATTTTCATAGATTCTGAGCTGAAATCTAAATTAACTTACCGCACTCGCAGCAAGTCCCCCGACGGCAGCCACTCCCAGTACATTGAAGATGGCAGAACCCACTATAGTTCCGATGCCCATGTCAGATTGAGTAAGAAACGTGGAGATCACGTTCACGAAGAATTCTGGGCACGACGTGGCCACCGACATAAACGTAGCCGCTGCGACGTTCTATAAAAAAGTATTTTTTTTATTCCCCGTATATTTTTTCATTTTCTATGTAGTTTTGAGTTTCGGAATTCCATAATTTTCTCTTCTAACCAAAGCAAACATATTTCTGAATTATAAATAAAATTCTGTACTAAAAAGCAATAATTGCATTTAGTCTTATTTTTTCCTTCTGCATCATATTCAAGTCTTTGTTTGTTTGGTTGAACGCGTTATAATCAAAAACAGATTAAATAGATTAGACACGTAGCAGGGAGGCAGAGGAAACCCAGTGCTAAGACACTCCGTTCTCCACTTTCCGCCGAATTTTTCAACGAATTGCGTGTTGACTGGCGGAAGTCAACGCCGGGCTTTTGCCTTGGTGCAATTCATTCTTCTGAGTCGGGATCGAACCCGTTACCAGCGCCACGACGACCTCGACAATGCAAACAAAGATGTGATTTGGAAAATTCTTCTATTGAATAATCCATTTACCGAACAAGCCTATAGGTTATACTTCACCCCGATAATTGCTTCGAACCCACTGAACTTGCGGTATCTATATCATAGTAAACTTAACCACTCCGTAAACATTAATGATAAAATTATAATAGTAACACTTTTTAAAACAATTTAACAGAGCTAAGATCCTATCCACTCTTCTCCTCATACATACGCATAAGCGTTCGAAGAGGATTATACGATACATTCAGAGATTGTTCAGAAAGCTCAGTTCGTTTCGAGGGGAATTCAGATAATTAGGTACGAATTTGTATTGTTCTAGAGTTTTAGTGTAAGAGCTCGCTTACAATTTTAGTTGTTTGTGTAATATATCATTTTACGTTAGGTGAAACCGAGATATTCATTTGAAAAGGGATTTCGCACGAGATTTACTTTGATATGGAATTATATGAAAAAAAAATACGAAGAATCCTCGTCGTCAATGCCATTGAAAATTATTTGTAATGTAATGTAATACATACCAAAAACGATGGTTAGAGGTATATGAAATATTGATTTATTCCTTTAATTCAGAAAGGATAAAAACATGGTAAAATTTTGGTTGAATCTGTATTATTATGTAGCTGAAAAGTTTGTTTGGTTGATCTCGATAATCTCAGGAACTGTTCTATTCTATTCAAATATTAAAAATATTTTTATAGTGTATAGTATAATTATCGAGAAAAGTTATTTTTAAATAGAAGCTAGCATATTAATGAGTTTCATAACAAGAGGAGGAGCGGGTTCAAATCACGCTGCGTTCAAAATTTTATACGTTATTTACCAAACTATCAATAATGAAGTAATTATTATAATTTTTTACTAACCTGCGGTATCTTTAGGTCCTCGCATATAATTTCCACGCACGGAATGAAATAATCATTGCACACTATTGCTAGTAGAGTGAAGGTGTAAATACCGAATATAACATAAAGTACAAACGCACCCTCCCTCAGTTGAGTCTCTGAAACAAATAAATATTGTTAGTAAAAAAACGTCGCTTCCCGCTTTTCTCTACTTACTAGGGAGGCCCAGAAAGACATTGCGCATAGAATGACGGAGCTTAGCGCTGCGCTTTGTTTATAAGAGTACAGTACAACAGAAGGTAGAATAGTATCAGAGTACAGTACAAAAGGGGGGTTCTATAAATAATTTAAATATGATTTCCCCAAGCCAGGATGCAACCCACAACCATTGTGCCATCAATATCGATTTAACCAAAATTCGGAGAATCGAAATCGTTAAAGATTTGTGAACAATGAAAATTAGTAGAGAATGCAGAAAGAACGTAGTGTTTGGAGTGTAGGACATTCAACTTATGTAAAAAATCAAACACAAGTAGTACAATGTTCACAACTTTAAAACAAGGAATTTATTAAGAATATTCGAAACATTTTATTTAAAATGTAAATTGCTAAAGCATATTAATGTTGGCATTACCCGCCCATTCGCAGAGGAAACCTGGCTACACGCGCATTTCGCATATAATTATAAACTTAACAGCTTCAGCCTGAAGCCTAGTGTTAAGACACTCCGTTCCCCACTATCAGCTCAATTTTGAAAATGAAAATATTAAATATTTCATTTCCTCGAATGGATCTCGAACCCACAATAGGTCACATCTTCAGTCACACGCTTGTGCGTCTGCACCACGACTGACCTATCAATTCAAAGCTCTCTCAATCAAATTCTTAATACATTTAACAAGTAAAGCTCATAAAAATACAGTTTTACAGGTGACCGAAGCTTTTACGTGTGCAATATTCAAAATTAATGGAATCGCGTAATGGTAGATAAAGTATATTAAATTTAATCATCGAAAACATTAAGTTTGTAATGAATAAAAGTAGAACTCTTCTGATGTTTTAATACTCTTTTTAAACTCTATTTTTTATTAACTTACTTTTGCACGCTATCTCTCGCATATTCATGGAAGGCAGATAAAATTTAGTGGCGGGACCCTCCAGTCTCTTTTTTTTGCAAAAAAAGGGGTCATCCCCAATCATTACATCAACTGCGTCATGATTATGTTGATCATGATCATATCATTTTTTAGCATCACGCTATATTCTAGCACACAGCTGGGTACACGAGGGAGCCTGTACCCCACACTCTGTACCCCATTTGCCGCCAAATTTTGAAGGCATTGTGTGTGGAGTGGCGGAACTCAAAGCCGCACTTAGTCCCGACTTTAGAGTGAAGAAATGAAAATATTATATTTTTCATTTCCTCGAGTGGGGATCGAACCCATAACTTGTCACGTTTACAGTTACACGCTTGTGCCCCAACGCCACGACTGGTCCTCATATGAATTAAAATTTTTAATTAAATTTTGAATTGTAATATATAACTTACCATCAAAGATTCCTTCAGGAAAACTATCAACCGAATCCCCAGACGACCTCTCGACTTCCTGTATAATATTCCCCACGACTTCCGTTTTGGTCCTCAGCCAGGGCCTCCAGTGCCATGTCTCCGACTCCTCAGTCAGCTTCTTCATGAGCTCTCTCGTTATATACACTTTGTCACCATTATCGTTTAGCACTTCTATATATCCGTCATCTGTCACATCTGGAATAATTTACACTCCACTTAGACTTAATGTTTGATATAACTGTACGAAAAACACCAATACTGATTTGTTTATTATTTTTGTAACGAAGTATCTTACGAAGTAATAATCAAAGAATAATCCACGCAATTAAAATAGACTTGCCAGTTCAATAGACACGCTACGACTGCACTAAAGGATAAAAGCGGAAAAATTAGTATTAAAATACAAATATTTATATAATACAGACAAACAAAACGCGATTCTAATGATGCTAGTATATGTAGAATAAAGTACTGGATCGATTTTCAAATTATAGAGCATTTATCACTTTTTATCCACTAATATCGAGTGATAACGTGTTCGTACAGAAATTAATTTACATACGGTTTTAGTAACAAAAGCGGCAAAAGTATATTAATACAGGGATATTCTCGCACGATGACGAGGGATGTGACAAGTCAACAAAAAACTTATCGTAAATACTTTTTTTTTAGTGTGGGATAAATAGAAGGGAAAGAGAGAAATCAGCGTTTTTGACTTGGTCACTCATTCTACATACATTGGGCTAACACACCTAACCCTATATTATCTATCTACCCAAATCAACCTTGAATATTAACATTAACGAAATGGGAACTGAATCCACGCTATCCTATCCTATACTGCATACTGCAGTATAGGTACAAAGTGAAAAGCAGACAGGGGGAACCTAATGATAAGACACTTGGTTTCCCATACATAGACATTGCGTGTGTTCGGTGGAACACAACGCCGTGCTTTGTCAGAACAGCCTCAAGTGCCACTATTTTTATTTAAATTAATAATCAGATATACTCACTAAAATCCTCTAAGGCCACTGAATACGAAATGGAGATCCATATCATTACACCCACAGTCAATGACTTAACCGGCAACATTTCCAAAATTTCTTCTTAATTTACACCGTTACAGTTACCTGTTGATTGTTAATTGGATTTTAATTATTTAAATATGAAATATTAATTTTACTGTAGATAAAAATATGATTACTTTCTTAATATAATAATTTAGATATCTTGTATATGTTTAGTTCAAAATATACCTAAATATTAATTAGTTTTGTTATTTAGGGTTTTTTTGATGACGTAGATTATGTGGTTATGGCTATAGATTAATAAGAAGTGGCTTTAGAAAAAAATATAATTGGTATATTTTCTATTTTCTGTTTTTCAGCTTCACACTATAACAATGTAAGCAGGGAGAACCTAGTGTTCAGACACTGCGTTCCCTAATAAGATAAAGAAGGCCATATGTTGAGTGGTGGAACTCAACACTTCACTTTTTCTCGTTAAAACAAGAAAATGAAAGCTATTCATTCTCGAAGATCGAACCCTAAATCATCGTATTACAGTTACATACAGAACCACGACGCCACGATAGTTTCAACGGATGGTTCATTTAGAGAAAATTAAAAAAAAAGAATAATTAGACCAAAACGTAAAACCAAAATAAAAATAATAGTACAAATCAAAAAAAAATCTTACATATTTCTTGAATAGATTCGGTAAATACAATAGTAGTACTACTTTACTACAAATATAAAATAAGTGCAATTGTAAACATGTAAACAACTATAATAATTAAATAATGCTTATTTTATCCCTATACATAATATATTCTTAATATTTATTTGAAAAACCCCGAGAGTGTCGTAATATCTTTTGATACAGCTAAGGTGCAATGTTAAGGATAAAATTTAAAAAAATGAACTGTGTTTCCGTGGACTTATGGAAAATCCCGTTCTTTGCCGTTCCCGTAAAAATTTAGAGAAATCTTCTCCTATTGCTGCCCTACACTCATTAACCTACCTAAATGGATTTTTTTTTTAAGTCCACTAGTTTCAATTATGCGTTGTCTGCCGGTCACTCTTTAACAGATCAGCTTTATATTATATGTATGTTTTATTATATATTTCTTTTATTTCATACTCAAGAATGACACAGTTTAAGTATATATACAGATATTTTTCAACAATTGAAACAAAATTAATTGCTGTAAAAATCCATACCTATATTATAAATTCGAAAGTAACTCTGTCTGTCTGTCTGTCTTTTACGCAATCAGGGCCAAACCGCTAATTTAATTGTGATAAAATACTCTTATAGAGATACTTGAAGGTCTCGGGATGAACATAGGATACTTTTTTTTCTCATATTTGTAATATTTTCGATATATACCAATATATTAAAATACTTATTAATTTGACATGCAATTTATTCCGCCATGTTTATAACAACCGCCGTTGCTAAGCAACGATTTGCAAAGTTTGTTGTTAGAAAACGTCACCCAAAATAAGTTTGCTTAACGCATACATGGCGCGCGCCGACTCAACCTTATGAGACACAAAAACAATATTCTCCAAAAATATTGTCCCTTAAATATTGTTTAAAAAAGTCCGCGTTGATATATACTATAGATATAGATTTGTATACATTAACAAAAATTAGATGATTTCTATAATTTGATATTCATCCTTATGAAAATAAATATAATAGTCACTTTTAGCATTTCATCTAGATGGAAATTATACGTAAGATGGTTTACTGTATAACAATTTAATAAATAATTAAGGAGATGTCAGTGATTCGGAATGACCTAGCCTACGAGTGGTAGGTATAGTATGACCGACGCGAACGGGCAGATGACTTTGATGGTTTTGTAAATTTTTATATATTTTCGAATTACTGTTAATTTTTATTTAATTATTTGCTGCTTATTACTACTACTACTTATTAATTTATCTCAGTTCGGTTATCTATACCGATGTTATACACTTAAAATATCGTAATTTTAATCATTTGGGATTTTATTTAATATTGTTCGCAAAAATTATTAATTATTTAATATAGAAAAATGTTTAGTACGCGCGCACGGCAAACTTTAGGTACTTTTTCTAATATTAAGAATTTCCTTTAGTTACTTTTACTTCTTTTGTTTGTTCATTTCGGTTACTCAGATATTTTATCTAATAATAAATCTCCACTTATTATTCTTTTTTAACTTATTTTAATTATTTAGGCTTATATTTTCTTACAAATTCTATTGAAAACCGAAAATAATTTCATAAATATATTTAAGAAATAATCGTATAGTTCAAACGGGCGTAGCCGCGTCCAGGCCCACTAGTTTAATATAAATTTTACTGATATTTTGTTTTTAGAGATCCGTATTTCAATAATAAAAAGCCTTATAGGATGACTTTGTTCTCTGTATGTCCGTTCGTCTGTCTGTCCGTCTCTCCGCCCGTCAAGACCATTCTTGATACATCCGCGCATTCTCGAGATTGCGCGGATGTATCAAGATGAAATGAATATTCAGGCTTACGGTCCCCTGGAGCACAAATCGAGGTTGGTAGTCAATTTTTTTTAACACAATTTGTGTGAAATTCACCCTGTAATCAAAACCTATTGCGTACTTCCATTGGATCCACAGTTATGACATTTGGCATGAAGTGCGAACTTACAATACAAAAAAATACGGAAAGTAATAATTTATATTCAGAACAATTTAATATGTAGATCATTTAATACAAAAAGGAAGAACTTTTGGTACAAATAAAGGAAAAAATGCTACTTATATTTGCAGATAAAAACGCAAACAAACTTACAATAATTGTAGTTCATTACATATAAAATGACTGAATGCGCTCGAAAACTTAAGCTTGCAACATTTATAAGTTGTACTTTCCTAAACTAAAATTTGGGAATCCTTGTTGAGCGACTCCGACTCAAACTTGTCCAGAACGCTAAAAAAATCCTTTTCCTTCACCAATCGAAACCATTGTAGCGCAATGGAGAATGGTTAAATAAAAATTATTCTTATTCCGCCCTGTGGTAAGGCAAATCGCGGCGTTGAGAACTGACACATAATATATCGAATCCTGGTGGAAATTGCCACTTCACTAATTTTCAATACTAAAGAAATTGAAAATGTTTCTGAGGGGAAATGTGAAAATCCCTAGCAGACCCCGTTTCATTGGATGGATAGAGGCTTCGAGAGAAAATAGTAAAATTGTATTTTAAACTTTTATTTTAATTTTGACATTTTATTCGGGTATTAATCGAGAATTCTGTGAGCATTCTTTATAAGTCACTTCGTACGTCATTGTTGCCGTTTACATTATCAGATACTGCCATTGTCGCAGTATCTGATAATATAAACGAGATGGTAATGGAGGATTGCATCCTTATGCAGGGATTACATTTAAATTAGTTTAATTTGCCATGCCACCAACATGGAATGTCATGAAACCTGAGTGGGAAGTGGGGAAGTTCCCATTTATTTACTCATTCGTAGGTCAAAGTATACACTTTTATAACAAACTTCCAAACGACGTGGTTAATTTATCACTGAACAAATTTAAAAAAGTGGTAAAGCACAGGCTCTGCCAAAAAGCATATTACTCTGTTAAAGATTATGTTCGCGATAAAGATGTTTGGAAATGAGTTGCTCTATTTCTAAGTTAAAATTGTTAATTGTAATTTGTAACAAATGTTGGCATTTAAAAAGAGTGGCCATGAGTTTCTTTGCCTGTATCGTCTCATGAGCTCAACCATTTGAACGGGCTTTTTTCAAGTCAAAATTGCACATTTTTTTGGTTATTTCGTTTGTATTTTTTTCTACTTTTATGACATGTCCAAGTAAATGTTAAGCATTTTTATGGAATAAAGATATTTTGACTTTGACTTTGACTTTAGGTTTCATGACATTCTCAGTTCCGGTTCGGCCTTGCTCCGGTGAGGTCGCACAATCGGACGCCCTTATTATGTATATTCGTTGTCAGTTATATACTTTAGTGTTGTGGTTCCCGCTTCATCCTGCGCTGTGCTGAGCTGCGTAGCACCCGGCTGTGCTGTGCTGCTCGGCGCTGCGTTGTCCTGAGGTCGATAGGACTAGAGAGTCTACTCTTCTGTGAGTACTTACACAGTTTTTATAGTTAGGCACTCACCTTCCGTTCACCGACGGAAGACTAGTTTTTGCCAAAGTGATAGTTTAGACTTAAATTACACACCCTCCCCCAGCGTAAGGTGAGGGGAATGACATAATGGCCGTAAAGGAGGATATCCTCCGCTACCTAGAAGCCCACCATAGTGAGGCTTACCGCGCGGCGTTTAATTATGCGCGCAACCGCAACGCGAGCCCGTGCCCTCCCGCGCCGCCCTCTCCAATGGTAGCGATTTCGCACTAGTGCTAAATTTAGTTAGATCTTTTGATTTCACCGAAATCAAAATTTTTGCGAATAAATTAAGCAATACAAATAGTTCAGACGACCGTGCCCAAGCGATAATCGAGCATATCGATCTCCTGGAAGCCATCGCGGGCTCCATAGCTAAATATTTTTTTCCAATGGCGGTCATCAATAGATTCACTCCATTACCTCGCAACTCTCGCGTATTAAGCCAAGAGCCCTGTCTATAGCGACTTTCAACGCTAATGGTGTCAAACGTCAACGTGAGTCAATGAGTGCCCTAGCTCACACTCACCAATTAGATATCTTCAACGCACTTATTTACACTGTATACCGCTCGACCCTCCGTCTCTTGAAGCCGCCGAGGCGTCGGTGTGCCAGGTATTCCTCACAGGCCATCAGCCATTGATTATTGTCTCCGTTTATCGTTCGGGAAATAGGCAACTATTAGAAAGCGACATTTTATCGCTACTTAGTATGGGTGACTCGGTCCTTCTGATCGGGGATCTCAATTGTAAACATAAAAATTGGAATTCGTCGATAACTCATACTGACGGTAGTAGACTCCTCGAATTCACTAGTAAATATAACGCTTTCGTTATTGGCCCGCCTTAGTGCCCGCGGCACAGGAGAGGTTCTCGACATAGCGATTCTATAGGATGTAGGCTTATGCCAACATTCAATAGAAACAATTCCCGACCTCGATTCGGACCATCGTCCTGTCATTCTCAAATTAGGCGAGGAGCGCCCCTTGGGCCCACCCACTAAAACAGTAATCGACTGGAGAAAATTTGCAAAGCTCCTCCATTCAAATGAATCCCCTTTAAAGGAATTAATACCTGGCATCGCCGACTCCGCGGAGTTAGCAATAGACGCGGCGAATAAATTTACCGAATATATTCAAAACACAATCCAGAGCTGCTCGAAAGAGGTACCAAACCTACCAGAAGGTAGGTTTGAAATCTCAGAAAAGCTCCGACGACGCAGAAACAAAGCAATGAGACGACGCGACGCATACCCGACTGACGATAATCGTAGGGAATTTAATAGATTAAAGAGGAGATTTCGATTCGAGTTCGAACTTCTGCGCGGGGAGTCGTGGGATAAAAAGCTCGAGGGGCTCGCTCCATCGCACCAGGCATTCTGGGCGCTGTCGCGTGTTTTTAGAGTCGACTGTCTATCGACTATGCCTCCTCTCATTAGGTCAGATTTATCAATTGCCGCCGATGACACCGAAAAAGCGGAATGTCTCGCTGACAGTTTAGAGGCTCAATGTACTCCGAGTAGTCAGCCCTGCGACCCGAGCCACATTGCGCGCGTGGATTCCGCGGTCGCAGAATGGGCTCTGACGCCCTCGCAAGGGGAACCGCTCCGCCCGACCTCGGAAGACGAGGTCAAAGACATCATCAAAAATCTCAAAGATAGGAAGGCCCCGGGGCCCGATAAATTGTCTAATAGAACACTTAAGTCCCTTCCGGCTCAGTTCTTATCTCTATTGGTCATTATTTTTAATTCCCTTCTCATGTCGTGCTCCTTCCCCGATGAGTGGAAGGAAGCCATTGTCATAGGTATACCGAAACCTAACAAGCCGCGGAATATGCCCTCTAGCTATAGACCTATCAGCCTTCTCAGCTGTTTAGGTAAAATTTATGAGAGAATCATTCTCATTAGACTCTCCGAGGTGGTAGAAGCCAAATCTCTGCTCATCAAAGAGCAATTCGGTTTCAGAAAGAAACATTCCGCCATCCACCAAGTCCATCGCGTGGTAGAGCACATAGCCCAATATAAAGTAAAAATTTCGTACCGCAGACACACTGCCGCCATTTTTCTCGATGTAGCGAAAGCCTTTGACAAGGTCTGGCATAACGGCTTGATTTTCAAGCTGCGGCGCTCTGGCTTGCCAGACTGTCTCGTGCGCATCCTGCGGGATTTTCTGTCAAATAGATACTTCCGCTATAAAGTAGAAGGAACTCTCTCCTCTCCCCGCCTCCTTCGCGCAGGCGTCCCCCAGGGTTCAACCCTCTCTCCTATGTTATACGCGCTGTACACAAGAGACATACCTCGTACCAGGGATGTACACTTGGCTATGTACGCCGATGATACCGCCCTATACACTTCTTCGCGTAACACACGCATAATAGCCGATCGACTTCAGAAAGCGGCCCGCGCACTTGGTGTGTGGTTCCGCCAATGGAGAATCGAGGTTAATCCAGAAAAGAGTAAAGCGATACTCTTCCCTCGCGCTCGTTCAGAGCAAATCTCTACCATCTATCTATTAGATAAAGCCATTCCCTGGGAAAAAGAGGTCAAATATCTAGGTGTCACATTAGACTCTAGACTCTCCTTCAAACCCCACGTCATGAAAGCTTGCAATAAAGCTAAATTCATTCTTAATAGATTATAAAATCTCATAAACAAGCGTAGTAAAATGTCACTTAGAAATAAGCTGACACTATACAAAACTTGTATAAGACCCGTCCTCTCTTATGCTTGTGTAGCGTTCGCGCACACTAAGCTAGATCCCATGCAAAAGGTACAAAATAAATCCTTACGTATCGATTCAGGTTGTCCCTGGTTCGTGCGTAACGTCGACCTACATAGAGATTTTGAATCGATTCACAAGCACTGCAAATGCTTAGCGAAGCGCTACTTTGAGCGCGCAGGCGCAGGCTCGCACGCGAATCCCCTCATCGTTAATGCGTGTGATTACATCCCTAACGCGCTCCCTAGACGTAGACGCCCGCGCAGCGTCCTTTTAGACCCCGATGACGCCATTACTATAGCGAATGCCCCGTATGTAGGTAGGAAACACACTACTCACACACGACACAAACACCGCGAAGACCAGCTTATTCAACGGCTCGGGTCTCGGCGGTTAGGGACCGTTAGCTCCCTTAGTTACTTCATGTCGCGGCTGGTTTGCTTAGCATAGGTGAAATCCCAGTCCGCTCGACGGCCGCAAGCCGAGGTTCGAGTCCTACAGGGGGCGCCCTTACAGTCGACTTCAAAATTATAAAATCTTTGTAAAATTATTTTTCACTTTTTAGTTCCTTGTTAGAAGTCGGTTTTTCTTTTTGTTAAAAATTAATTTATTTTACAATTTTAAGTGATGGGTAGATCTTATATGATGCTTCTTAAACGAGTGGTGATGGTGGTGGTAGTGGTTGTCAACGAGTGGTTGTGGTTGTCCTAGGTAAAACCTCACTTAATTAGGTATTATTTTTGTGCAAAGTTACACTTTGGTATATTGACAAGAACATACATAAAATGCATTCGGGCGAATTGAGAATCTCCCTTCTTTGAAGTTGGTTGAAAATGAGAACATCCTCTTTTTTGAGGTTGGTTGAAAAGAAATGCAACGATCAGAAATCTCACTTCTGACATCAATTTAAAAACTTTTTTGCTTGTATTACAGTATAATCAACTTTTTACCAAAAAAAAACAAACTTTCTCAATTTTGAACGGATAATCAGAACCTAACCAAACTTATCCAAATTATCCTTGAAGTATATCCTTTCAAATAAAAAAAGAATCATCGTAATCGGTTGGCGCGACATTGAGTTATTCGTCTATTTGTCGCGCACATACAATGCAAATTAAAGACTTATGTGATTTTCTCATAGATACCATTGTCAGACATGGACCAAAATAAAATGGGACCAAATGGGAAGCTTCACCTTTCAAATAAAAAAAAATATCAAAATCGGTTCACCCAGTCAAAAGTTATGAGGTAAGAAACATAAAAAAAAATACAGTCGAATTGATAACCTCCTTTTCTAACAGAAGTCGGTTAACAAAAATCTCATTTATCTCCTTTATCTTTGCCTCCACACCATAAATATTATTTCGTATATTTTAGAGTTAAAACATAGAAACAGGTTAACTAAACCCTTAAATGTTCACAATAGTAACATTTTTGATAACGTGATAATATAACTTAAATTTATTAATTATTTTAAAATGTTAGATCTTTAGTTAATAATAAGAAAATATGAAAAAAAAAACGATGAAAAGAGAAAAATAAACTTTACAAGACTCTACTCTATGCTCGTGATGTTCCTGAATACTTTCATTTCCTTGTTCCATATTCCACTTTTCAACCAATTTTATAGACATTGCTTATATAGACCAAACGCTTCGTCTTTTTACCACAGGAAGCAAAAGAATATGATTAATTCCTCCAAATGAGATTCGAACCCACAGCCGTGGCATTTATCAGACGTCAGACGATCAATTAATATTTTCTTTGTGTATATCTATACTAATATAATAAAACGGAGGAATCTGCTTGTTTAAACGCTCAGTTATCTGGAACTACTGGCCGGATTTACTTTTTGTTCATTTTGTATGAAAACTGCATTCTCCAGGTGTTATAGGCTATATATATATATATATTAATTCTTAGTTAGCCTTAAATAATGAAATAACAATAATTAGGAACGCCATCGTATTTATTTACACTTTACATAATACAAAAACAGTTTCATTAGTTCTAAAATAAAGTCCGCGACAGCCTACAGATGTAGGCTTTATCTGTTATAAATAAGTCACAAATAGACATTTTATGACAAAAAATAATTGAAGTTTGTATGGTGATATTTCAAAGTTTTTTTATTTTATTTGGCAAATATATTGAAACTTAAGAGCGAAAGATATTCCATTATCAAGAATATGTCAGGACTAACTAAGCTTTGACTTTTATAGCATTTTAATTGGACGTATGCTTTTAGAGAATATGTAGAAATTAAAATAATTCAACTCTTTGTTTACGAACGCATGGCTAGGCTTGAATCCAGCGGGGGACGCCCTTACCGCCGATTTCGTCCTCCCAAGCAGCCACACCACGTAGTGCTTGCACTTTCTTAAAATTATGAAAAATGATTGATGGTACGAGAATGCGGGCGAAGCCGCGTTTGGGCCGTTAGTATCATAATAAAATTGAAATGGTCAAACGAGGATTTATATACACATATATTATAAAACATATCGAATCCGCAAAGATAAATATTAATTACGTTCGGCTCATATGAATATTTATTAATAAATATAATAGGTATTTTAATCCTTTGTTTATCGAATACCTGATGTGGATGAAAATTTAAAATTAAAATTATTTTAATATTTATAATTATTATAAAGTTAAATTTTAATTTAAAATGTATCTTTATAATAAACTAGTTGTTTGCGTCAACTTTAAGACGTGACGTCCCGTTTTCGCCAAGATTTTCAACAAGAACATATAAATCGCTCTTAACTCTGAGATCAATCTCAAGATGCCGTTTTCGATCATCATTTATACACTCCCCAAACCTGAGTGCAATGACATGCAAAATTTCATCTCTCTAAGTCCACTAGTTTCGTCTGTGCGTTGTCAGTCACTGATTCGTTTTTTATAATATTACTTTAGACCACATAATAATTTTTAGGTATACTTTTTTATTCAGGTATATTTAGAAAGGAAAAAACTAGCGTCATGCTTTTAGTAGATTAGAGTATACCTAACGCTAAGACACTATACTGGCAAATTTCCGCCCGAAATTGAGAATTAAGTGGCAGAACCAAGTTTGTCATTTGTCGTACATAAAAATAATTTAAATATATTATGAAATGAGGCCATTGTGGCCCGGTGGTACAAGGGTTTGACTGTCAATGCGACGGTTCTGGGTTCGAGTCCCACTTGGGGAAATGAAAAAAATATGAAATATTTTGCGATGAATTGATTTTGCGTCATAATTAGGTGTTTTAGTGGGAACGCAGTGCCTTAGCCCTAGCTGCTTTGTGCGAGATACAGCGTGAAGTTAAACAAAATATATATATTCTAGAGAGGAATTTCGAGCCCACACTCATCATGTTTACAATCAGATGCTGTACCACTGCACTACCACAGCTTCTGTCTTAGAAAAAATCTACTGAGTTAAAACAGATAATATATTTTATCTAATAATAATATAACAGTAATTATGAAAATAATAACTCCGATACAATGTTTGAATATTATATGAAAAAAAATAACTTTCTATTTCTTTGGTTACACAAAACTGGGATTTATTTTTAATAATTTAACTATTATAAGTATTTACAAGTTAAAAAATAATATGCAAAAGTATGAACTACATATAGATAATTATATAAATAGAAAACATCGCATAGAAACATAATAATATTATAGACCACAAACTGTCATTTCTCTTCACATTGCATTCACTTTCTCCGTGAGATGGATGCTATAAACTCTATACAATAAATAATATAATAAAATAAAATATGAAAGACGTACAAATCAATGTAAATTAAAATAATAAAATAATTTAATGCAAAAAAATACCTACGCAACATTAAAAAAACACAAAGGTATGTATTACATTAAGCAGTAGTTAAAAAAATTAAGTAAAACATTCTACTTACAATCCAAATCAAATGTCTCAATGAAAATACACCAAACGCACAGTGAAACTAGCAAATTTACAAAAAAAACTATTTTTTATAGAATCCACTACTACGAAGTCACAGCACTAAATACTTACTACAGTACTAAGGGGACACACAGAAAGGACAAACTGTTTATTTATATATAAGAAACATTTTCGTCCATACAAATTTAAACAGTGGCAGGCGCTCGGCACTGCATAGATTCCATTCTGAACACTGTTTCAATGATATGAATGCTTGCCGTTTTTAAAGAGATAATCTTAATTGATAAGACTTTGTCACCGATTAGTACTTACAATTACGTATTATATACATATCTATTGTATATTGAATTATTGAATGTATTTATATTCTGCTTCTAGCTGTGCTTAACTCTGCACACCGCCGGGTAGGAACCTAGTGTTGAAACACTCCGCCACTTGCCGCAGAATTATAGAGGCATTGTGTGTTGAGTGGCAGAACTCAGCACACAATGCTTCGCTTCGCCTCGACATCAGAGCGAAAAAATGGAAATATATTTTTAAAATTTCAATTCCTACAAGCCTGGGGCTCGAGCCCACAACCAGTCGCGTTTACAGTCACACTTTATGCCCCTGCGCCATCATGACTTCAATGCCTTTCTGGCCTTGAATGTATTTTATTTGAATAATCCCATACTTAAATCCCGAAATGACTAATTGGACCAGCAAAGTTGAGTACCGCTACCCAACACGCAATATTTAGAAAATTGACCCGAAAATTAGAAACGGAATGTTTTAACATTAGGTTCCTCAGAAAAAGCGCGTTGCCATACAAAAAAACCTACTAACTAACTTCTAATTTTTTATCACATTGGACCTTACCTTCAAAAGTAACCTCAGGGAAGGTGAATTAGAGTAATTATTAACAATTATATAAGAAATAAATATTGGAATAATTTAAAGAAATTGGTGCATTTACATTTTCCTTGATAAAAAATAATTTTCTCTAACAAATAGGTGGAGGTAAGGTAAAGAACAATCATTACTAGCTAATGATACAGGTAATCTTACATTGCTTCTATATATGTTAGTATAGGTAATATTCAAATTACCTTGTCGTATAAATAGATAATATTTAAATATAAACATTAAAATTGTATCAACAGCTCGGCGGAAAGTGGACGCTTTGCCTCGACACCAGAGTGAACAAATGGAAATATAAACGTAAATAAATATTACACTTCCTCGAGTGGGAAGCGAATTCACAACCTGTCGCGTTTACAGCCACTGCGCCATGTCCAGCTTCAAATTTAAAAATATAAACTGAAAAAACAACTGTTTCAAGAGATAATCATAAGCACTATTTGAATATTACCAAAGGAAATAGGAATTTCTGTACAATCAATTTTCCTGTATTCATAGTGGCGTTACGAGCACAAACCATACCTTATTGTATTTAATCACGATTTTACTATATACTACAAATAGCTCATGCATACAGAACTATAATATAATTAATAACATCTATTTATTTTATATCTGTATATATATAATCTATTTTATATTTGTTATTGACTATATTTAACATAGTTTTGTTAGTACTTTTTTTAAAGAAAATCCAAAGATACTGTTTTTTATGTTACACTAGCTTTTGTTTTTTATATGGGAATCCCATAAAATTAATTTTAATCCGCTACTGCCAAGATTTTTATATGGGTTCCACAGCTCCATCTAGCGACAAAAAAAGAGTAATAATGCACAACAAGTGAAAGTGCAGATTTTAAAATATAAACAATAAAAAGATATCTACATACATAAACAACAAGTATGTATTTTTATTTATATATATTATATATATATATATATAGGTGAAATATCTTACAATGCAATAGTTATAGTTTCAAATTCCTATCATATAGAAAAAGAGAAAACGATCTCTTTTTGTTACATTATCCGAGCTTGAGAAGTGAACGTTTTAACAAAGTATTAAGGTCGAAGTGCTTGTATAATATCCTAGTTGAAGAAACAATATTTGAATTTTGACATCGACATTTATATTACGCGACGGAACTTAACGCTGCCGGCTGACACATTAAAGCTGTTCTACTATAATAAAATGTCATAAATCGGAATAGGCTTAAAAATTAGTACACCAACATTTTAATTAAATTCATTTTCATAAATTCGAAATTGAAGGAAAGTTCAATATAGGAACGTACAAAGGTATTTTCGGTCTGATGAAGGCCAAACGTGGACCAGGATTGATCCGTGAAAAGATCAAATGGACGGAGCTTCGCTTTGTTGGTGCACTAGGCACGTAAATAACTGAAAAAGTATGAAATAGCTCTACAGCCTCTGGGTAGTGGGTAGCATCGAGTGGATTGATTTATAGGAACAAAGGTCATATCATAGCGATAAATATTGCGTAATTTTTATAAACTTTTGAATCTCGGAGTGTGCTACTGGGAACGGAGTGCCTTATTACTAGGTTTCCAGATTTCCTCTGCTTATTTTTTTTTATACTGCTATTCGCGCGATTACTGCATGAAACTAGTTTTTATTACTTTAAAAGCATCATTGTGTTGTTTGGAAATGCTTACGCTCAACGGGTGATAAATAAAAGCAGCAATATTTAATATTTATAAACCTAAAACCATCATCCAATAGTAATAAGATGTATGTCTTAATAGATAGGTTATTTCCGTAAGAACAACTTTTGTGATGACAGCTTTGTTGTCACACTTGTCCGTTCAGAGATATATGGAGGAAATGAAATCTTTATTTAAATGTATTTTCCATTTATTCGCTCTGGTATCGAGGCAAAGCACGGCGTTAAGTTCCGCCACTTACCACGCAATACGCTCTTAAAAATACGTTCTCTCTGTGTGTGGGATACACCGTGACACTGTTTAATTAAAATAACATTAAATATTGCAGTATCTCATATTTCAGTAGATATTTTCCAGATTAAATACTCTTAAATGCAATTATTTGGTAGCAACGGTAGCCTAGCCTAGTGACGGTAGCCCTGGCCTTCGTATTAGTTAATAGATTTAGCCGCCCGCCCACGCCGCGACCCGCCGCGACCCGCCGCGACCTGCCGCGACCCGCCGTGACCCGCCCGCCTAACTACAACATATCATGGCGTTTTATTCAATTTCCAAGACTATTTCCACGTGTAAACATCATAGACAAGGGATTTTCGACGATTTAAGTTGTTTATAATTTTTAGTTATTGTTATATTGTGGTTGAGCGTAATGATGCGGGTTCGATCTAAGTTCAGAGATATGATTTTATTGTAAAATATATATTCTATCTTTTTTAGCTCAATTTGGTAGATATTAGGGCTGCGTATTCAAAACACTACGCCCACCGTCGCCAGAAACAAATTACGAAAACCATGGCAATTTGGACAATATCGAGATATTTCTGGAAAACCATCACAATTAATAACAAAAACAAAAATATAATTTTCATTTTGAGCTACCTTGCAATTATCGAATGAGTTAATTAAAATGTCACATCAGTCTTTGTGCTGCACTTTAATGGACCAGAAACGTAGAAGTAATATATAAATATATCAAATAAGGCCAGTCGTGGCCCAGGGGCACAAAGGTATGGGGCACTCGAGGAATTGAAATATTTATTTAAATGTATATTCCCATTAGTTATAAATATATATATATGACGGCGCGTTGCTATGTATTAGTATTAATTATAATTTCGCAAGTATTGCATTTCAATAATAATCGATTTATGTAATGGATTATATTAGAATAATATTTAAAATGGAACGGGTAACCCCGGTACCGGTACCGAGCGGTAGTAGGTATCGAGGAGTACCGGTAACGAGGAATAGCAGATGTCATTGGTTGACAGCTATGGCGTGAGATGTTCATCAATTAACCTATTGGCTCCTAATCTATTGTAATTTTGTTAATCTTGAGATTTATTATAAAACTTTTATGTAAACGAGTAATAAGACATTGTAGAATATAAGTGTGATATATAAAACTAATCCAGTTTATTCTATATTTTGTATCTTTAGTAATAAAGAAGATCTAATACCATTTCTTATATTACACTAATACCATTTCTTATATAGACTGAGATTAAAGCATCTTGCTCTATTAAAAATGTTAAGCTTCTTAAGAGTATTAGTAAAGGTACTTTAGAACCTATAGTTAAATTCTCATTACGTAGAAAGAACAAATTACTAATTTCTCCACTTTCTATCTTTCTCTTTCATGATATATATGAAGAAGTTTGAAAGAATATATTTTGCATAATAAAATACAAGGTTTCTTGACGTCATCATAGCGCACTCATGTGTTAAAACATTAGTGTCGTAATACTCAAGACCACGCTTTGTCTTACAGGCATATAAAAATAACTAATAGAAAAATTAACTTTATTACACAGTAGCGCCCGCTTGGACTACACAGTTATTGATTTATTAATATGGATTGTTTTCGTTCTAATATCATTATAATTAAACAAACAGAAAATAATGTATCAACCAATTCAATAAAACAATTATTTCTATTTTATCGAAAAAAAATCAAATTTATATAATTCATTCTTTCGAATAGGCGTCTAACGATGCTTGACTGCGTCATAATAACTTCAAGTATTAAAATGGAAGACCACATAAATCAGCTTTACGCTATATCCCGCACACAGCAGAACAGAACCTAGAGCTTAGACACTCCGTTTCCCACTGCGCAAAAGACCACATAAACAAAATAAAGACAAATAAATATGAAAAGATAATTAGTTACACAAGTTAGCTACGTTGAGAGGCTAGCGTAGTATTACATAAGTTATGCACAATAATAATATACGTTTTGATGTTATGATCACGATCGAGTGTGCGCATGCGCATATAAATATAATAAATAATCAGTTGTTTTGTTTTTCATCTTTCACAGTTTCCGCAGTAAGCTAAAGTAATAGGAAAAAATTGACATTGCACATTTTTCCACTATTAGATGCGAGTCGATGTCTTCACGCCATCCCTCATACAGCGGGAGAGGGTAGGCAGAGAGATTTTTTTCTGATATTGTGTGACACCGTGACAGATAGACAAACACCGTGGCCTATCTTGCAGGGAAATTAAAGTAATTAATTACCCCGATTGAGCATCGAACCCGTAACTATCAAGTTTACACACAGATATCCACTGTGCCCCGATAGCCAAACCTCACTTCACCTTATAAAATAGAAACAACGTTTCATTATTAATATGAGAGGCCAATCGTGGCGGATGAGGTACAAAGTGTGACTGTGAAATCGACTAGTTGTGGGTTCATTCCCCACTTGAGGAAATTAGAGCCGCGTGTGGATCCAGCACAGAATAGTCGCAATTTACAGTCTCTCTGTCTCTTTTTAAAAAAATAAATTAAATCAGCTTGGCGTTTGTTATACGCACACAGCAGTAGCAGCAGTAAGTAGAGGGAACCTAGTGTTAAGACACTCCGTTCCCCACTTTCCGCCGAGTTCTGCAGGCACTGCGTGTTCAGTGCCGGAACTTAACATCACGCTTTGCCTCAAAACAAGAGCGAAGAAATGAGAATATTAATAATTTTATTTCCTCGAGTGGGGATCGAACCCAAAACCAGTCGCATTTACAGTAACACTTTACCGTACATTCTCCTTTGTGTGTTTTCCATTCAACGTGACATTGGCGAAGTGATAAGTGCCGTGCACCACACCTGGCTTCAACAATAATAACTAATTATTTACTAATTCCACTAAATCGTTTATAATTATTAACTCAGATCAAAGTAAATTTTAAACATGTTGCCATGAAATGCTTTTATACACATTATACATTATTTTAAACAGTAATGATTGAAATCTTAATTAAAATCCACATAACGCTGTTTCATTAACAACACAATGTTCGTAAAATTTCTATCTATTATAATTAAATCGGATTTATAATTTTCTGGAATTAAGCATTCCCTGTAATGCTGGAATATACTAAAACAATTTAAATCGTTTCGTTAAGGGAAACAAAAAATTTAAGTTATTTAAGATTTTGTATTATCAAAGTCCGTCGTGGAGTCTGGAGTCTAACGGTGTACACGTTGGTCGTGGGTTTGATTCATACGTTGGGCAATGAATTGTTTTCATTTCAAACATATACTCAAAGAGATCAGTGCAAAACTAAAAACAAAGCCCATGCTGTAAAATATCTCTAGCTACGCCCATGGTTGTGGATTGATTACCTTATGCTTCGCAGCTGTAGCTTCTAGCTTCCCCACCAGAGAAGCTACAGGTGCGTTGCCTTACGGGGCCATGGGCAGCAATAACCACTTACATGTGACCTTTACGCTTTTGCAATGTCTTTTCATAAAAAAAAATCCTCAGCCTCAGCCTACTTTAGATATATATAAGTAGTTTTTTAACTAGTTTCCACGCAGTTTTACAAATACTAATTGTACAAAGCCTAAACATGTTTAATTTTTTATCACCGTTTTAAATGATTTTTTACGTTCAAAAATTCCATATTTCATACAAATTGGTTTTTTCTTCATTTTTACACCGTACTTTCATATTGCAATGTACGCAAGAGAAGAAGAAGAGTTAAGTCATTTCGTTTTCCTTTTTCAACCCTAGTTCTCGAGAATACATACTTTGTAGCATAGCTAAATGCCGCGAGTTTGATCAAAGCCGTTATGGCGTAGCGTTTCAATTCGGGGGAAAGATTATATTTCAATTATTTATTTCCACGCTAGCACTCCCTACTCTGCTTCTTTGTTTTTTTCTGCCTTCTGTACAGAAAACAACGTGACGCTGCTAAGATTTATTTCGTTTATAATACAGAAAAACAAAGTATAAAATGGAACGTAATAATACCATGAAGTAAAATTGCGGTAATGGTCTAATCACGGTGTTATCTGTAGTAATTAGTAGAAATAGTAATAGTATCGTCTAAACAACTGCAATTAAATATTGAAAGTAACACTGTCTTGTTGTATAACTAAGCAAATAGAAACACGCATTTTCACGGTTAGCACGGTAAACGGAGGGCATCTATTGACAGTAATACAAGTAAGTCCTTACTTCCCACCCCCATTTTCACACATTGTTTATAAAGTGGCGAAAGTTTGTTGACTTCCCGTGAACAAAGGTAGGTTCCCTGAAAATGAAAACCATTCAAACCCCTTGGATTCGAGTCCACATTCGTTGTGTTTACAATGCGTGTCAAGCTAATGCTACAACACCCTTACTACAATATCTCATTACTGCGCCTGTTTGTTTTACTTGGCACCGACTTCAAAATTATAAAATCTTTGTACAATTATTTTTCACTTTTTAGTTCCTTGTTAGAAGTCGGTTTTTCTTTTTGTTAAAAATTAATTTAGAACTCTTTAAACCGAGTGGGCACTCGAGCGAATTATAATTATGGGACTCATGGATTGACGGGTAGGCCACTTAAAATACCCAATAAAACCTGACTGTGCTCCTCCTCCTCACGGACCTCCTATTGTCCTGGGCTACGGATGCCAAAGGCAAAACATAGTATTTATACATCTATATTTTTTTACTCAGGTATTTTTTCTTATATAAAGAATTTATTTCCCTTCTTCTATTTCTACTTATTATTCTTTTTCGGTTTATTTAAGAAAATATAAGCCATATTTTCTTACTCATCCTATCGAAAACTGGAAATAATTTTATGCGTTCGAGCGGGCGAAGCCCGCCAATATCATATAGAATGCGAATACAATCAATATCAAATGTCAAAATGAGGCAGATCCTCGATAAGGATTATGTATGACGCTTGAATAATACTGCAGAAAATGCAATTATCTTTTAATAATTTTGTCTAAAATTTTATCTTTTGTATATATTAATTATATATCTAGATTAATATTATTAATTTACTATGTACATAATATATACATTTGTCATACATTAGCGTATGTTTTGGAGATATTCGGTTTGGGGTATTCTTATACGTAAACTTCATCATTAAGTAACTTTTAGTTTGAACATCCACGCAGAACTTAAACGTACTTGACAAATTTTATATATATAATTTTAAGGCCAGTCGTGGCGCGGAGGCACGTTGAGGGTTCGATCCCCATTCGAAGAAATTAAATATTATATTTCATATTTTCATTTTCTTGCTCTGGTAACGAGGCAAAGTGTGGCGTTGAGTTTGAGCCACTCAACACGCTACTCCTCCAAAATTCGGCGAAAAATGGAGAACGGAAGTGTTTTAATGGAAACGGAGTGCCTTTACACCAGGTTGCCATGTTTCTGCTGGCTACCTTCTGTTATGCTATGTGCGAGATATAGCGGATATAAATATATATTTAACATATAAAGCTAAATGTATGAGTACATTCTACCCTATCTTCCCCTTCCTTCTTTGACGTTTGTAAGTTCGACAGACTAAAAGTACTTAATATATAAGGAAGTTCATCACGTCGTCTTAACTATTAAGCACTGTACTGATATTTAGATTATTAAATGAGTAAGATAAATAAAGAGCTAAAAAATAATAAAAGGTACTTTGTAAGTTCAACAATAATAGGTACTCAGTTCTTAGCCTCGACACTACGAAGCGAAAGCTCACCACAGCGAAGAAATGAAAATATAAATTAATATAAATCTTTCAGTTCCTCGAGTAGGGATCGAACCCACAAACAATCCTGCGCCACGACTGGCCTCCTAATGGATGGTTGATGATGATGATGATGATGATTATATTTGTAATAAAATTAAATTTCTCTCTTTTTATCTTTCTATTATCTATCTTAGATGTATTAACCAAGCAATAACGAATAAGCAACAAGTAACATTAGGTACATTTGGTATTTCAGTTTGCAATACCAAAATAGACTAGTTTGATCCATCACTTGAAATTGATATGCTATAGCATTTTCTTATAGTTTAGAAATAAACTCCTAAGACTCGTGTTAGAAGCACAACCACATATAGACACATTTTTTTCGTCTATATTGAAAAAAATGTTAAGATATTCCATTCCCAAAAATACTCCCAATTATTTTGAGTCATTCCCTGTAGTGTTTTCCATTGTAGAAATGAAAATAATTTGAAATATAATAATTCTCGAAGTTGGAATCGAACCCACCACTATTACAAGAGTCAGGCGCTGTACTAATGCATCTAGGCGCCTGCAATATTCTTTATTTTTACACAAAAATAGAATCAAAAATAAATCTTCCTATCTATAGTTCTGTGAAGCTCAGGCGTAAATGCATGAAGATTACCTTAAGGCCATTTGAAGGAAAGCCAAAGAAAATAAATGTAGAAATCTTAATACAAAGTGCGGTACATTTTTTTAAAATTTGCTGTAAACTTTAGAAACAGCAATATTTATAATATTATTTTAAAAAATTAAATCAGCTTTAGCATCCAGCTCACAGCAGGATAGGCAGTGGGAAGTTCCCCACTTTCCACCGAATTCTGAAGGCATTACGTGTTGAGGGGCGGAACTCAACAACGCGCTTTGCCTCATCACCAGAGCGAAGAAATGAAAATATAAATTTAAATAAATATTTCATATAATAATAGAATGGGCAATTACACGATGGCAAATATTTAGACCTCGGTTGAATATTGTCGATATTAGTTTTGATTAATATACTAGTGAGGCATGTATGGTGGGGCTGACGACAGTGGACGAGCTGGAAGTGGTATACAGGGACCTAGCTAGGGATAAAGCCTAAAATTAAAAAATATATATACTGTAAGAAACTATAGGAAATATTAAATAAAGTGGGAATGGTAATGAATTAAAACATGGCTTCAAATAATTCTTAAACAACTAAAGGGAATTATCTAGTAGTCTTATAACAATATCCGATTCAAAAGAATTCATCGGGCAGAGTGACGTTCGCAATCCTTTTCTTTCGGTCGCCGTTGACAGCCCATAAAGGTGCCAACCAGTAATTCAAGTCATCCTCATATATCCTCTATGGTCATTATTTCTAACAATACATAATAATATTTATTTTGCATTCCAAAATGTAAAGTCACGTATTTTACAAAGAATTTCTTGGGTATATTATATTTATAGAGTTGTTACAAAAAATAAGAATCCTTGCTAAAAAAAATTATCAATTGATGCAGATTTACATCAATGTAATAGCATTATTATAATGAAAATAAAACGTCCCATAAATAGGAATCGAACCCACAATAGTCGTGTTTACAGTCAGACGCTGAGCCACGACGGGCTCAATAATTTTTTTTCTTATATTTTAAGGTTTATTAATACATTTTTTTGTCTTTAATATAAGTAAAGAGAAACTAAAATAGTTGTTAGTCACGTTAGGCTCTTATATGTAATTCATATAATAATTATTATTTTTATTTAATTATTTTTGCCTTTACTAGGCAATTTAATATAACTTAAAAAACATAATATACGTATAAAATATAAATTTATTCTGAAAATGGAAATAAAACATATTTATATGATATAATTATATTTATTAATATTAAGGATATATATTTTCATAAGACGATAGAAACTTAAATATGTTACATATTTAAATTATAGTTTAAAAAAAAAAAAAAAAATTTAAATTAATTTTATAATCCTGCTTTTATTTCTATATAAGTATAAGTAAAGTATTAACTTAATTGATTAAGTTACTTTAAAATTAACCAAAAACTAAAATTAATATCGAATTTTCACATGTCGATCACTTTGACTTCCCTTTGCATGTCTCATCCATTTTTCATTTTTGTGTTCCTCCACGTTTATTATAAACCCTTTAGGTTCCTTGGAACTATCATCTATAAAGAACCTTGAAGTCGAATCATAAAGTACTCTTAAACTGAAGAAAACGAAGAAATCAAATCCTGATATGAGTGTGAATCCCAACATAAGGCTTAATAGTCCACCAAAAGCGGCTAAAAAGAAAAAATAAATAATGGTTAAAAGAAAGAAAAAAATGATTATAGGTTCGATTTCCATTCGGGGAAATTAGTTATTGTTTATAAATATTTTCATTGCTTTCCACCACTAAATATGCAACAACAATGCCTCGAAAATTCGGCGGAAAGTGGGGAACGGAATGTCTTAATACTATGTTCCTTCTGCCTACTCTGCTTTTCCTCCTCTTTGCCATACCCATTCTATTAGTAGGGTCTTCGAATAGTAGGGTATACCGCGGGGAACCTGGGGACGTAGTGTTAAGACACTCCGTTCCCATTAAAAGGAAGTGCAAAGCAAAGCGAAGTGAAACTCAACGCTGCAAATGATAATCTTAGCTTAAAATATAAAAATATATGTAAGTATATAATATATATTTCGTAATGTTTGATATTAATCACTTCCATACAGAGCCCCACATTTACAAACATTCGTTAAAATAAGAATAATTTTCCTTAACTAACAGCTAATGTAAACAGTACTATATTTATTGCGCTCTCAACTCGTACTCGCACTTCACAAAGGTAGCGTCTTCATGGAAATATATTCTAAAAGAATATTAGAATATAATGAATAATATTTACTAATATACTTTGAACTATTACTATATGTTTTATTGAAATCATGGTAAAGTAGGCAGAGGGGACTTCCCGTATTTGTAGATCCCCTTTCAACTCCTTAACTCTGAGAACGAGATCTTGGGCCGTTTTAATTAATAGACCAAACTTAATTACCAGGCCAGTAATGGCGTAAATGAAATATTCCCTCGTTCTAGTAACGAGGCAAAGCGCGGCGTTGAATTCCACCTCATACATAATGCCTGTTGAAATTGACGATAAAGGGGAACAGAAGTGGTTTAACACTACGTTCCCAGGTTTCTTCTGCCTACCCCGTTATGTGCTTGAGGATAAAAAAACAAGAAAAAGAAAATATTCATAATATAAAATACATTTTCATAAAAAGAGTTAAAAATGCAACGATAATCCCGAAACAAGACATTTTCGTACAGAATTCCAATACATATAGGCTAATAATCCCGGCAGTGGATAATACGTTAAAATTTTATAAAATATTTTACAATCCCAGTAGTTTTCAATTTAAATGGAATTTAATCACATGTGTATACTATTTATATTTATGTATTTATATAGAATATTTTAACAAAAATTCTATAAACGATTTGTATTCAAAATACTTTTATTTCAAAAAAACATGCAGAGGTGGGTACGATTAAAAAGCATCTTCCTCGGTCTGATAAAACAAAGAACGCAGATTTACATAAATTCACAAAATGGCTAAGATCGAATAAGAAACGGATATAAATAAAAGTAATATTTTATTTTCTTGGTCGTCGTATGCCGCAGCAAGGTAGGCGGAGGATCTCTGGGAACCTAAGACATTCGATTTTCCATTAAGATATTCCCGCTCTCCTCTTTGCACTGAATTTTCGCTTTTCCTAGTTACCAACTCGTGAGCGAGTGGGAATTGAAGAATCCAACCCACAAACGTAGCGTTCACATGCTTGTGCCCCTGTGCCTCTAGCCTATCTTATTATAACTAAAGAAACATAAGGAAACATAAAGAAACATAAAGAAACATAAAGAAACATAAAGAAACATATGACATTATTTAAAATTATAATAACGATCTCTATATTGCTTTAATACCTCTATAACCTGTCCATACTCGCTACAATGTAATTATAGTGAAATGCAATTTATAAAATAATTGTGTATCTCCTATAATTAGAACTACAAAGACTTGTTAATTACAATAAGGTTCAATCATTTTAGTATAGGAGTGTATACATGTATGGTTTTAATGAAATTATATATGGACGCGCGTGTGGCGTTGAGTTACACCAGTCGAATTCTGTTGGAAAGATGAGAATGGAGTAATTTGACACTAAGCTCTTTGTGCACACGTTACTATATATGGGGTACAACGTGAAGCTGAAAAGAAAGAAGCAATTGAAAAATATATTCTAGGAGGATTTGACTAAACGAGGCGGCAGTTTCAATAAATAGAACATTAGACTTCTCTACATATTCTTCTAAATACACTACATTCGTGCATGGTCGAAAAAATACGAACTTGGCATACAGGCAAACAAAAAAGTCATTCTATAAGGTATTCGTTAAAAAGAAAAAAGAAAACGTTTTAAGAAAAACGTTATTACGTTGCTTAGCTCTAGAAAACCTTATAGTTATTATTATTACTAATCTAGGCATTAACTACTAGATTATCTAACTTCACTTCAGTGAAGTGAAGTAAAGTGAATTTCATTGAAGTCGTACTCGAATAACTGTGATGGCGTCTAACTAAATATTAAATTATTGAAGCACTTCTGATGTCATAACTTCGTGCAAGCTTGAACTTCGATCAGGCATTTTTTACAATCGATCGAGTATGTTATTCGATAACATTTTTATATGGGAAAATTATAATTATGTCACCCATATTTTATGGGCAGAAAACTTTTTTTTTGCTTTTCGCTGTATTTTGCATACGGCAGGATAAGTTAAGAAAAACAACCAAATTTTTTATTATAATTAATAATAGATACTGGACGCCGTCGTGGCGCAGCGGCACAAGGGTGTGACTATAACGCGACGATTGTTGGTTCGATCACCATTCGAGAAAGTGAAATATTTATTTACATTAATATTTCCATTTCTTCGCTCTGGTATCGAGGCAAATTAGTACTGCTATTGAGTTCTGCCACTCAACACGCAATGCCTCCAGAATTCGGCAGAAAGTGGGGAAGGGAGTGTCTTAACACTAGGTTCCCTCTGCCTACCCTGCTGTGTACAGGACACAGCGTGAAGCTGATTTGTTTATTTTTTTTATTCAATAGATAACTAGTGGGCCTGGACGCGGCTACGCCCGCTTGTACTATACGATTATGTATTAAATATATTTATGAAATTATTTACGGTTTTCAATAGAATTTGTAAGAACATATAAGCCTAAATAATTAAAATAAGTTAAAAAAGAATAATAAGTGGAGATTATTAGATAAAATATATGTGTAACCGAAATGAACAAACAAAAGAAGTAAAAGTAACTACAGGAAATTCTTAATATTAGAAAAATTACCTAAAGTTTGCCGTGCGCGCGTACTAAACATTTTTCTATTTGAAATAATTAATATTTTTTGCGAACAGTCTTAAATAAAATCCCAAATGATTAAAATTACGATATTTTAAGTGTATAACATCGGTATAGATAACCGAACTGAGATAAATTAATAAGTAATAGTAGTGATAAGCAGCAAATAATTAAATAAAAATTAACAGTAATTCGCAAATATATAAAAATTTACAAAACCATCAAAGTCATATTATACCTACCACTCGTAGGCTAGGTCATTCCGAATCACTGACATCTCCTTAATTATTTATTAAATCATTATACAGTAAACTATAAGTTCCATCTAGATGAAGTGCTAAAAGTGACTATTATATTTATTTTCATAAGGATGAATATGAAATTATAGAAATCATCTATTTTTTCTTAATATATACAAATCTATATCTATAGTATATAGCAACGCGGACTTTTTTAAACAATATTTTTGGAGAATATTGTTTTTGTGTCTCATAAGGTTGAGTCGGCACGCGCCATGTATGCGTTAAGCAAACTTTTTTTTTATTTTTTATGGAAAAAGGACAAGGCAAACGAGCGTACGGGTCACCTGGCGGTGATCACCGCCGCCCACGACCCCGTGCAGCACCAGAGGTGCTACAGGTGCGTTGCCGGCCTTTGAAGTGGAGATAGACGCGCTTCTTGAAGGCACCCATATCGTACCGACCTGGAAACACTGACGCGGGTAGGCCATTCCACAGTTCGGTGGCGCGTGGAAGGAAATTTCTACGAAACCGCACAGTAGTGGAGTGCCACATATCCAGATGGTGTGGATGATATTTAAGTTTGTGACGTGCTGTGCGGTTAGAAAATTCGGCGGCAGGTAACAGGTCAAACAGTTCCTCAGAACACTCACCATGATAAATGCGATAGAGAACGCACAGCGAGGAGACGTCTCTACGCAGAGCCAAAGTGTCAAGCCTTTCACAGCTTACTGGGTCCTTAATGATTCGAACAGCTCTACGTTGTATGCGATCAAATGGGT
>JAAIXI010000199.1:422124-500944 GCA_013403645.1 Heliconius nattereri
AATATTTTTGGAGAATATTGTTTTTGTGTCTCATAAGGTTGAGTCGGCGCGCGCCATGTATGCGTTAAGCGAACTTATTTTGGGTGACGTTTTCTAACAACAAACTTTGCAAATCGTTGCTTAGCAACGGCGGTTGTTATAAACATGGCGGAATATATTGCATGTCAAATTAATAAGTATTTTAATATATTGGTTTATATCGAAAATATTACAAATATGAGAAAAAAAAAGTATCCTATGTTCATCCCGAGACCCTCAAGTATCTCTACATGAGTATTTTATTACAATTAAATTAGCGGTTTGGCCCTGATTGCGTAAAAGAACGACAGACAGACAGATAGACAGAGTTACTTTCGAATTTATAATACTCGTATAGGTATGGATTCTACTGCAAAATTATTATTTTACAGTTTCAGCGTAAATTAATCACTGGTAACTTCCATTAACTTGGAGTTAACTATAGATAATTTCACGGAAATTCGTGAATTGTATCATTATTATCAGCGTGAAGCTGATTTTTTTTATTAATACGTGAAAAAAAACCACTGAATTATTTGAAGATCAATTTAAATGGAAAGAAATAAGAACAACGAAATAAATGATACCACGTTTCCTAGAGACGGAAAGTACGTAACAAATGTGGAAAGGCCTATTGCTGCAGGTAACGAACTTAATAGTACCTTAACTACATCTATGAGACGACGCAGCGAGGCCGTACAAAATGGGTCTTGCAGAAGAAGAATTAAAGAAAGGTTAATAATGCTCTGGAGATACGATCTCTGCGTAGGATATGCGAAAGAAAAAGTTTGTATTTATTAATAAGAATACAAATATTATGTTGAAAGGGGAAGTAGGTCCCTCACATGATAAGCCGACGATATGGTCAAGGTTGCGGAAACCCACTATTCGGACCGCATAGAACCAATCGCTTTGGAAATCCTTGAAGGTCGTAGGCAACAACGAGCGCTGAAAAGCTGATGTAATGTTAGTTATGATATAACAATATCATCATACCCAAAGCATACCTAAAATTACTAGTATAATAAAAGACATTTTTTACAAAGTTTTGAGCTTCTTTGAGTGGCAGAACTCAACGCCGCGCTCTCTTGCAATAATGGAGAAATTAATAAACTTATTTCACGTTGCAGTATCATTATAATAATAGATAATAAATATATTGAATTGACAAATGTAAATACAAAGTATACACTCTTGTACATTCAACTTTGTTATTTTTATGAGGAACGGAAAGTTTCTCTTCCTTCTCTTGTGGCCGTTGTTCTAATACTGAAAATACACATATCGTGAAAATACAAGCAAACTAATTGTTCTTTGTTAAAATATCAATAAGTCGGATTTGAGTGGTAGAAAATTGTGTCATACTAATATTTACACTTCAATATCGTTACAATGTTATCAGAATATAGAAAGAGTGGAGAAAAGGGGCGAAGTGGGTATAATTCTAGTTAGCATCACATAAAGTAAATAGTGGCCACCTCAAATTTTAATTCTGACTTTTTATCTAATCAGAGTGGAGGAATTTTATTAATACATCCCCCCAGGCATCGAACCCAGATACATCGCGTTTGTTGTTATACGCTTAAACTTATTATTATATAATAGCCAAATTATACAAATCTTTATATAAATTGTAACCTACATATATGTTGTTCCGAATCATCTAAGTATATAACTGCAAAGTTTAATTTAAATCCGCTCAGTAGTTTTTGTGTGAAAGTGGAAAAACTGACAAACATAACATTTCTAATACTAGTAGGGTAAAGTTTAAGTTAGACGTAACATTTTAAACATTAATCATTCAATTGTAAATTTAATATTTTTTTTATTTTCTAGATTTTTTTAATATCCGGTCATTACCTAAGAGTACTGTGCAGAAATCCAAATGAAGATTTAAAAACTTTACTTTACTTAATGGGCGTTCTAATATGAATATTAGAGAGCAAATCGATATGTCCACTGGTTCCAAGATCTCTGCGAACTTGTATCCTATCTAAAATGTTCACTTCCGCCCACGCGGAACTAGCACCCCCTTACCCCCCCTTACATGTGAATTGAGCCAACCATAGCACCTACAGACGCTGTCCCTCTGCGAGACGATGGCCTATATTATTTAATTATCAAATTTTAAAAAACGTAAGCAAATTTCAAGATTTATTAAGAGTAATTATTATAATAAACATCCACTCTATTTATTTTGTTATCGCATCTATTAATAAATAGATTTATGATTGCGTACAAAAATGTCGATATCACATTTAAGATATAACTTTGCATGTTGTTTACCATTTTTAGGGTTCCGTAGGCCAATGGCATAAAACGGAAACCTTCTAAATTTGTCATTTCTATTTGTCAAAATCGAAAATATAACTTTGTCACTTATACAGACACTATGGAAAACTAAGTTATTTATTGTTAGCGAAAAATTATACTGCTACTTTGGTTAGGGCGTAAATCGATACTGCTGCTGTCTGTGCTTACTACTGTACGGAACCCTCCATATAAGCGAGTCCGACTAGCACTTGGCCATTTTTTTATCAATTAACTACATCAAAGTGGATTTTAGATACAAATCATTCTAAAATCTGAAGCGTCGCGGCCGTCATACTAAGTCATATCTTATGAAAATTTACGCAAACAATGAGTCGATAAATCGATTTTTTTGTGATATAAACAGATATATTATTTTCGTAGATATATATTTTTAAGATGTTTATTGAAAAAATAGTGTTATCATGACGCATGTGGGATTTTCCTAAGTCCAAACGGTTTCAATGCTAGTTGAATAAATGTTTAACTTTATAATAGGAAAAGAATAACGAGATTGTTTCTATGCAATGCTTACGAACGGAGAGAACGGAGTGACTTATTATAACTAAAATCATAATAAATTTAAATATAGAAGTGGAGACGAAATACGAGGAGAGCAGACCGCACCATCACATGGGACTAATAATGCACAGGAGAGAGAGAGAGAGAGCAAGTAGCAACTTAAATGAATAACCTGTTATTCATTTCAGTTGCTACTTGCTCTCTCTTCTCTCTTAATGAGATATTTTATAAATATAGAAAAATATGTCTATAATAACATAAGTCTAGTTCTAGGTAATACCTAAAGAAAAAATATATTAAAAGAAATATATAAGATGACAAAAGCTACTGACCATAAGGTACGGTCTGAAGTGTAAGTAAGTATTAAAATAAAAAAAATGCGCCTCTACGGCGTCATTTCATAGAATTTATCACTTAAATAATAATACATAAGAACAAGAACATAAAGCATGAAGCATCTATACAAACGGTTTGCGTTCCGCGAAGTGAATACTTGACAATTGTCGTTTAATAATATTTATATCAACACATTGATATTAAATTCAATATTGATTTTATTTCATTTCTCCGTTCTCCGTGCCCTACTTTCCGCTGAAATTTTGAGTGACGAAACTCATCGTCGGCCTTCTGCTGTGGTGCCGGAGCGAAGAAATGAAAATATTAATAAATAAAAATTCATTTTCTCGAGTGAATACCGAACCCATACCCGGGGCTACAATCACACCCTTGTTCCCCTGCGCATTAATTTATCTTAGCTTATAAATAGTTCCTTTCTTAATAATTGAAAGCCAATTAATTATATACCATTCCAACCATAAGGACCTCTAAAAAGAACCATTGAAAGTGGGATACATCTAAAATCGTCGTTTCTCAGAACTGAGTATTTGATGATCGCATTAGTTTCGAGTAAGACAATTCAGTGCAGTATATTGCGGAATGAGGATCGATATTGAGTAAATCTCACGTCGCCCTAAGCTCATATTAGTGACTAGCAACCCACTTGCGGCTTCGCCCGTTTGAACTGTATTATTATTGGTTTGCTAGTTTAAATTGAGTTCGTATACTAATGATCATGTTTTACGCTGTATTTATATAGGGTAGACACCAGGGGGAAGAAATGAAAAATATTATATTTCATTTCCTCTTGTGGGGAAAACCCAAAACCAGTCACGTCTACAGTCACACTTTGTGTCCCCGCGCCACGACTGGCCTCTATACCAATGATATTACCATTTGAAAGACAATATGTTCATTAAACTTAAGTTTCCAGTAAACCAGGCAGCCGTTATATTTATAACCAAATATTTTTTTTGTATTTCGCAATTTTCACATTGTATTTTAAGCCTAAAAGCCTTTAGTGGACTCAACAACAATATTTGTAACGTAAAATGATATTCGTGTTAACATAATTGAGGGAGAATTGTGAGTTCTAATCCATTCAAGGAAAGTAACCAATTTCCTTTTTTTTAAAACGGCATTCACTATCGCCACAAAATGTTTAAGTCTGTAATATCTTTCTTATTACTATTTATATTTCCCCTTTCTGACAGGACAAAATGTGGTGTTGAGATCCGTCATTGATTGCTTTAAGATACACACAATGTCTCGAATTCGAGCACAATCAGGTGATCGGAATTTCTTGAGACATTAGATTTGATAAGCCGTATAGTAGTCTCCAGTATCCACCCCCACAGGCGGCTGGGAGAAGCTTTTTTCAAGAATAAGCTCACTTTTGTCAACTAACCCTATAATTTAATTAAAAAATATGTGATTTTATCCTCACGCATCTTGTTGAATGGATGAGTGAATAAAGAGAATTCTCTCCACCCTCCTGGTATCTAATAATATTTATTACCTGTGTTACAATAATGCTTACCTAAAATATTTTGCCAGTTAAAATACGCATCTCGTCTGTACCTCGTCGCTACTAGATCGTTGAAGAAAATGTTGATCACGGAACGATTCTCCAGATTTATTGCGTCACTAGAAAAGAAAAATGATTATTATTATATTTTTGATATTATGATAATACTTGACCGGATAACAAGGACCATAGACGAGAATCAGCCAGGGTTTCAAAGAACAGGCAGGGTTTCAAAATGGCTTCTCAGCCATCGACCACATCCACACCATCAAACAATTGATCCAGAAATGCAAGGAATATGGAATAAACTACTACTTAGCATTTATAGATAACAATAAAGCATTTGGGAAGCCCTCACCATACAACAGGTCCACAGTAAATATATCAATATAATAAATAACATATACAAAAATATGACAGCTAAAATACGCACCGAAAGAGTAGGAAGATATTTGCCCGTTAGAAAAGGAGTTAGACAGGGAGATTCCGTAAAACAAAACTAATGACAAATTACATTATAACCCCCATAATACCAGATAATGCTGCGCAACTGAAACATGTAAACGAATATACATACCTAGGCCAAATAATATCTCCAACAGACATTACAACAAAGGAAATTCAAAATAGAATAAAGTTAGGATGGAAGAGGTAGTGGGCTCTAAAAGACGTTTGACGAAAGACGAAATTTCAGATATACCAATTGAAGGAAAGAAGAGAATATTTAATACATGCATTCTACGAAGCATGACCTATGGGTGTCAAACATGAAGTTGTACAAATAGAAACATAAAATCTTTAAAAAATTGTCAGCACCGAATGGAAATAAGCATACTCAACATAAGATTAAAGGATAAAGTTATAGAAACGAATCAAAATTATAGATATTACATACTAAATTAGACAACTGAAATGGAAATGGGCAGAACACCAAGGAGGACAGTATAACAAGAAATAATACGGAAAAATGGATGAACGAATTAACGTAATGGTGTCCTAGATATAAAAAGAGAAGCCCAGGCAGGCAGTAGCGAAGATGAGAGGATGATATCAAGGAGGTGGCAGGATCATGTTGGACGAGGATAGCAAAGGATAGATCGTTGTGGAAAACACTTGGCGAGGCCTATGCCAAAGAGCAAGACAATCATGAAACCGGTGTCTAATAAAAAGAAAAATAAATACATTGCTTTACAGTAGTTATGAGATGAAATGTAACATCTAAGATTGTTTTTTATTATTATTTTTTATATATATTTTTTCTCGAAATATAATTTCGGTTAATATGAACCCCACGAGCTTCAACCCAAGTATGGTCCATTTCCTAGAATTGGTTGGGAAGTAATGTCTTCCTGTTATTATTATTATTATTATTAGTAGTAGAGAAATTTAATTATAATTATTCTGAGGAATGTTAGAAAAAAACATTACTGGAATTTCATAATAATAACAGTAAAAATTATTGAAGCAAAAAATAATATGTACTGGCTTCCCTTTCTCATTTATCATTAAGCTTTTTGGTTCACGTTATATTGTGCATATAGAAGGGTTAGCACAGGGAATCTAGTGTTAAGACCCAGGGTACCTAGATTTTTAAGATATTTCGATAGAGATTAATCGAGGTAATCGTGGAGCAGTGGTACAGCGTGTGACTGAAACGCGATAGTTCGATTCGATTTCCGATTCGATTCGAGTTCGATTCCCTCATGGGCGAATGATGTATTCAATATTTCAACAAAGTTCCCTCTGCCTACCCTGCTATACATGAAATACAAGCGTAAAGTTAAAAAATAAAGAAAAGAAGAAACAAAATATAATTGCAAATTCATTTCAATTATTATATCACTAGTCACTAGTCATAGTTAACTAAAAACGGAGTCCTCGAACATCGATACGAAGTATGGAACGTTGCCTGGTGAAGCAAATATCACATCACGTTAATTACTTCAAGTTGGAAAACATTTTGTTTCATGGGCAACATTCATAGGTTACAAGCGAGCATGGAATACCTGGAGTCAGTAATACGGGGAAATTTCGTTTAGAAAATACAGTACAGTCAAAGAGTCGTGCCCGCCCTGAAGTTAGGTTTTTTGAATATTTTCTTTCTCTTCTCTTTTTCTGAATATCATATTACAGGGTAGGCAGAGAGAACCCCAGTATTAAGACACTCCGTTCCCCACTATCCGACGAATATTCGAGGCATTGCGTGCTGGGTGGAACACGACGCTGCACTTTTGCGTTGGTACTAGAGCGAAAAAAAAAATTAATAATAAGCATAAAAAATAAAAATATCTAAAATCAAGTCTGCCCAGCCGCCTACAGCTACTTCCAGAAAGGCCACGTCTACCACCCATATTTACTAACTACTTGTGATAAGAGAGCTACTTGCATTAGTTTGTCAGTACCTTAGTTATTTAGCAAATTAATGAAATTGCACTTTCATAACTGAAATAATTTTCATAATAGTATAACTCAAATTGAAATTTTTGAGAAATCCTTATTAATAAAGAGGCTAGTCGTGGCGTGCGCACATGTCTGTGACTGTAAGCGCGACTGGCTGTGGGTTCGATCCCAGGAGAATAGTTATATTAAAATTATTTTACAAGTGTATAGCGTGGTATTGAGTTAAGTACTAAGTAAGTACTGCGTGTTGAGTGCCGCCATTCAACTCAAATCTCGAAAATTGGGCAGAAATTTAGGATCGGAATGTCTTAACACTGAATACTTTCTAGTATGCAAGATAAAGCTCGTCTATTTGGGCTACCTACTTTTAAATTTAAATACATTTTAAATAAATATTTAATTTCCTCAATTTTAGTATTGACATTTCATATTATTGAATTATTTTTATTTCTCCGCTTTAGTAAGTAAGCCCCGCATTGAATTCCAACACTCAACACTCAAATGTCACTGTCAATGTGAAGATTCTGAAAATGAATGTGAAAATGCTGAAAAAAAAATATGGCGGTAAAAATCTCACAAAAATGCAGTCCCGCTGACTGGCACGCCGGTGGCCAGCTTCCCCATAGCGACTTCTAAAGGATAATCGAAGTGTTCGCACTCGGGCATGCACTGTATCAACTTGACGTTTACATCCGTGTGCATAGTGTCGTTCTCTTCTCTCTCCGCTATTATATTAGGACCTGGGATTGAATAAAAAATATTTCTATTATTCTTATTTTTCATACATCAAAACTGAAATCAAAACAGAAATAGAAATGTAAAGTAATTTTAATATTATTTTAATATTTGAAAACTTAAGTAAGCATTTTTTTTAGCTTCCCGCTGCATCCCGTACATAGCAAGGTAGGAAGCAGGGAAGCTGGGAACTTAGTGTAAGACACTACGTAACCCCATTTTCCGCCGAATTCAGAAGGCGTTGTATGATGAGTGGCGGAACTCAAAGCTACGCGGTGCCTAGTTACCAGAGCGATGAAATGAAAATATTAAGTATTTCATTCCCTCGATTGAGTATCCAACCTGCAAGTGCCCAAAAAAACTTGGCAGACACACTTGGCAGACTTTACTTCACATATCAGTTCAACTTCACCATGTCTGTCTTTTTTTAGCTTTAAACGTAAACTAGTGTTAACACACTCCGTTCCCCAAATTTTAGAGAACATCTCTATATTCATGTATAAACATGTCGCATGTTGAGCAGCGCAACTCTACCATGCGTTTTGTCATGATTTCGTAGCGCCTCGCTCTCCTAATGAAAATAATTTATTTTTGCAAGGTTCAATCGAACCCACAGCCATTGTGTTCCAAAAAATGAAAAAAGCGAAATTAAATAAGAAACACAAACATTTTTTTACTTACTAATAACTCTCTCCAAACACTCAATATCACGAAAATTGCATATTCTGTAGTAATCTGAAACATAGAACAAATGACCACAAGCTAAAATAAAAAGTTAAATAAGTTATGGCTGATGCTGTATGAGCTCCAGCTTTATAATTCTTTTCTCACTGAGAAGCAGCAGTATTGCGTTTGACCCTGATGGTCCTAGGTATATATATATAAACTATAAACACGCTAAATCAGCGCCCTAAATTTATTCGCTACAAATGCAATTGTCAAATTATGTTCCACTATTGTTTTGTAGCGTATAAATAACCAAATTAAATATACAATAAAAGAATTGAATATAAGGTCTCGTCTCATTAACATCGCCATAATACAGTAGCCCACATATTCATTAATATACGAGGCGTAAGAGTGTAACTGTAAACAAAGTGTTTATGGGTTCGATTCCTACGCGGGGTAAGAAATTTAATATTTTCGTTTTCTCGCTATGGTAACGAGGCAGGGTGCGGCGTTGAGTTCCGCCACTCAACATCCAATGCCTTACAATTCGGCGGAAAGTGGGGAACTAATGTGTCTTAATGTAAGCAGAGTGTTTATAATACTAGATTTCCAGGTTCCCTCTGCCTACTCTCGTCGATGTGCAGGAGATAAGTTTTTTTAGCGTGTGCTAAGAAATAAAAAAAAACTGACCTGTTTGTGGAAAATAGAAAGGTATACAGTCGCATTCGTTTATTAATATTTGAGTTTTCTTCAAAGCCATGCAATTGTGAAATGAATATTGGTGAAAATTCGATATTTTTACCTGGAATCCAATAATTATATTTAAATAAAAGACTTTAAAAAATGTACAGAACGGATATGGTATTTATACCCTGAAAAAGAAAAATGTTTTTGTGTATCATCTATTAAATATTAGATACTGAGTAAAAATAATAATAAATGAAGTACATCTGATTGTAGACGCGATGGTTGTAGGTTCAAACTCGTGACAATGATGTTTTTTACGCCAAATAGGCTTAAGAATATTATTTAATAATAATAGTATAAGAGTAGTAGGTTTAATAATTGTATTATAACAGACATAAAAGTGCAGAAATTATATAAAACTCTTATTTTATCTAAGTTTAAGGGGGGTAGTAAGTCCAATATCGATTGTGTAATGACCATACAATCTCGTCATATCATATTTTCTACATTTTCTACCATATTATCTATATTATGCAATTACAGAAAATATGGTAGACAATACCGCAGTTGTGCAGTATGCAGCTGTACAAGTTATAATTGTGTATTCAATACAAATCCGAAGAAAAATTAATATGAACATTTTTTTTTTCTTTAACTAACCAAATAAAAAAGGCCGAAAAATGGAAAAGGCCGAACAAAAATGTATTTACGTCTTCTCAAACATAATTCTTAGATCTAGGCATTAAAATTATCTAGATAGATATTATAGTATAGTATAAGTATTTGTTTATCGTTTCATTGATCTCCAAGCTTAGATAAACTAATATTAAAATTTAACATAATACATTGTGCCGCAATTGCAGCGTTAGACTTTAGACCATAGTGGTACAATTCCTATTCGGAAAAAATATTGCGGCTCTTCCGGTAGAATAAGAGAAAACGTGGCGTTGAGTTCCGCAATCTAACAAGCAATATATCTATTATTATTGTCTTTTTTTAGAAAAAACAACTTAATAATATAACACACGTGCCTTTTTTACGTTATTATTTAAAAAATTGGCATTATTTTTTAATTAATCTCCAGTGTTATTAGAAAGGAGATGGACATGGTGAACGAAGTGTCTTAAGACTAAATTCCTCTGTCTTGTCCCGCTAATCATCCACATTCGTTAGTGAAAATTAAAAATTAATTAATTAAAAAGCAGCTATTTTAGTTTTACAGGAGTTTCTGTTAACTTAGCTACAATCCTATTGTTTACTCAAGAGAATAAATGAAAATAACCATATTGATAACTGTCAAATGTATCAACAAGTACCTACAGATTAGACACTGCTAAAGGACTCCTACAGGACCTATAAGTAGATTTAATTCCCAAAGATTTATGTTTGGGAATTAAATCTGTAAACTGAACAAGTAACGAACGAACTAATTCCCGTAAAAATACCATTTACATATAAATCCATTAATTTACCTATCGACCTACATTCCTATCGGCAACTAGTGTTGAAATTCTTAAATCTTAAAATCTCTGAAGCGCATTCATGGTCACTGATAATTTTGTGATAGAAATACGAAAATGGTCCAAGAAACCGAAAATGAAAAACGTAAATGGTCCAAGAAAAGAAAAAAAGATATATCCTGGAAATGCATTTTCCGCTTGTATGATATCTATTGTGATTGACGTCGCTGATGCATCGGGAATGTATCGATTGTATACAGGATCCAAATATCTGCATATTTCATTGTTCATGCGCAAAGTCAAAGCTTTTTTTCAAATTTCGGACACATTGTAATACTAATAAATTATAGAGTAAAAAATATGGTTTTTGTTTGCATGTTTCTATTATTAACATAAAAATCAACTATTTAATTTCACTTATTAAAATAATACAATATATTATATGATTACGGCCACATTTCGATAGGTCCTCAAGATATGGAGATTATGGAGATCCTCGATACTTGCTATCGTTGAACATTTTGCGTCAATACCCCGTTTTAAGATATAATGCGAAGATAGAATACTCCAATTACGTACATGGCTTGTCAGATTTTCGTTCAATTATAATGTAGTATTATGTACCTATATATGTTAGTATGTTTATTAACATAACTTTTTTAAAATTATTCTAACTTATTTTATTTTTTTATATTAAAGTTACAATAAAAAAGGATGGATGGATGAAAGAATGATAAAAAGGAGTAATAGTAATGTATGTGGTATGAGAGTTAAGAGGACCTCGATTGATCGAGGCTACAGTATACTTTCTCGTACAAAAGCTTAAAGACCCACGGGGAAGGAAAAGGTAAAAACATGATAGATGATAAGTAAAAAGATTGTAGATGAAGATGGGAGACACCGGTTGTAAATACAAAACACAATTAATTATTACCAATATAAGTTTGTAATATTTATTTTCTGTAAAATACCTATAAATTTGATTTTTTCCGATATTTTCCTTTATTTAAACTGTAAGATATGTTCGTGCCAAATTTCATAACCCGGGGAGTATCCTAAAGGTTTTAATTACGCGGCGAATTTAATACAAAATGCAGCAAAAACGATGCATAAATGCTCGTATCTTTTAATTGTATTGACTTAGTAGGATATTGAGACCGACCTTTAGAAGCTTCATTTTTTCAGTGTTCATGAGACTGTAGATATTAATATTTTATTAATTTCACATTGATATATCCATGCGATTCCGACATAAATGCTCTTGACAGACAGACAACAAAGTGATCTTATGAGGGTTCCTTTTTCACGTTTGAGGTACGGAACCCTAAAAAAATACGGAATATTTCATAAGCTCGTGCAATAACACGTTTATTTATTTACGTTCGAGCATCACTTGTTGAAACGATATTAAATGTAAGCTATGAGATCTCCTCTCGACTTCCCGTTGTTTTAAGAACAAAATTTTTATAGCAATGTTGATATTGTTTTAAATATTGATCGTTTTGCACGTGCAGAGGTCATCGTGGCAGAATGGATAGGAGGTTGTGGGATCGATCACCATTCGGGGCAATGTTTTTTTCCACGCTGCCTCCCACACACAGCAAAGTAGGCAGAGGGAACCTAGTGTTAAGACACTTCGTTCTCCGCTTTCCACAGAATTTTGGAGGAATTGCCTGTTGAATAGCGGAACTCAATGCTGCCATTTGTCTAGACACTTAATTATATAATTCAAATTACTTTTAATTATTTGTTTTCTTCTATTTAGTTTAGCATATCACAAAGGAGGTAAAGTCTGTCAATCATATTAATTTGATTAGAAAGTAATTATGATAAGCGGGTTATCACTTACGTAAAGGCGAATTTAGAGATATAACAATTATAAAATTGCCACTTTCTTCTTTTAAATAATTGATTATTGTTTGCTCATAACGAATGGATGTGGGAACGGAGTGTCTTAACACTAGGTTGTCAGGGTCTCTCTGTACTAAGCGAGATACAGCGTGAGATTTAAAAAAAAATCATTATGACGTCTGTTTTGTACTTACTTGTATTATTTATAATTAAGATTATATTTAAAGAATGATTAAATAATTAATTAAAGGCAATAAAGAGATAGCAAATCCAAGATTTCAACTACAATCTTATTTATTTTAGTAGTAAAGTATTGTTATTCTGATATTGACACAATCACAACGCTTTTGAAAGTGTTTAACTTCACGCTTTATCCCGCAAAGCGTAGTATCCCTCATACAGGTGGAGAGAGTCCAGCCACCCCATCCTCCACATTCCTCACCCTATTTAAAGATATTTTTAATGGGTGACGGTACTCAACGCCGCCGTTTGCTATAACAGAGCGGGAAAATAAGGAAGGATTCACACTATAAAACTGATTACGTTTAGTTCTCGGTCCGATCGTATATTCTTGTATGAGAAATATTCTAATAATAGTTCATTTCCATAGTAAGATATGGATTATGGAAGGTTTATTGAGGCACATAAATCAAAATAAATTAAAATTTTATTTAAATCATTTGGCCAATGACATTCAATGAGCAAAATCGATATTGGCAAAACTCTGTTGTATGATAAGAAATCGCTTAGCTACGGATTATACTTACTTTTCCACATAATGGATTGTTCATTATCAATATTAATAATAATAATAATATTTTCAAAAGATAGTGAAAATTCTCGCTTAAATTGTAATCTTAACGCTATTTGGAGAAAGTCCATTTCTTACGTGAAAGAGAATACTTTTAGGTACCTATCAAAAGATACCTCAAAAAATGAGACATAAGGCTTTAGCTAGCTAGAGTGTTATAGTTATATATCTCAAGCAAATAGCAAGTAAAAGGAGAGTTACTACTCTCTGTTAAGATACTGTTTGATATAGCCCGAGGCACTACGCCGCTTTGAGGGGGCCCATCTAGTGGGAGGCGAGTCACCGTCCGCCAACCACATTTTCCATAGTTCCTACGCATCAACCGGCGAACATCTCTGGGCCATTACCTGTGGTTACCCAGAGATGGATCCTTGCTGATGCGTCATAGTAAAACATATGAATATTCTCTTAGGGGCCTCTATGTGCTGGACCTGTGTCCCCACGCAAGCCTTCCAAAGGAAGCATAATAATAAATATACTTATTGGACCTTAATAAAAATGAAACAATGTAAAAAATTTAAAAAATGATAAAAAAAAGTACAATAAGGCGGTTATCGCTAAAAGCGATTCCAGGCAACCTTTGTATGTTGGAGTTTGTATAAAGGTGGGCGGTGCACTAAACATAATATTTACATAATTATATAATACTAAACATACATAAAAAAAACAAATGAATAAATATATAATTATTAAAATACATACATAAGTAATACATACTCACATATCTACATTCATTTATTATATATATACACAAAATATAAAAACACAATAAATATATTTAAAAAATAATAATAATCGGGTAATAATATATAATCCGGGTTATAAAATAATCCGTCTGTCAAATTTTATCGAAATTTAGTTCAGCCAATTCCTCGTGATTGAGCGGTATAGATCCCCAAACACAAATATCCACACTAATGAATTAATAATAATTTAAAATCCTTTATAAATTAGACATAATATTTTTTATTTCATCTGGGAAATCTGCATCCAATAACGTTTAGCGCTTTTTAAGCGTCGCGCGAAAAACATATAAATAAATCGAAATAATATTTTTAAAGTGATTCTTTGTCTTAATAAAGAATCGTTATAAAAGTATTATTTCGGCTGCTATTAGACACAGCAAAAATTTGTTTTACAACGTATGACCTTGGATTAATTGGAGGGGACGTTGAGATGAGGGACGTTGAATTCCGTCATTCAACACGCAATTTCTTCAATTCGAGCGGTGAGTCGACAACGGAATCTAGACATCAATTCATCCGGCTATCCCGCCTTTCAGAATAAACATACTCTTTTTTTAGCTTCCTCTGAAAAAAGCTGCGCTATCCCGCCTATAGCAGGATAGGCAGGAGTACCTAGCGTTAAGACACTCCGTTCCCGTCTTTCCGCCGAAATTTCCAGCCATTGCATAACACCGCGCTTTACCTTGTCACCAGAACGAAGAATTGAAAATATTAATAAATAAAAATAAATTCCCCCGAGTGGCTTCAAAGAAGTAGCTACGCTAAAGTAAAAAAAAAAATCAACAAATATTATTATCTATAGACAAAAATAGTTTCTATTATAATAATTATAATTATTTGCACGTGACTGATTGTTGTATGTATGTGACAAAATAATTTATATCGCTTTATTGCATTCAAAAACACTGTCCAGATAAAAGATAGATAATGACCGTATACTTGTAACTATGTAATATATACATAACAAGTGGACCCGAACGCGGCTACGCCCGCTTGAACTATACGAATATTTATTATATATATTTATGAAATTGTTTTCAGCTTTCAAAAGAGAGATGCGTTAAGCAAGCTCATTTTGGGTGACGTTTTCTACCAACAAACTTTGCAAATCATTGCTTAGCAACGACGGTTGTTATTAACATGGCGGAATAAATTGCATGTCAAATTAATAAGTATTTTAATATATTGGTATATATCGAAAATTTTACAAATATGAGAAAAAAAAATATCCTATGTTGATCCCGAGACCCTCAAGTATCTCTATATGTGTATTTTATCACAATTAAATTAGCGGACAGACAGACAGACAGAGTTACTTTCGAATTTATAATATAGGATGGATGTATGAACACAAATGCATATTAATATACTCAATTATTAATAACCAATATGCCATATGAAATGTGGTGTTAAGAACTATTATTTAATATCCTTGACTAACAATAGTAATTTTTGAAGTAAGGAAATCTAACTCTAATCTGTCTTGGTGTGTCACTATGGGTGTAAGAAGGGGATGTCCGTGCCCACCTCATAAAATTTATTTTTATAGCAGCGAAAAATTATTTTTTCGAGCAAGCACTCTGTTGAGTGGTGTATATCAACGCCGGACTTTGGCCTTAGTAATAAATAATAATACATTCCCCCGAGTACGGCCTCGAACCACGAAGCTGGAGCTAATTTCTGTAATCCCTATTGCAGCTTATTTTATCCATGTCAGTTGACATAAATTTTCTCCATAGGATATTAAAATCTCCATTCAATCTATTGCAGTAAGGGAGTTATGTTCAATCCATTCCGCCATTTCCTTCATCCCTATTGTATATTAACAAAAAAATATGAAATTATCTATATATGTATATGAATAAAGATGCAGTTTCACGTTTAACCTAGTGTTAAGAAACGCATCTTCCCATTTTCGGCCTAATTTTTCTACAAATTTGTCTACATTTGAGCAGGGGAAAATCATTCGAGTGAGTGGGTGGTGCACCACGATGCCCTCGTGTAACTTGTTATCTAGCTTCAAAGATGAAAACATAAAATTTATCGGTTAAGGAAATCGAAGTGATGACCTTCGATGAATACTCCGCTACCGCGCGAATTTCAGACGAATTATCTAATAAACTTATCAAAATTCATTAATTTCGTGGCAAATTTCGTTTATAAAGGACATTTTGCGCAATAAACTTAAGTCGATATCTTTATATCGTTTAGATTAAATGTAATCTAGGTGCGTAAGATGTGCTAAGAATAATATATAATATCAATAAACTAAAAAAAAATGTTTTAAAACGTCATTTTTGTTTTATTATTGAAATTACATCATGTTTTAATTATATTAATAATGAAAACAAAACAATTAATATTTCCCCTAGGTTCCCAGGTAACCTACCCTACTATTATTTAGGATGTAATCACAACTGTGTAGTTATCAGATTTTTTCTTGAACTTGTACCACCTGTAGATGGTTGCTACCTTTTTCCTTAAAAGGTAATCCTAAAAATCAATGTCTTAGCTGAAGATTTTATCAGGGTAGGCTATAATAGGCTATAGAGGTTATGGTGGTAATCGTATATTTAGAATGTGTCATGTGTCAGAAGTTAAGGAAAGGAAATATTCAATATTTTAACTTTTTCGCTCTTGTACGAAAGCGAGGCTAATTACGGCGTTAAGTTCCGCTACTCAACCCGCAATGCGTCTATAATGGAGCTGTAAGTGGGGAACGAAAGTGAAGTGGCTCCCCCTGCCGTGAAGCTAAAAGGAAAAGAATTTACTTATCTTATTTATATAAATAAGATAACAAAAATCATATTTTATTTCAAAGAAAAAAAAATCTTTCTGTGCCGCTCGGAGTGCAAAAGCATAATATTCGTTATTCTGGCACGAAGGCCGTGGTCATATTCATACTGTGACAATATTGTATTATTATCATGGAAACTCTAATCGAGACCGTCGCGACGCAGCGGCACAATGGTGTGACTGTAACGCGACGGTCGTGGGTTCGATCCCCACTCGAGGAAGTGAGATATTTATGTACGTTTATATTTCCATTTCTTCGCTCTAGTGTCGAGGCAAAGCGCGGCCCCTCTAATTGCAACGCCTTCTAAATTCAGCGGAAAAAGGGGAACGGTAGGTTTCCCCTGGTTTCTGTGTGCGGGATACAGCGCGAAGCTGATTTGTAAATTTATTCAAAACAATAAAGATAGCCTTTTTTGTTGTATAATTATATTGATTATTATTATTAATCAATTACAAGATCGACGATAAACAAATTTACTTACGCACTCACCACATGATGATAGAAATCTTTTAAGTAACAGATAACATTATAAGAAGTAAACAATTTGCTGACTAAATATGTTATCAGTTATGTTGAAAGTTACCGACATAGCTCAAAGAATTGGTAAGCTGAAGTGGCAATGTGCGGGGCATATCTGTCGTAGAGCCGACGGCCGCTGGGGTAGACGTGTCTTAGAGTGGAGACCCCGTACAAGACAACTGGTGGGACGCCAGATGGACCGACGACATAAAGAGGTTGGCGGGAAGCGGGTGGGTCCGAAGAGCTGAGCATCGAGTGTGGTGGCGAGAATTGGGGAAGGCCTATGTCCAGCAGTGGGCAAAAGATGGCTGATGATGATGATGATGTTGAAAATTTATTTCTTTTTTTCTTTACGCATCTGTGACATATTTAGTGATAGACAAAGAGAATTCTGAGAAACTCTCTAAGGCCAGTCAGGTGCAAGCGTGCGATTGTAAGTGCGCAAGACCACTCAACGAAATGAATATTATAATTTTCTCGCTCGGGTAACGAAGAAAAACGCGGCGTTGAGTTACGTCACTCAAAATTTCAAAATTTTTAATACACATGGGACCAATTATATAATAACGTTAATTAATCGTAATTTGTCTTTTTAAGATCAGTTACTAAAACACCCGATTTACTAATAGGTAAGTTTAGTCCACACATGTGATCTTTTACCAGGAAGTCTGTATATTTTTATGCCGATATAAAAAAACCTGTAAATCATTAATAAAAAAATTGTACCATCTGGTCGTAAGCAGTTCCTTCTGTATTTTGTCTTACATGTAAGACTTACCTCGTCACTATAATAGCATTGTCTTTCGTTAGGTGGAAAACTTTTAATGCCAGGCGTGGCGTAGGTCCTCTCCGGTGAGACGGCGATAAGGACTTCAGATCCCGGGTTGACCAAACGCACGGGAGAATCCAAATCGGGCACATTGTACGCATTGTCTATGAATACCTGTGGAAATTTGTAAAAAATGTTTTTTTTTTGTTACTTTAAACTACTAATATAATATTTATATCAACGCATAGCAGTTATAATTATCATAGTCAACGCCGCGTTAACAACACACAATGTTTCGTAAATTGGGAGGGATATTGAAAACGGATTATCTTTACACTAAGTTTCTTTTTGCCTGTTATGTGGGAAAAATCGTAACGCATTTATAGCAGCATGTGAGATGGATACGTCACTGCTTCTTTTTCCTTATTTTTGATGGGATGTTTGATATCTATTGGGATGCGGAATATAACGCCGTATTTTGGCTACCGAGACAAGTCAAGGCACGGCAATGACATAGAGTCATTTTGTACAATCAGAACTGTATTTTCGTATTTCCAAACGACTAGGTTCCCAGACTCCCTGTGTCTACCCTGCTATGTGCGGGATAAGCGTGAAGCTAAAAAAATAAACAACTTATATAAAAAAAACATAATTTCTATTACAAACTAGTAATTGTATTGACTGTTATGAAAGTCTCCCAATAATTTCGCTGATATGATGTCAGCTCTGCTAAATATGGACGCCGCCAGAGGGCTAGTGCTCTTTGATTTATCCACGCGTTCGTATGATGTCCACTATAATTAAAACTCGTCGAGTAACTAGTGGCCAAGCGTAAACCTTTATTTATGTTTTTTTTTAAATAATTATTTTAAAAAAACGAAGATATCTGCATACGAGATAAAACTGTCGCGTTAACAGTAATTATACAGAAGTGACTGCAATAGACTGCGATATAATTATTTCTGAACTTTGAAAACACTTAATTCTAGATTGTCCGTCTAATTTTAAGGCATAACTCGCTAGGTAACGTAACTAAACGCTCTGCCTAAATCGACTAGGAAAACGATATTTTTTTTAAATACAAATACATTTCTGAGCTAAAATCATACCTAGAACCATAGCGTTGGTATACTTATATTGTCAGGCACCGGTCCCACTATAATTTACCAACACAATGAAATGTCAATCAGAAGTTTTTACAAAAATAGAAAAAAAACCATACAAAGTGCTTTTTTTTAGGTTCTTCCCACGACCGGCGACCCCCGGTGAGCTTTTGACTGCGCGTGAAACTTGCATGAAAATTTTGTGTATATATATATATTTTTCGCGGAAACCTGTCCATGTACGTGACAGAGAAACGGGACAAAGGAAAATTTAAAATGTTATTGTTATATATTTACCCTATGTAATTAAGCTTGGTTTGAAATATAAGTATATTATTATGTATTATTATATTGAATTCAAAATATAAGCACTTTAATTATGTTTTCCAAATTTATAACATATTCAGATATTAAACACCAAGCAGGCTATGCTTACTCGTTACTTTTACTTGCTATTACTTGTTTATCTAATAGACTATTTGAATAATTAAAAAATATATATATTAAAAAAATATTTCCACGAGAACCATGTGAATACTATTCAAGATAGATTCAAGATATTTGTAGTAATAATAAGTAGTAATCTAATGTTTACTACATTACTTAATAGTTTCTTAATTCTAGCATTTTTTTTTGTCTTCACGAAGCGAAACCTATAAGAGTCTCGTTCTGATTCTATACAATTTACTTTTGTGTTTACAGGAGAGTTCCCCTCATTCTTTGACCAGAGAACTAAAAGAGCCACTAAGTTCCCTCTGCCGGGATACAACGGGAAGCTAAAAAAATAATATTATACATACCAAAGACCCCCGGGATGCAAATCCAGTACTATAATAGTCATCGGGATCAGTCTTTACAATAACTGTCAGAGCCGTCTGATAGCCGCAGGAAGCGACACGGCGCGGTGTTGGGAAACGAAACAAACGCATTCTGAAAGGAAAATGGGAAAAAATACGAATTTACATTTGCATACCTTTATTGAAGTTTAGATAGTAATGTAAGGAATATAGAAGATAATCGAAGCCGCAGTGGCACTGCGTGTGACCGTGAACGCGACGATTGTAGGTTCAACAGGACAAACCACGGCGTTGAATTCCGCCGCTCAACACGCAATGACTCCAGACCATGGGCGGAATGGGGAACGAAGTTTCTTAACACGAGGCTCCCTTTGCTTACCATTAAAGGGACATTTTGTTTAACTAGATTAACATAATTTATAAAATACTAGAAACTGCCCTACAGGAACTATTCCTTTTTGATTTCAGAGTCACGCTGAGCTCCGCATTCCAACACACAATATTTTGAATTTGAATAGCGTGTATAGACAACATTTTTTTAACTTAGAATCTAGACTAACTAACTCCTTTTAAACAATTTTTGTTATATATGTAGATATATACAATAAGATAAAAATGAGAATTTATTATCTTCACGCATCTTCCTCTTTATTTGCAGGTATTCATTATTTATTTAAAAAATATTATTTAAACACAAACATTACTCTAAAAAGTAATCGAACCCCACAACCATCGTTCAACACTTAAAAACTACAACATAAAATAAAACCTCACTCATCAGTATTATCATCGACAGCGTAATAATTGAAAGTGCAACACAAATTGATTCCAGTGAAAACGTGTTGGAACAATTGTTCACATCTATACAATGTGTTCTTCCACATACATCGCTCTACCAATTTTGCGCAACTCAACGCCGGTGAAAGCTGAAATAGTAATTTATTATTAAAAATATGTACCCAACTATTTATTTCAGCACTCTGTTCTTCCTACCTAGAATTATAGGCAAGGAAAAATTATTGGAAGACGTTATTGACTCTGCACGAATTCGATACAATACAAGTTGATCGGCGAAACTCAACGCTGTGTTTTGCCATTCTAAAACGGAACAGTTGTACTACCGGACTGTAAATGCGACAGTTGTGAGTAAGATTTGCACTCCTAGGAATGAAATATTTAATTTTATATATATATATATATTAATGGCTCTGGTATCGAGGCAAGCGTGACGTTGCATTCCGGCACTTAAAATTCAATGCATGAAGCATCCTAATGAGAACAGAGCCTCTTAACACTAAGTCCCCAAGTTACCTCTGCCTTCTATGTGCGAGATACAAAGGGAAGATAAAAGTAAATCTCTAAGTGAACATTTTCATTGAAACTTTGAACCTAAAACCTGATGAATTCCAACTCCGCCAAGATGGCCACGTTTTTTAGCATTATATTTTATAATATATATTTTTTAAGTAAAAATTCTTATTCATTAACAATACACTTTGATCCCCACTTTCCGTTCATTAAGCGTGACTAGAGGACATATTACATTTTAAATACTCTATTTTATTCTAATATAAACATAATCTCAATTAGAATTTTTAACAATACAAATAGAACTAGAAATTCCACACGATGTTAGAACATATATTTAAATGTAAACATCCTACTGTTACTTAAGCTGCAATTATAAAAGTTTATTTTAGTTGGATGTGTTAAGTAAATACATGCAATTTAGTATAAACTTTGTTTTGCCAGTACAGGGAAAAGGTAAAGTAAGTACTTACTAGTTACAAGTCAAGTGATCTTGGCTGACATGTGGCGAAATCCAAGGCCGCGCTTAATGTGGCTTCACGCTCTATCCCGCTTATAGCAAGCTTATAGCAAGGCAGGCAGATGGAATCTAAGAAACTAGTGTTAAGACACTCCATTCCTATTAAAACACTCCTGTTCCCCACTTTCCACCAAATTCTAGAATCGTTAAGTGGTGGAACCCAACGCCGCGCTTTGCCTCTTTACCAGAGCGAGGCAGCCTATGTAGCTAAAAAACTCACCTGTCGAAAAAGATACTCTATAGGTATATTATTAAGGTCCAAAACGTCTTGTAGCGTATGCAGATCTCTCTTCTCATCTGGATCCGCGACAGTCGTAGAATGTAGCAGAGGTGTAATTTTTAACGTTTCAAATATAAAATCTGATGTTATATTTTCTGGTAGTGTCCTGCCAATAAATTTAATTTTATTATCTATACTAATACTAATATAATAAAGCGGAAGAGTTTGTTTGTTTGAACGCTAAGATCTCTGGATCTACTGGTCCGATTTACTTTGTTTTTGTTTTGTATGAAAGCTGCATTCTTCAGAAGTGCTATATGTAATGACATTATACATATGTACAAATAAATTAAAATACTTTCTAATTTGACAAGCAATTTATTCTGCCATGTTAATAACAACCGTCGTTGCTAAGAAACGGTTTACAAAGTTTGTTTTTTGTTTTAAGAAAACGTCACCCAAAATGAACTATTTTGATATTCATCCTTATGAAAATAAATATAAAAATCATTTTTAGCATCTATCTAGATTTAAATTATAGTTTAGTCTAAAACATTCTAATAAATAATTAAGGAGATGTCACTGATTCCAAATGACCTAACCTTCTGGCGACATAGTATGACCGACGCGAACGGGCAGACGACGGTTTTATACACTTTCATACATTTTCGAATTATTTATTTTATGCTAACTATTTTATGTAATTATTTACTGTTTATTTAAACTACACTTTGGTTCTCTTCTTATTTTATCGCTCACAAAAATTATCCTATTTAATATAGAGAAATATTTAGTTATTTCATAGAGTCGATATCTACGAGTATGTACGCACGCACGGAAAACTTAAGATACTTTTTCTAATATTAAGAATATCCTTTAGTTACTTTTACTTCAAATACTTACATTTCAATAACTCAGATATTTTTTCTAATAATATGTCTCTACTTATTATTCTTTTTGATTATTTAGGCTTATATTTTCTTACTAATCCTATTGAAAACTGAAAATAATTTCATAAATATATTTAATAAATATTCTTATAGTTCAAGCAGGCGTAGCCGCGTCCGGGTCCACTAGTTTAATATAAATTAGTTCATAACTTAAACGAGGCATAGTCATGCGACTACATGCGTAAAAGACAAAGGTATAACATATTCTAGGCGTGGGAGGTAACCTTCTGTCTCCCCCTTGGCGGCCGGCAACGCACCTGTAGCTCCTCTGGAGGTGCACGAGGTGACCCGCACGCGAGTTCGCCTTGTCTTCTCCGTAAAAAACGGATCTCGGTTGCAGTGGGTTAGTGGCAAAAATATTAATGATGTTATATAACCTTATAGCCTTTCTCGATTAATAGACTATTCAACAAAAAAAAATTTTAGATTCGAACCAGTAATACTTGAAATTAGCGAGTTCAAACAAACAAAGTCTAGATTTCTTATATTAGTTAGTATAGATGTGTAAAGAAATTGAAAATATATTTTTTTAAATTTTACATTGTTTAACGAGATTATTAAATTTACATTGTTTTTTTTTGGCTTTACGCTGTATCCCGCACATATCAGGGTAGGCAGAGGGAACCTTTGAACCGACTGTAAAGACACTCCGTCCCCCATTCCACACAAACAAAAATATATAATTAGTATGTTAATAAGTTTGAATATTCTCAGACCCAAAATAGAAGTCGATGAAAATTTAAAATTGCATATTAATTAAAAACACTCAAAGGAGTCAGAAATTATTTTACTTTTAAACAACTCTCTACCCACTACCCAGAAACCATTCCGGTGAATGAAAAGCAAAAAAATAAGTAAATTGTGTTATTGCAACAATCGATAGAAGGAATTCTGAGAATTGAGTTATTTTATGAATATAATAAATATCAAAATTTATATGTTTCATTGTTGGTTTTTTTGTTATAAATATTAAAGAGATCGTGGAATACGCAGAGAAAAAGGAGAGTACAGACATTCCGTTCTCAGTACGAGCTTTGTCTAACCCTAAAACAATTTTTCTTTTCTTCTAGCTTCACACGGTATCGCCTTGTCGTTGCGCGCAACGATATCCCGAAACTCCCCTTTTCCCGTTCTAACGTCCCTTTTTTCCGTTCCCGTAGGAGGGATACCCGTTTAGGGAAATCCTGTTCCGTATAGAGTAATCCTCTCTTAATCTCTGGTAGGTCTATTCGTCGTCTATCAATCACTCAGTAACGGAAGAATTTGGTATGTATAGATATTTACCATTCTATTTGAAAGTCCTAGTTATTTATGTAAATATATAAGTAATGTATTAAACATAAATTGTTATTAACATAAATACTAATAATCTATATACTTATAATCTATAAATCATAAGTATTAGATTTAGCATTTTCCTAATTTATGATGAAGATATAAACTCACAACACTTTGGCAACGAGGCAGCCACTCAACACGCAATGCAACGCAAGGATTTGTATTAGGTATATAAAAAAGTTTTGTGCTAGCGACTTTTAATCAGCTTCACGCTGTATATCGCGCACAATTGGGTGGGCAGATTGAACATAGTGTCAAGACACTCCGTTCCCCACTTTCTGCCGAATTCTGGAGATGTAACGGGCAGAGTGGCGGAACCCAACACCGCGCTTTGCCTTGACACCAGAACGAAGAAATGTAAATGTAGATTTAAATAATTATTTATCGAACACACAACCAGTCGCATTTACAATCACACTTTGTGCCTCTGCGCCATGAGTGCATTAATTTATTTCAATTAATCTATAAATACGACCATAAATATTTACATTTATGACCACCATTGTTATAGCATCGGTAGTGTTCGCACGTATGTGTTTGTAAATGTATGGCGAGCGCTCATTGCGGTGTATTCACAAAATATTACTAATAATTAACAGCCTGGACAGATTTTGAATTTATTATTAGGGTTGAAAGAAAAATTGTGAATATTCTTTTTTCCTCGCTCTGGTAACGAGGGAAAGGGCGGAGTTGAGTTCCGCCAAGCAATGCCTCAAGAATTCGTCTCCTTCAAATGGAGTGTCTTAACACTAGTTTTAAGTTCCCTCTGCCTAGCCTGATATGTGCAGAAACAAAAACTTTAAAAAAAGACTCCTTTTACCACTTTCTGTCTATTTTTTAAGACATTGCGCGTATTTTTAAGACATGGCGGACTTGATAACTTTCAGCGTTATAAGGACAAAAAGACAACAAAGATACTACCCCAGCATTTAACAAATCTACAACCACCGCGTTCATAGTCATTCTACTGTGCTACGATGACCTATTTCTTCGGTTTGTCCAAAGTATTCAACCAATAATTATATGGAATTTGAAATTCATACTATGTGTAAAATTCGTACCTGAAACTTCAACAATCGACACCTAAGTATACAAATAATTCCTTTTACATTCTCATAGAGTTGTTAGAATATCTAGACCGAGACCTAAGTTAAAATTTTAGACATTGTCACCTTCAAATCCCCCTTCCAAATTGTGGATCATATCCGTTGTGGAAGAGCGTTGAATTGAAAATAACTTTCCAACAATAAGAAAATAAAAAAATAAATAATTAACATTCGCAATACATATTTAGTTACATTTTAATACTAACAGGTTTGTCGAGAATGCTTTTGCCGCACTTTTAGATATGACATTTAATTCGCAGACTGTCACGGCTGGGAATGGAATATCCCAGATAGCTCCTTGAGTGCTTTCGACCACCTGGAATAAATATATTATAAGGTAAACTAAAACAATAGTTTAACAATAAACAAACATCTATGTATACTGTAAACCAAAGGATTGTGGGTTCGATTCTCACTTGGGGAATGATTTATTTTCAGAGCGAGCAAGGTTTAATCGTGGCGCTGATTGACGTTAGTTGACATGACACGCGATGTCCTAGATTAATGGTGGAAAGTGGAGAACTAAGTGTCTTGATATTATATAAAAAATAAAATGATAATCATTGTAGGTACAATTGTTTTGGCGAAAACTTGTATTAGTTTTATAGTTAAGAAATAAATTTTAAAAGTAAAATAAGCAAAGCAAAATTTGTTTATTCCGCTCTATCTACGTTATCTAATGAATAGAAAATTTAAAGGAGTGATCGCGGGACTAATTGCGTAAAATAAAAAATATGCATAATATCTAAATATTTTTAAGGCCGGCCTTTATTTGTCCAGGAGTATTTATATTCAAGGGTTTTGCGGTCTTTATTGGTGAGACCCTCGTTGACGGAGATAGGTGAGGCGGGTCCTGGCAAACCAATAGTTTCTGATGATAAATTATTTATGGAATTTGTCCTATTAAATTTCTTAGCACCATTTAAGATTTTTTTTTATTACTGATGGAATCAAGAAGACAGCGGGAACCCGCTGGATTCAAAGGACGCAGGACCGGGCGGAGTGGCGAGCATTGGGAGAGGCCTATTGTCCAGCAGTGGACTTTAAAAGGCTGACGGACAGATGTAAACTCGGTAATCACAGTGGAGCTACCAGTTCAATTTTGTAAATATCCTTTATATCGAAGATTGAATAAATAAATTAACATAGTTCTTATATTGCTCTTCGTTATCGGTACATTTCGAAACTCAATAAACGCTAATTTAGACTTTCTATCCCAGTCATTGAGTTTGTTTTTCAATGTATTTATGTAATCAAGGCATTCTTTACGTTCACGTTGCATTACTAAAAATTTGTGGTTGATATCTTCTTTTCGAATAGAAATTGCAAAGCCTTCTCCATGTCTCCGTCACCTACATAATAGACTCTTGATTGAGAGACCAGGTGTTCACAGAGGGGACGCCCCCGCTCAAATCGCGCACCTCTATAGCCCACGCGAAAACTTTATATGACGTTTTAAATGTTCATTATTGAAGTTATAAATAATTTTCCAAAGAAATCACCTATATTTGTCTGGTACTGAAGTGAGTTGTTATATCCGTTAGGTATCGTAATTAGGTGACATTTTGAGATTATTATCAGAAAAATATATACGAATATGAAGCCAGTCATGGCGCAGGGGCTCAAGCAAAGATAAGCATGTAAACGTGACCGGTTGTGGATTCAATTCCCGCGCGAAGAAAATGAAATATTTAATATTTTCATTTCATCGCTCTGATAACGAGGTACTGCGTTGAGTCCTCTCAACTTGCAATGTTTCCAGAATCCGGCGGAAAGTTAGGATCGAAAGGATCTTCAAGGGAACGGAGTGTCTTAACACTAGGTTCCCTCTGCCTACCCTTCTTTGTGCGGGGTACAGCGTGAAGCTGATTGAATTTGATTTATTTAGTAGTATCTATATATCCTAAGTTTTTCAATACATAAAAATAAATTATTTTAAATATTAGAAATTATTACTTTTGCGTAAAATAATGAAATATGAATGTAATTATCAAGTAGCGCCAACTAGTGTTGAGTTATGTTAATTCAGACAAAGAATTTTGAGTATTTTTTAATTAAGTATTAAAATAGAGGCACAAGGGTGTGACAATAACGCGACGGTGGAGGGTTCGATTTCCACTCGAAGAAATGAAATATTTATTTATGTTTATATTTCCATTTCTTCGCTCTGGTGTCGAGACGGTCAAAGCGCGGCGTTGAGTTTTGCCACTCAACACGCAATGCCTCCAGAATTCAGCAGAAACTGAGGAACGGAGTGTCTCAACACTAGGTTCCCTCTGCCTACCCTGTTGTGTGCAGGATACAGCGTAAAGCTGCGCCCGTTCGCTAGTCTATATATATAAAAGGACTTGTCCTCACTGACTGAGGTAAGACGCACGCACAGCCGTAACCTGATGGTAGAAACGTGAACTTTGGACAGATGTTTACTTTTGTAATCTGGACATCCACTAAGAAGGGATTTTGAAAAATTTTAACCCTAAAGGGGCGAAATAGGGGTTGAAAGTTTGCATGGAAAAAAAATAAATCAGCACCGATTTTTATAAAATTTTAAATTTAGTTTTTTAAAAGAGTTTAATTAAACACATGTTTCATAGTTTTCTAGAATTCTCCCCCTAAGGGTGCAAATAAGGGGTTCAAAGTTTGTATGGAAAAATCTTTAAATCGCCATCGATTTTTATAAAATTTGAAATTTAGACTCTTAAAAATATTTTATTGAACACATGTTTCGTGGTTTATTAGAATTCACTCCTAAATAAGCAAGCGAAGCTGCTCGCGTCCGCTAGTTTAATATAAAATAATAGCTTCTTCGACACGAATTAGTTAAACAACGCCATCTATTGGAAACGTCTATTAATTACTTCATCGCTTCATACACCATCTCTGGAAAGACTACTAAATTAGTTTAGGCTTAAATCGATCTAACAAATATTATCCTACAACCACTCCACTACGAAACTCATGAGATTATCCAAAAGAGAGCATCAGTATTATTAAAAGTTATTAAGTCACGACAGATCGCCACTATAAAATAAAAAGCGGAGCTTAACGCCGCGTTTTCGTTGTGTTTCTTTCATATTTAGAGTGGCGATCGATATTCACGACCTGATGGTCGTGACCTTTCACACGAACACTATTCCACTGGCAAACTGGGAACTTAGTTTTAAGACACTCTGTTCCCAATAAGGCATTAGTCGCGGAATTCAGCGCTATGCTATGTTGGGCTAACAGAGCGAAGAAATGAAAAAAAAAATCATTCCCTCGAGTGGGAATCGATCCCAAAACCATAGCGTGTGGGTTTGATTCCTACTCGAGTCGCACCAGCATACAACTGCTTGCACGCTTGTGGCCTCCACTGGCCTCAGTCTAATACCTGTAATGGTCTCAGTATTATTAATAAATAAATATAAAAAAATACTCACCGTAACTATAGGGTTTCTGGCGTACCACTTGTACGCTGTGATGACGAAAAAAGTGGCACAGACCACGCTGACTATCACCGCTAAGCCCCATACGCTTCTAATAAAGATAATACCTTTTATTTTCATAAATACTACAATTTATATAAATGCGTGCGGCTGTAAGCGCAGCGATTGTGGGTTCGATTCTCACTCAGGAAAATTAAACGTTTAATATTTTCATTTTACGTACGTCGTTAAGTTTAAAATTCGGCGAAAAAGTTGGGAACGGAGATATCTTAATGCGAACGGAATGTCTTAACCCCTTGGTTCCCAGGTCCCCTCTGCCTATCCTACTATGTATTTCATACAGCGTGAATACTAATAAGACATCATAATTTTAAGGTCTAAAATATATTATCAAAGAAAAAGAGATTACGTAACCATTTTGTTCTATTCGAAAAAATCTAATAGTTTTTGTTATTAACATAGTTCAGTTAGTTAAGAAGTAGAAGAAGTTTGGGAAGAAGAAGAAGATGGGGAAGGTTTATTCCCCGCTGAAAACAAAATTCACTTAATTTTATATTGTAAGTAAATTTAATATATTTTATGACACACGTTACACAGCGCGTTAATTAAAAAATACAAATAAAAAAAAAACTAAAGTTTTCATTTAAAAATCCATTAATCAATATATCTACTTAAACAAAACTCTTCCGTTACCAACCGAAACTACTTTGTGGTCTTTGGGTTCTGTAGACGGACACTATGGGCCAGGTGCTATCTGCTAGGTAAGCAGAGCAAGCAGGAAGATAGTACTAATACTCTGTTCCCATTAAGACTTTTCCATTGTAATAATTCTGGACGCATTGCGTGAGGAGTGGAGGAACTTAACGTGAAGAGCGTGGAAATGAAAATGTTAAATATTTGATTACACCGAGTGGAAATCGAACCCTCAACACGTCGCGTTTACAGGCGCACGCTTGTACCACCACTGGTCTCAGCAGTATCTACGAGATGATTTTCAGAAATTACAACTAGAACAGGAAAAAGGGTTTTACGTTTTATATTAAATACAAACCTTTCAGTCACACTAAGATTCTCCATAGCAATATACTTAAAGCCGTGCAAATCAGTTCTCTTACAGAACTGAAAGAACTTCGTCGTACAATATTTCCAACGGGACAATCTCGCTGGCCTCTCTAATCTCTCTCTCTTATTATTCCTCACTTTAATCATCTTAGGCTGTCTGTAATGAACCATTGTGGTTTTCGGAATTATAAAAAGTAACCTTAACTTATAAACCAATGGGAATTCTGTTCAGAATGAAAAATTATGAATGTCTATTAAGAATGAAAAATGGGTATAATATGTCAACGGACATACGAGTGTGTCGGTAATTATATTGCTTTGATCGACTAGATAAGGAGTCGAGCGTGGAATGGGAGTCATGAAAACATTACCTGAATTATTGAAACAGATTTATATAAAAAAAATATTTTGGCTGTATCTGTTTTTATAATATTAAGGTTTGTTTTAAGACGTTCGAATCCCATTCGGCGAAAGTTTAAATATCTTTATATCTAAGCCCTATAAGCTAAAATCTGACAAAACACAATGCAATGGTTGTGGAGATTATATAAAGAAAATATATTTAATTAATATAATAAAATATTAGAAACCATATATAATATACGGTAGTATAGATACGTAGTACCTATCGATTTTAAGAAGACAATTTCCTGAGATATGACTACCATTATTATTATATATTTTATGAATGTTTTTACAAATTAAAATAATTCAAATGATTTTGATTTCATTAAAAAATTGTACAATACTATTTTGAAAAAGAGCCACGTACTCAATTAATTTGGTATCGCTAACAGTATTTACAGTTGCTATCAATCTTTTATTCATGAAAACGTATAATTAAAATAAAAAATGGTAAGCTGAGTATATTAATAATTCATAAAAAACACGTTATTCCATGAAATATCATAGAATCGACAATCGTTCAACTTTCACGGTGAATGTCGATAATAATATGTTTAATAAATAGGCTATGATTAATTTCCACAGTCCGACAATGATATTTATGGGAGAGTATTAAGTCGAGCTTACATTTAAGCAACTGATTGTGGGTTCGATTTCAACTCGAAAAAAATGTAATATTTAAATTATTTTCATTAACAGTGGGGAGTGAAGTGTCTTAACACTAGGCTCCCACAGCCTACCCTGCTTCAATGGGAAACGGAGTGAGTTAACACTCTGTCTTTCTACATTCTGTCTTTCCTGCTGTGCTTGCAAAAGCCTGACGCTGAAATTGCTTAGATATACAACGCCGTCGCGGCGTAGTTGAATTGTGCCTTATTTATACATAGATTTATATTTTTCTGTAGTTAACTACAAAGATTGTGGATATAAATTCCATTTGCGATATATCCCTACCAATTTCAAAAACATGAAAGTATGGTAAGATAGAACGCGGCTTTCAGTTCCGCTGCAATGTCTTAAGGGGGCGACGAATGAAGAATTAAGTAACAAACCACTAGGTTCTTTCAAATGCAATAAAATAACATATACATACCTACATGTGTAATAAATAAAAGCTTGCGCTAAAAACTTTTTTTGAAAAGCACAAGTACGTTCAGTCTGCTACCGATTCATTATGAATATAGAGCTTGTGAATCAAAGAGGGAAGGCCGTATAACCGGTTAGATCCCATGTAGGTTGTACCTAAGGCCAAAGAGTAATCTAGGGGTAATATCGTCAACTACACTGAAATGGACTGAAACTGTAACTATAGGTACTATAATATGAAAATTAGATGCTATACTCAATGAAGTATTTTTATATTATCAAATTAAATGTAATTTAATTTATGCTTTACACTTTATTTATATTCATTATTTTCCAGAAAAGAATTAATAAAACATTCGATATTAATAAAACTTGAATATTGCCGTAAAAAATAATTATAAAAGAATTCTACATTACTGAATAATGTTTTTTTAAAATTTATTTCACGTTCACGCTTCACGTTGTATCCCGTACGTAGCAGGATAGGCAAAGGGTCTGGGAACCTAATGTTACGCTCCGTTTCTATTAAGACATTTCCGTCTCCCACTTCCTGTTCCTAAAAAAAATTTAATAATTTATTCCCCCGAGTGGGAATCAACCCCACGACCGTCGTGTTTACAATGCATGTTTGTGCCCCTGCACTACGACGGCGACGTCATTTTTTTATTAGCATTCTACATAGTAACGTAGAGTTCTTTCATAATGATATATAAGATTGTTTATTGCACCAAAAATAACATATAATAAAACATACATTACGAAAAGATATACACAACGGTGGACTTATCTCTAGAAGAGATCTCTTCCAGCCAACCCGTGGAAGTGGATAAGTGCAAAGTAGCGGGAAAGACAAGATAGTGCAGGAAAAATTGAGAAAGACAAAAACAAAATAAATATTAAAATAAAACTAATAGTAATAATAAATATAAAAAATATATAATTAGGCATAGTGCATGACATACACACAAATAAACATAAATATAGCTATACAAAATAAATAATATATTATAACATTTAAATATAAATACATATATACTATATAATAAATACATATTCTTTATAACACACATACATATATATATATATATATATATATACATATATAAAAATAAATATATATATATATTTATTTTTGGACCTATTTAGAAAAAAAAAGACGAATGTCTCTTTAATTACTTTGTCTGTACTTATATCCACTTTAAGTGAGTATTCTTCCCAAATTTATTGTGCAAAATTATTGTATTTAATATATTTATTTGAAATGAAATGCTTTCATTCCTTGCTGTAATTCTATTCTTATTAAATAATTTTAAGTAAAATTAACAACGTTTACTGCAAAAATCTGAAGGTATCTTTTTTTTAAATATTATTTCTTTTAATAATAAAATGTTACACAGATATTTGTTCTTTAACTATTTTTGTATGAATAATATATTTTTAAGTAAACTATTCCTGTATAATTTGTATAATATAATTGTATAATTCAATTGTACTTTTGATTACATAATTAACAAAAAAAAAATGATTTGTATAACTCAAAGCAGCACAACTGCATTTCGTCTCCTTTGGTCACAGTCACCTAGAATCTAAATGGATGCAGCCTCAACTTGCAGCTCTTATTCTACAGACAACCATATGTTAGTGTTGATTAAAGAATAAACTTTAAATGGATCACGTAAAAACATGTAATTGCAAATATTCACAATAATTTTCATTTCACAATGAAACACGTGTGCTTTACAACGGCTGACTGATATCTGGCAACCATTTTTTTTTTCTTTTCATTATTCTACGAGTATTTCAAATTGTTAGGTCCACTAAAAAACATGTACCTATAATTTATTAACAAAAACTAATTACTACAAATTTAATTAAAGGTTATTGGCAATAATTTGGCGAGCCAACCATGGTGTAATTTATTCTACTAAAAAATAGAAAAATTAATATAAAAAGACACATTATCTTGTGGCATATTTTTATTTAATCTACATAAAAAAAACATAACAATAAATGCAATGTATACTTTTTACAATTTGTTATATTATTGAAAAGCATAACAAATAGAGAACAAATGTTTATAATATCAATAATTCGCTTAGGCAATGCGTGGCGTTAAGTTTTATGTATATTATGGTTTATTTGGATATTTAGAACACATTGTTTTATAAAATGTTTGAACAAAAGGATGTTTTACAATTTCAATGCTAATATAACAATATAATTACATGTGGTTTTTTTTTTCACCATAATAGAATATATGAATTTATAGAAAAAATACTCATATGAGCATTTTTAACATTACATAGTTATAAAAAAAATAGCACCGTAAAAAGATTTCTAAACATTATTTAAGGCACTATTGGTTGGTAACATTAGGTTACAAAACTTACTTCACATACATTCTTATTAACCAAAACCACAATAACAACAATTGAAAAATAATTTTAATATTCTAAAAAAGGCAACTAATGCTAGAATACATTATATAACTAAATATATATATATATATCGAATACGATGAGTTTTGAAAGATAGAAAACTAAATTTACTTGAATCTAAATTTGTAAATAAAATAAAAAAAAATATTTTATGATAAGTATTGTGACCTATATACTATACAAGTAAATGCACTATATTACTGTAATACTATGTAAATAATACAAGAAGTGGAAATCATGTATAATTAATTGTTATGAAAACATTATTATCAGTCTTTTTATAACAATTATTTATTATTAATTGAAAATTAGGTTTTAAGTTGAAATATTTAATAAATCTGAAACATACTTCAGAAGAAAAATAACAAAAAAAATATTATTTTGGACTCTTTAAAACTAAAAAAAACCTTTGTTGTAAAAGATATGAGATGAAAACAAATATTTTATATTTTTCTAGAAAAATAGGACATTATAGCATTAGATAGTTCATTTTGATCGGTCTTCCTAAATATCCTTTCATTAAGTAACCTAAAATTCAAAGATTTATATTTTTTGTAGTTAGCTACAAAAAATATAAAAAATTCTATCTTTTACAAAAAAAATACCAAAAACTAAAGCTTACCTAGTATACGTTGTTCAAACGATATCATTTTCTCGTTTTTTTTTACAGCAAAACTCTTTCACTAAGAACTTAATTAAAAGTAAATCCACGGACAGATCGTCAATCATTGAGGAACATACGTTCAAGCAACATCACCAGTTCGTAGAACATGCAATACTGTATTTAATATGGCTCCGTAGACATAGTGGCACAGCGGGACCGTGTGTGACCATAGATGCGATGGTCATGGGTTCGATTTCAGTTAGGTAAATTATTAAAAAGGTTAATTACAAGAAAATGATTGCCGTGAAAAATAAAACTTGGCGTTTGTTTACAGAACATCTCAAGTGTGGGTGGTAAATAAAGAACGGAGGGGGTTAACAATAGATTTTCTTCATCTATAGCGCGAAACAAAAAACTTGTGATCACTTCTAACATTCTAAAAGAGCTTACAAAACATGAACAAATTGAAATTTAATATTTGGCATGTCTGTCTGTCCGATACACTTTCGCAGCAACAATGTCATATAAAATATGTAAAAATAAACTAATAAAAGATCTTATAACATTAAAACAATTAGAGTGTCATTTGGCATAAACAATAAAAATACATAGAACTAAGTAAATTTTTGTTTCATAATTTCCTAAATTCCTCAAAAAAAAACAACAAATTGTTAATATTCTATTTGTTCACGTATTAATAGATATTTTTTTTAAATGTCATAATCTAACGGAAATCAAGCCACTATGTTGCTAGAAGACTAATGTTTGTGTAAAGACAGCCACGTAGGTTGAGTGAGACCTTCGAAGAGCAATAGGATAACGTGACAGTCGTGGGTTCGGTCTCCAATGCAATCGGAAATGTTTATATTAAAATTACTTTCAACTCCCCGCTCAGGCACACAAAGCGCGGAATTGAATTCTGCCATTTAACAAATAATATTTCGAGAAACATTGAACAAGAAAAGAAAGCGTTTTAAGACCAGGCTTCCTCTCCCCTGCTATAGTTAGCAGGGGGGAGGGAGCTTGCGGGAAAAAGCTTCAAGCTGGTTTTTCACATCGGTTCAACAAGTCAATGCATTTGGGCCACATATCAAAGTTATACAACTTTACAAATTATGTTAACGCTGTTCTTAAGATTGTAATACATTTTGAAATATTGTATTATGATCCTGATAAGGAGACAAAGGGGATATTATAAAATAATTTCAAAATCATAAAAAGTTGTATTGTAATAAACAATAATCTGTAATAAGTAGGTATTCAAATACGTCCACGAATACACGTGGACATCAAATCAAGGACATGGACATTTTATGTTATTCTCATTTTTTTTTAAATGTCGTCGATACATTGAAATGATAAAGTAATTATATTCTTGAATTTAGAACACCGATATTAAAATTTTATTTTCCTCCTATTGTATATTTGAAATACCTATTCAGGTAACTAGGGTTCCTTAGCCAAGCAGTTCAATTTAAATTCTTAAACAATTTCAAAATCATTTTAAATTTTATTACAAAATTACGTCAACATTTGTATGGATGAACTATATATATTATATTTACATACATACAATGCAAACAAAATAACGGTACACTATATTATATGTATGTTTTCAATTTACAATCTATTATTAAACTAAGCTCGATAGTTACATACTAAAACTATTATTACCAATTAAATACAATAGTTACAAAACCTTCATATATGAATAAAGACATAATATTACATTTATTTGATAAATGCTTAAGAATTTTGAAAAAGTAACCGATAATTTATTTATGTATGGGTACATAAATAAATTATCGGTTAATGAGTTGTTAATACTTTGAAAAGCTTTATAAGGGAGGCAATGAAACTTTTCTCTTTCTAACATAAATTAATATGATTAGGACACATATGACTTTCTTTTTTTTTAATTACTAATTAAATAATAAGTTTACAAGATTTAAAATTATTTTATTGATTTTGTTTAATTCTTTCACGCATGATGTGTGATTTTTTTTATATAACATATAAAAGAATCACACATCATGTCTATGCGTTGTTCAAAAAGCTATATCTATATAACTATGACCGACGCGCGGTTTTCGTTGTATCGATTTGACCTACTAAGCTTTACTTTGCACTATACTGGCGGTAGTTTAATTAATAATTTGACATTTGCATATGAGACGCATGCGCAAATCGATTTTATTAGTTCTTTAGCTATTCTATTAAAATTAGTTTGGAATTTACTTTTAAGTGTTCAAAAGTATTAATAATATCCGTAAAAATACTTGGGCAAGTACCATTATGAAAAGATCTGAAAAATTAAGTATAGATCTGAAATCATTAGTCATATATTATTTAAATACATCGTGCAAACTATTGGTTTAATTGAAAAATTGTTATTGTGTTTTCTGAATTAAATTACTTAAATCAGCCAAGTGCGAGTCGGGCTGTCGCATGAATCGTTCCATACCATTATCTATAAAAACGGCAAAAAGAAACACGTTTGTTATATGAGAGCCCCTTAAATTTTTGTTTTATTTTGTCTTTTAATATTTATTGTTATAGCGGCAACGAAAATAAATGATCATGAGACATACCCTAGTGACGAAGGGACAGATAGACAGACAGCGGAGTCATAGAAATAGAGTCCCGATTTACCCTTTGGGCATGGAACCCTAAAAACCATATGTCCACAAGTATTTCTCTGAAAACACTTCCTAATCATATTATCATTCCTATATTTATTCATATAAGTGGTAATAATGACTTGTAGTACTCAAATACAATCAATGACATTACTAACTATAATTTAAATACTATACTATACAAAATTAAACTAAATATGTTGTTATACACATATTATGTTGTGTACAAAATCTGTGTAAATACTAATAAATTTAAGTACCAATTAAAATATACATTAAGATATTTTTAATAGAATATATATTATTCAAAAACATATAAAAGGAACTAGCGAACAAAACGCAGCTTAGCCTGCTAAAACTAATTGTTATATTACAGACAAATTATATAAAATATTTACATAAATATTTTGTATAATTTGGCTATGTTGGTATAAACTTTGTCACTCTAAAGTTTCATCTAAATCTGGTCAGCAGTTTTCGCATGAAAGTAGAACAAATTTCTATTAGTAGGGGTATTGCACAAGCATTCATGTTATATGTATAAATAATATTATAAATATAAATTGTTAACACGCTATATCAGCACCCTAAATTTATTCGCTACAAATGCAATTGTCAAATTATGTTCCACTATTGTTTTGTAGCGTATAAATAACCAAATTAAATATACCATAAAAGAGTTGAATATAAGTTCTCGTCTCATTAACATCGCCACAATACCCGTAGCCCATATCATTATCACAAAATTACACATTTATAATATAAATTATAATAAGATATTTGTTTTTTTGTGGTTTTTTAAATTATATGTTACATAATATATATAATTCATTTAAAATATACAGTTATTAATAATTGATTATGTTACTATCAATAATCGGTTATGGTATGGGAACTTTTTACGTATAAATACATATTATATACATTTAGTACAGAAAAATAATAAGTTTCAGTGCATGGGTGTAGGTTCAAATTCAAACACGTAAGTGAATATTTTCTGTTATAATTTCCGTTATCATATTACACGCAAACACAATATAAAAGAATCAAACTTTTTTAACGGTTTTAAATGAAACACTTTAGCCAACTTAATTAAGATCTCTATCCCTCTAGTGTACCAATGACCACGGACACTGAATTGTCCTCAAAACAATTCCATGAATGTGTATTTCTAAGTACAATTGTTTAATCAGGTTGGAGTTTCATTTAAAATACGTAAACATCGCGAAAACAATAATTTTATATATATTCTTAACGTATTTATACGTCATTTATAATAAAGGAGCACAAATTGTAAACTTACGATAATCCTAACGTAATACTTATCAAATTAAATTATATACGATATATTAACAATAATATATATATATATATACAATTAAAATCTAAGTACTATGTATCAAGGTATCCAAATCGGTCGCATTGTGCACGAAATGGGGCCACTTTCTGATTATATTATAGAGTCTATCACCAGGACTCAGAGTCGGCATTAGCTGTCTGTGCGCAAAAAGTTTATAATCCTTAGACAACTTCCCCAACTCGACACCTAGATCGACTAATTTTCGACAGGCGTCCAATTGTCTGGGATTGGGCACCTCAGTATTGAATGTTCCTATGAACGCTATACCTATACTATATTTGTTATAGAACTTCGTATGGGCACCCTGATAGTCCCACCCCCTGCCGTAGTAGACTGAGCCATCGCCGCCTACTAAGAAGTTGTAACCAATGTCGAACCAACCTCGAGACTCTATGTGGAACATCTGCATTAGACGCACCCGGTAGACGCATTGACTCTGAAATACGGATAAACTTGTATAAATATTACAAAATAGAAATAGAACATTGTAAAAATATATAATTAGCAGTTCCCGCTTATTCCTAGTGATAAGATGATAAGATATCCCGTTCACCATACATAGCCCCGTTTTTGAGAAATTGCGTGCTGAGTGATGGAACTGCAATTCTCAAAATAATTCCTCGTATCAATTTGCACATATATTTAATGATAGATAATGAAAAACATATATTTAACATGTATTTATGAAATCTGTCGTGGTGCAGGGACATAAATTAAATATTAAATATTTCATTTCACATAGAATAACCTCCTATAATTCCATGACCTTGCTTTAATTAATATACATATATTTTGTGTTATTTTACTTAGTGGTTATTTATTAATATTGTTTTAGGTTACATCAGTAAAGCAAAGTTAGCAACTTAAAGGATTCACTTTTCACTATTTGGATATAAATATCAATATAGAAACTGTACTTAATAATACGTACTACATAAGTCTACTTTTTAGTAAGGTCTAAAGAAATATTTGTTTATATTATACTATTAAACTAAAATAACAATTCGCATAATAGTGGTACGGAACGAATGTCTGTAGAGTATTGTCAGCTTTATATTAAAAAGGACACATTACTTAATTGCCCCATTGATTTTGTAGACATTATGTGCTCTAAATGACGGAAACTAACACCGCACTTTGCACTACCAGTCTACAATAATAATAATAAAACAATATGACATAAGGACAGAAATACATAATAATAAACAAGTTAAATAATTCATTATTAGGATAGACAATAAGATATTAACAATGAGTTTTATTTGTAGTGAGTAACCTCTCTTGTTTGTTACCTTCACGCTTTATCCCGCAGTGCAGCGTAGACATGACAACTTGGTGTTAAAAAACTGAACTGACTGAATTCAAGTTAAAGATTAGTATCGTAAGTCAACGCTGCACTGTCTACCAGATCGGGAAAAAGAAACTTTCCCACACAACAGGGTACACAGAGAAAACTCGGAATACACAATTCTCCATTTCTGGTCGAATTTCGGACATAATAAAAAATAAATAAATCAGCTTCACGCTGTATCCCGCACACAGCAGGGTAGGCAGAGGGAAACTAGTGTTAAGACACTCCGTTCCCCACTTTCCGGCGAATTTTAGACATGATAAGTTGAATAAAGTAACCTAACAACTTTTTTCGTTTGCCAGTAATTCTGTACACCAAGTGGGGATTGAACCTACAACCATCGCGTTATAGTCGGACGCTGTACCATTGCGATACAATGCCTCCTCAGCAATATAATATATAGACACTATCCAATGATATGTCTAGCACAATATTTAGTTATTTCCAAGAGGAGCAGGTTCAAATGTCACTATTAAAAAAAATACATTTTTCTAAAATAATAATAACCCACCTGTGTAAAGCAGCTCTCAGTTGCCGTGTGGGCTATAACAACCCAGGGTGCTGGCAACTTCAGTTTATTCAAAGACCCTGTGGGGGGTTGAGCTAGCCAATCCGATCGTGGCACTATCCTTACGTTATTTGACGATACTAATAACGGATCATCTGAAATTTTATCATTGGTGGTATCAAATATAAATGAAAAGCGACCCCATCGCGACTTCGCCCGCTTCAATTTATTGTTATATTATAGCCAAATTATACAAAAACTTTACATGAATTGTAGCCTATGTGAAGATTCATCTTAATCAGTTGCGTAGTTTTTGCGTGAGAGTATAACAAACAACTTTACAAACTTTCACATTTATAACAATATTATGGTAGGAAAGATTTAATTAGTTAACTATTCTTTTGTAACTCTATTCAATATTAAATAAATAAAATAATAATATCTGTTACTATAATTTTAAAAATAAATTAATTAATTATTAATAAATAAACAAATAAATAAATCAGCTCCACGCTTCCTTCCTTCCTGCTGTGTGCGGGATACAGCGTGAAGCTGAACTTATCAAGTACAATTAAAAGTAAGCTTTAATTTAACTATAATTAATATACTTTGAAGTATTTATATACCATACCTTCACCGTATTTAGAAACATCATAATTTGCAGCTTCCTTCTTGTTAGCTCTAACACACACCGTACATTTACCAATACATTCGTTTGTTAGTAATAAGACATATAATATCAATATTAGAACGAAAAATATCCCTGACATGATGAGCGGTTGAAAATTCAGAATACAATATCCCACCACCGTTGTGTTAACTGAAATAAATAATATATATTTTGTTTTATAGAGACCATTGTGGTGCATTGTGACATTATCAGTGAATTCCATCCCAATTTGGGGAAACTAATACATATATTCATTTCCTCGCTCTGGTAACAAGACAAAACGCATCCTTGAATACCGCCGCCCAACACGCAATGTCTCGAAAATTTGAGACAGTGTGCCTTAACACAAGGTTTCCTAGGTTCCCTGTCATTTGCTGGATACAGCATGAAGCTGAATATCCTTTCTTTCCTTATCTCCTCATCTTATGAGATAGGCAAAGAACGGAGAAATTTGTCACTTAATATCTTCTGTATAAGTTAATTACATATAAACTTAAGCTATGTTTTTCTTGTATATTTCATATAAATAGTTAAAAAATGTATAACAATAATAAAATGTATAATATAGGTACTAATAATATTTTCTTTAGGCAATGTATGATATATTTAAAAAAGGGACTATTTAAAACTAATTTCAGTGAGTGAGTGAAAATCTGAATATAATATTATACAAAAATATAAAAAAGTAAGTTTAAATGACAAATGCAATATGTGGGATACAGCATAAAATTGAATAAAAACTAAAAAAGGAGACATATTCTTTTGTTAGTCTTAAATGATAGGTAGTTCATGAATAAATTATATGCATAAGCATTTATTTTAGTTTAAATAATTACCATCACAAGTATATTTATTATATCTAATTGTTGGAGACAGAGTGTCTTAACACTATGTTCACTCTACCTACCCTGCTGTACACAAGGCACAGTAAAGTGGTGCAAGGTAAGCTAGGTAAGGTATAATTTATTTCATAATTCAAATAATAATGTATCTATATAATTTTATTTAAGTTTAAAAAGGAAAACTACTCACCACTCATAAACGTCTCGAAATCTGTTTGGGAGTCATGCTGATCGCTTTTATAGGGTATAAGAAGTACAATAGCAATTATACTTCCAATTATAGCTATACAAATTGTGGAAAATGTGATTTTATGCCATAGTAGTATTGATAATTTTTTTCTTGCTGAAAAATTTATTTATGTTCATTAATGGTAATGCAAAGGCAAATTATAATAAACATATGAGAAATATATTGTCTTTATATTAAGTATGTATATAGGATTTGAAATCTCATTGGCACATTAAATTCGTCTCTTTAAATTTTAAATTCATCCTACTCAACACACCAAATTTACAATTTTTAAGTTTCATTTTTATAATTGGTGGGTTCCATTCCCACTCGAGAAAATGAAATAGTTAATATTTTCATTTCCTCACTTTGGTAACAAGCCACCAACACTCATGTTACCACATGAGAAATGTATGTAAAGAATAGAATGTGTCTTAGTAAGAGACAAATGTTTTAATATTAGATTCCCAGGTTCCCTGTGCCTGCTCTACTATCTGTAGAATGCAGTATATGATGCAATAACTGACTATAAAAAAGCAATCCATTTTTTTTGCAGTTGGTTAAATATAAATCATTAAAGTTTAATTACCATGGTTAATTGGAAATTAACTGGTTATATTATCAATAGAGAAATGGTGTTGTAAAAAATAACTTGTTGAAGTAAAAAAATAAGTTATTCAGCAAAGAAGGTAAAAGAAAACAACTATATTTTTATGCTTAACTATATGAAAATCATATAACTTTGTAAAAATTTGTGCATTGTCATACATGTAAAGCAGTAAATGAACAATTAAATATATAATTATTTATTATTATTATAATCGGCTTTTTTAATTTTTTGTTCCCCCTGCTCCCACATATAGCGGATTAGGCACAGAGAACCTGGGAATCTAGTGTTAAGACAAACCATTCCCATTAAGACACTTCCATTCTCCACTTTCTGCCAAATTCTGCAGGCACTGTAAGTTGAGTCTTTTTTTTGTTAATGTAAGGGAAGTCCGCTTAACTAATTAGGATGGACTGGAAGGATTAACTAATTAGGATATTAGATACAGTAGATACTAGATTAACTAGACTAATTGTTGTTGGTAGTCATTTACATAAATGAAAATCCAAATAATCAAATGTATAAAGAAAAGCTGGTTTTATGCACATGTTTGTGTCTATTAAAAGCAACAAGTACATATTAAAGAAAAAAATCTAAGTGTTTTAAGAAATTTTTAACATTTTCCAACACACGGCTTAACCAATATATCAATTTTCTTAGGTTTCATAGTAGTAAGTTGTAAAATAATATAAAGAGTCTGGATAATTGTGAATCTGTATAACTGAGGGCCGATGAGGATAATGGAGTTTCAACTGTATATAAAAATATATATAATATACTATGTTATGCTAGTAAGCTTCATCTTTATAAGGTGTTTTCATTGGTCAAAAAGGCTAAATAAGTTAATGATTTGGTGTGGTAGGAATGAATTTATATTATACCACGAGAATAACAGAAGAATTTTGAGCATACTAGTCCCAGGAACTACTCATTTATATTAAAGAAAAACAACTTTAGTATTGAAAAGTAGATTTGCAGAGTAGGCTATATGTATTCTAAATTACTTCATCATGTTAATAGTTTGATGTAACCCATTTTAGGCTATATCTGCATAAAGGCACTTATAATGTGTTATATCTTATGCAACTCTTAGTCACTTTCATATGAAAATAAATTGTAATGTAAAGGTAAAGGTGAATTTCATGCATAAATTATAAATGTGGCAAGTTTTTAACATCTGTATATAAAATTGCAACTATCAACTGCACAAAATTGTTACAGTTCAGTTCTAAGGTACACTATAAAGAAAGTGTGAGTTAGACTTAATGTCTCCTAGGTATAAAAATAGACTATAAAATATTACCTATTATCTATAATTTTTTAATTATTTGTTTTAAAATAGGAAAAAAATCCTACTATTCATCTTACTCTACTTACTCTTGATATTTTTTTCTTCTTGTTGACAGTGATGATCACAAACATCGTCTTTATCTTGAATGTAACTTGGGTTATCTTTACCAGATTTGCTGTGAACCACTTGTTTAATAGTAACAGGTCCATTAAAATAAGTGTTATTGCCAAATTGTACATTTTCACAGTTCTCTACGTTGACTTTCTCAAAAACTGGTACATGATTCTGAATTAAATTTGGAGGAAGACAAGGTTTGTTATTGAACGTTTGTAAAACTTTTTTTTTTTGAATTGATTCATCGTCTTCGCTATCACTTTCTTCGATTACTTGTAGGTCGCCCAAATCACCTTCGATTTTAAAACCAGTATTGTTGTTTGCACTAGGTTCCTCTAATTTTGATGCCATTTTGTTATTGTTTTCTTACATTTTAAATAATATAATAGGTATATACTATATAGCACTTTTGTTTTCATGAAATATAGATAAAATATTATCTAAGCCTATAAATAGCACAGATGAAATATTTATTTTAAAAACATTAACTTTTTAAATTAATTTTGTGGCTCGGCAAACGCTCACTCACTCTAAGCCTTCACAAATGCTTAGATACTCTATAATTTAGACATGGGCGTTACGTAGCGTCACTAGTTTCAGAAACTGCTTACGAGCCAAATTTTTTTTTGTGCTGTCCCCGAAACTAGTGATGCGGTGATTCGGAGCTACGCGGTTATTCTTTTTCTTTTTTTTTTTATTTTAACAGCTACATCCACGGGCGCATAGTTGCCCGTGCCTTTTTTTATTAAATGAAAGTTATTTTAATGTGGCGTACTTAAATTTTGGGACAATTTAAACTGTACTTATATCTAGAGCTTATACTAGAGGGGTTGGATGAGACCCCTACCGACATTTTTTTTTTTAAAATGTTATTAACATATATAACTTATTTAATATATATTATTATAGTTCATTACATATAGTTATCTTTTATATAATTACTTTATACATGTATAGAACACCTTCGCCTATTAGATTTGGCCTGGCTTATGCAGAACGCCTTCCTTAAGTTTTTGGATCAGTGCCTCTGTCACCCTATCATCTCTTTGTGACATTGCCCCTTTTAGGTTCGCCTCCACCACCTCCGTAAATGAAGCGCCCACCGCTCGGCTGATGAAGTTGCCTATTGCGTCACCGCCATCGTCAGAGTAATAGACACAGGTGTTGGTGTGTCTCGTCACTGCGACGACTGCGTGAGAGACGCTCTCATGTACTCGGATCCGTGCGCGTCCGGTTCGGACGATGACGACGTCTGCGAAGGTCTGCCCCTGGGCCTCATGGATAGTCATGACTCGCGAACCTGCTCCAGCTCCATATCCCTGGTCTTTCAGCTGCCTCTTCTCCTCCTGCGTGTGGACCAGATATAGGGTGCCGTCATTACAGTGTGGTATTCGCGCGTCGGTGTATCCGAGAACCTTTAGGGAGTGGACAATGGGGCTTGCGGAGTAAATGCTGTTATATACTCCGGCGAGGGCATAGGCGACGTCCATTGGGCTCCGGTGTGTGCAAGGCAACTCGCATGTGATGTTGGTTGTCAAGCTAGGCCTGCAGTACCTTAGTTCGAATAGATTTTGTCTGTCGATGTAAGGCAGCTGATTGATATCTCCGATGAGTGTTACGCGGTTATTAGAAACTACGTAAATGTTACGTTGTGGTTATGTGTCTGTACACATAAACATTATTTCACATACGTAGTTTCATCGACACTAGCACAGTTGTATCTCGCTCTATTATAGTACGTACCGCAAAAAAAAAAGAGACGAGAAAAGGCGAATTTGATTGAAACGGTGTCAACATCGTACTTTTTTATATTATACACCTAATGAAACGAAAAAGCGATTCTAAAATGTAAATACAGAAGTTTAAATTATAAATAATGTTTATGACAATTCCAAGAAAACCATATTATTGTTAATAGCTACATTGACGCCTATATAGTTGCGTCTTGCTCTATTTTAGTTTATTCCGCAAGAAAAAAAGAGACGGCAATAGTTTAATATGTATGCAGCAATTAGATCGATTATTATTTTAAATCGATAATTAAAATAAAAACATATTTTATTATATTATTACACACGCTATAAAACGAGAAAGTGATTTAAAATGTAAATGCACAAGTTAATCTAACGTATCTCCCAGTCAGAAAAGTATCGCTACTATCGATAGTATCGATAACGAAATTTGAAACTATCGATAGTATCGATACTATCGATTGTTGTGAACTATCGATCGCATGCTAAGTTGCGATGCTTTAAATTCTATCGATGATACTATTGTTTCCTAGACATTCAATAGTAATTTAAGTATTAACATTGTAGTTATATTCATGCATTTAAATAATATTTATTTTTTTATTTTATATTGGATAACTAACAGCGCTTACAATACTTAAAGCCAAAACATACATATGTACATATGAAAATATGAAACATACATATGAAAATAAAACATAGGAAAAGATTTTATTCAGCTTTTATTTCGATGTAGACCCCTTAGTACATGATGTTTACTTCCTCATCAGATGATGACAGAAGAATAACTTCGTCTATTTCTTTATTCGTGTTTTCTGAGTTATTTTGAGCGTACCAACCACGACCAACACGATAATCAAAAGTAGATTCATTTTCCGAGTAGCTTGAACTTCCAATGCCGACAACGTCAACATACTGTGACTCACTGTTTTCGTTGTCCAACTCACTTGCAGTGGAGATGTCGTAGATTTGGCTATCTGCTTCTTGCGGTGCATTTATAGTTTGAGTAACTTCTAGGTCTCTTCGCGAGTTATCAGTAAGGACATCAATATCCACAACCTTGATTTTAATTTGCTTCTGTTTGTCAACAAACCTACAAATTTGAATTTAAATAATTATGCCAAATATAAAATAACGAAAATCTATATTCAAAAATTCAATTAAGAAACCTATTGCTACGGTAAGTTAAGAAAATTTCAAAACACCTATATCATAGCGGAACTTGAACCTGCTTTTCTTGGAAACCGTCCATGGAGACGACTAGACCATTATTATATATTCGTTCGTTGGGAACATAGTATTTTAACAGTAGGTAGTACCTATTACCTAGTGTTAAGACACCCCTACACATAGAATACAACATGAAGCAAATAAAAAAATATCGCACTATATCCCGAACTCGGCAAAGGAAATTTAGAAACCCAGGGACCATTCCCCACTCTCCGCCAAATTCTAAAGGCGTTGCGTGTTGATTGAGCAATTGCACGCTTGCGCTCTGTACCACGCCCATTGTTGATAGTCCCCAGAGCCAAAGCAAGCCAGAAATTCCTTATTTTATAAATCTTGAATGTTCCTGTGCGTCTCAACTCATCACCAGTAAGTAGCACCTAAAGCTAATACAAGCATATTAAAACACTTTATTACTTCCTCCGCAAATCTAACGGTTCACTTTCGCTTATCACGCTATTTTCAGCAGAATCAGCGTGATGTGCTCTATTGAGAACTCTTGAGGCCGCGATGCTCCAATCATTTTGTTGGTCTCGATCTGAAACAATGTTGGTAAAGAAATTATCAAAACCTAAAGTTTTCATGTTTGGTACTAGGCCGTCGTGGCCCAGTACATGGTATGATTGTAATGCGACGGTTGTCGGCTCGATCCCCACTCGGGGGAATGAATTATTATTTCTTAATATTTTCATTTGTTTGCTCTAGCACCAAGGCAAACGCCCGGCGTTGAATTCCGCCACTCAACACGCAATGCTCGAAAAATGTAGCGGAAAGTGAAGAAAGGAGTTTCGTATAACTATGTTATCCCTTTTTTTACACATTTAGTTAATAAAATCTTCATATTTTTATATCCAAATGATTGTGCCTTGAAGTCATATCTATTTATTTATATTTTTTATATAAAGCACTTCGCTGTTGGTTGCTACAAGAACAAAAAAAGATTATGGCTTTCATAAAAAAGGAAAAAGCTGCTTTGAGCCACCACTCAATGATTGACGAATGATACTCTGCCTACCTTGTTGCATGTAGGATACAACCGTAAAGTTGAATAAAAGTTATTTACCTTTGTCAAGATTTTTTTTGGCCATAATAACCTTATTCATATTTCTTTGTAAATTTAGTTCATGTACTATATCTTTTACATACAAATACATTTTTTAAAAAACTATCTTTAATTGTAATAGCTAATTCTTTACCTGTCACATCTGAATCTTCATAAAATAGTTGCATATTATAACCTTGATCTTCTGGTTGCCAGTGCCCAACAGGATAACGAGAAGACGATTGACCCGGTACAATAAGCATGTTCGGTTGTTTTCCCTGAAATAATTGAAAGTCTATATAAGAAATATTCCAAAAGTATATAATATTTAAGAAATTGAAATTACGTTAATATCATTTACTCACATTGTTTGGAATAGGTGGAGTTTCTTCATCAGAAGAGCTTAATACGATTACATCCTCGTTATTATACATTTTACAAACAAAATGTTGCTTATATATCTCTAAGCAGTAAATAATTTTACAGTATTCTTAACAGTAAAAGATTTACTTGCCACATGTGCGAATAGGTGACATGAATGTTTTCTAATTTATTTTACTACCCTCTAGTTTTTAAGAAGTAATTTATTTTACTACCCTCTAGTTTTTAAGTTTTTGTAAGATTCATCACATCAACTGTCACTCATCTGTCATTTCCATCCACCCATCAGCCTTTTAAAGTCCTTTTTACATGTATTCTATAATTGTGTATATTTATCTTTTTTATTACCGGTCAATTTCCTTCGTGTGTTTTCCATACAACGTGACATTGGCGAAATGAATTGTGCTCAACTGGCACGCTCGGAACGCCATATATCGAGAAATCAATCAATCTTTTAAAGTCCACTGCTGGACATAGGCCACCCCCAATGCACGCCACTCGTCCGGTCCTGCGCCCTTTGAATCCAGCCGGTTCTCGCTGTCTTCTTGAGGTCGCCGGTCCACCTGGTTGGAGGGCGGCCTGTACTCCTTTTGCCGAGACCGTCCGTCATTTAGGTACTCAACTGTTATTGCTATTTGCCTATTGGCTATTACATTCATTTGTGATTTAAACTAAAACTATGTATATTTGGTGAATTGTTTATTTCCAATTATATTTAATTGTTATTATTTTAACAATATTTCATAGTTTTAACAGATATGTAGTAGATTATTCTTATTAAATAGTACAAGTTAACTTATCATACAGTCATCATTAATTTTGTTATATTATAACTTTAGTACTTATTAAGTAATATTTAGTACTTCATTATTTAAACATTATTTAAAAGAAAAAATGATTTGTCTATTGCGTATTAAGCAATTTAAACAGTGTTACTATATTAGTATAACAGTTATATTACATCTTACAACCTAATAAAAGCATATGAATATTTAACAATGTTATAAAAAGTAAGCTTTGTAATATTTATTTAAAAGTTCGCATTTAAATTGCATTATTTTGCTGTAGACATGTTAAAAAATACATTATAATTGTTTTGATAATATACTGACTGTTATGCATGTAATTAGGTCATAAATGTAAAGTATATTTACAATTTGATTCAATTTTGTGCTTATTTGGGTAAAAGGCAAATTTAAAAGAAATAGATTTTATAATAAGAAATATTAAGTATTAAAATTAAACAACTTAATTTACATGCTTGTGAGTACATACATATATAAGAAAATCTTAGCCTATTTATACACTAAACTATTTCAATTCCAGGCTAGTTCACTCCTGAGATTGGAATCTCAAAATGTCGGAGAGAGAAGAAAATGGACTTATTAAAAAACAAGCTAGCTATAAAGGCCAGTTGATTTATTTCACTGATTATATTAATGAATTATCTAGTTCATTGAGTCAACAGCAGGTACTTAAATGAATTGCAGTTACAAATAGGTAAGATGGAATGTTTATATGATAACTATGATGAAGTACAATTGAAAATTGAGTATTTATTTGATGACATTGTTGCCTAGTCAAGTGAGAGAAATGATTTTGAATCTTTATGTTATCATTCACTTTCAAAAGCTCAACAATTCATATCTTCTAATTCTAAATTATTAAGATGTGATAATGTGGACACTCTTGTTTAAGGACTTGGCTTAGTGGCTTGGGTTTCATGACATGTTTACCAATCTCATACATTGAAACTATGCAATGGATGAAATAAAAATTCATTATCTTCGGTCATGTGTGGAGGGGTCTGCGGCTTTTTTTCATTCGGCTAGCAACTATACTATTGCATGGGAACTATTATGTAACAGATTTAACAATAAACGCTTGCTAGTACCAAATCATGTTAATAATTTATTTAATGTAGATTTAATTAATAGTGAATCTTCTATTAATTTAAAACAATTGATTGATCAATTTAATAAAAACTTACGTGCTAGTGCCATGCTTCATGATTTCTTTAGGTAATAAAAATGTTTTTAGGCCAGTACAGGAAGATCATAATTGCAACTTGTCTATTAAGCCTTGTTCTAAATATAAAGGTGATCATAGTTTAATTAATTGTTCTCTTTTTCTTAATGGACTATCCAACAAAAAAAATATTGTAGTTCCTGTAAAAAAATATTAGTACATTCAATGAAACAAACTTCTCAGCTTTATAATAATATAGATAATTTCAATTTAAAAATAAAAAACCATTTTATGTCTTTAATTATATTTTTAGGTGAATCTCATATTGTGTTAGTAAAATACAACGAACAAGAAATATAATAGGAAGTTGGTTTGAGAATATTTTTTTTTGCCACAAGGCTATCCTCAGTGTGTGGGTAACGACTACATAAATTACCATATATGGGACACAGCTCAGGCATTTTGCAGGACATTTACAGGTGAGTTAGTGCTTTATACAATCTTTGACTACCTTACTGTGTTAGTTAGTGTGTGTGAAATCTTAGTTAAGTTTGACTTCCTTCTCAGTGTCTGATTGAGCCAATATTGTGTCTGATTGAGCCAATATTGTGTCTGATTGAACCAATATTGGTGTTAACCCAAAATGGCCGTTCCAAAAAAGGGATGGAGGGAGGATTACAAATTTTTGTACAACCCACCTACGCCGGGAATTAATTGAAAGGGATTGATTTATTAAATACTTTTATAAAAAAAACATCAAATACATCTATAAAATTTGTTTTTTAAAAAAAATAAAAGACTTTTTAACAAATTTGACTATCCTGCATACATAAAAGCACAATTTGACCTAATAATTCCTAAAATTAGTACATTAAACAGCAGTAATTCTTCTTTATAATATTAGTAGACATTATAATACAAAAGATTACAGAAATATTTTTTTTGTCTTTTTAGCTTCAGTCCCACATATAATTAGTCTATTGTTAAGGCAGTCTTGTTGAGTGGCGTAACTCAACGCCGCGGTTTGCTTCGATATACTAACACAATAGATATTTACTTATATAAGTAATAAAAGCTTATTTTAATAATTTACAGGATTTGCGGCAACACACGAAGTCCTGAAAAGTCTACAGTCCTAGTCTTGTATGGAGCTACTGTTGCTTGGATTTTAAAGACAGGCAGTGGACAATCAGGCGGTATAGCCTTTGCTTGTAGTTATGGGTCAGTTTTATATACATTTCTTTTAGTTACACATTGTATCTTACATAGTATAGTGGATAAAAATCCTAGACTCCGGACTTTCCCTTCTCCTTTATGTTCCTGATTTTTAATGATAATACTTTTTTATCACCACATAAAGAAAAAAAATGCCGCACTTTATCTACTAGAGCGAGGAAATAAAAAAAATCCACTTCAGTCGCGTTTATTAGTAATGTGTGTAAAGGATGTGTGTAGTATTTCTATTAGATCACAGCCAAAATGTAAGTGAAAAAATATATAACATTTTATTTATTTAGGTTTATTCATCTCTACAGTAAGTATGTCTTTAAATTATGATGTTGATTATTGTAAAGCCCCTCTAGGGTAAAAAATCTCCTCCATCTTTCTCCTTGGTGGTTTATTTTGAGCTCTGGTAATGCAATTGGTACCAACTATATTATATAACACATATACTTACTTTATTTTAAGGCGGAGGCGGCTTTATTTTAACAAAATCAGCAATGATCCATCATCACGCTATCAGGGGAAATGCAGCGGATATTTCAGCAAAGGATTCGGTACAAGAGACGGCTGTTAATATGATATCTTCTGTTATAGCTATTTTTCTCTTGCCTTTCTTATCGTAAGTTTGTTTTTTTTTTGTATCTCCAAAGCCAATTTCTATTGCCAAAGTTTCGAGATATTGCGTGTTATGTGGCGGAACTTAGCACCGTATTTTGTACTGCCAAAGCGGGGAAATGCATAAAACTTGAGAATTATTATTAAAAACGTATAACAATACAGAGAGAGAGAGAGATAGAGAGAGAATAAAAATACAGACTTCCTTTGTTACAGTTTTCCTGCATTGGTTTCCTTATCAATGATAATATTTCACATATTCTCTAATTAGATGTAACAGTACTTTCTTTTTGCAGGAAAGTTTTCAATGAAACAAGATATTTGCAAGTTATTGAGATGTTTTTAAAAAAACAATTGATATTAAATCCGTCTCTTGTTAATATGGAAGAACCATTAAATTTGTGGGAGTTCGAGATGCTATATTAGGTTAGTACTTCACGTTGTTTCCATTATACGTAGAGAGTATGTAGGTAGTGTTAATACACTCTCAGAACGACGACATGACATGAACCAATAACCGTCGCGCTTACCGTCACACGCTATCCCACCTACTGCACCACGACGGCGACAATTTATTATTATATATATTTTTTCATATAATTACAGGTTGGAATTTAAATAAACATTTATTTATCGCCGACGAATGGAGATTCACAAGTTCCTCAATATATTTTTAAGTATTAAATGTTAATATATAAAAAATGTAAAGAAAATTATATGTATAATTGTATATTTTTAAATTTAAAGGTAGAGAAAGTCATGAATTGAAAAAAATGTTTATTCTCTATTGTTTCATAGATTAATGTTAGCTTAAAATTATACACAATATTACTGTTACAACGAGGCCAACACTGAATTCCGGTGCTCAACACCGCGCTTTATCTAATTGCTAGGCCGAAGAAAGAAAAAAAATATGGATTGTTTAAAAAAATGTTTGTTTCTCTAATATACGCTTTAAATTAATTTGTTCTTTAGATGTTATATAAAAACGGTCTTTGTCATTTTTTGTACTAATGTGACATGTTTTAATTATAATAACTAAGATTAAAAGGTATTATACTAGAAAAATGTTATTTTCACATTTTATAATTTTTTTGTATAATTATATATAAAAAAATAAAATTTTTGTAGTATATTTTTTTGAATAAAAACATTCCAATAGTAATTGTATTGAAAAGAAAGTGTCACTCATTTTTCGTTCCCTTTAATTTTTTTATAAAAATCAGTAATCACAATAATCGCTTTTAAAATCAAAAACTTGTAAAAGTAGAATCAGCTTTCAGGACCTTAACTGACCAAGGGATCGTTAAGGAGTACAACTATATGCAACTCCTTTTAAACATATAATTCCCCAAGTGGAAACTGAACCTAAACCCGTCGCGATTACAGTCATAAGCGATTCCACTTTGCCACCACGACCTTTATATTTAATTATTGTATCACGTAGTAATCTCCATACTTATTACACAAACTTACGTTTTTAAATCAGCTTCACGCAGCATTCTACTCATAGCAGGCAGTCAGAGGGAACCTAGTGTTAAAACACAATATTACTACTACACTAATTACTCAATAAAACTCAGAATTTACCTTTTTTAAAAAACATTCTCTTTTCCAAAATTATTATGTATTTGTATTCGTCTAATTGTCTTTCCCTCTTCCAGTTTCTACACATTTCTTTATTTCTGGATCTGTTTAGAATAAGTATAATTAATAAATCAAAATTTTTGTCGATAAAGTACTTTGACAAATATACATATTTAAATTAAATTTTAATAATCAGCTTCACGCTGTATCCAGCAAACAGCAGGGTAGGCAGAGGGAACCTAGTGTTAAGACACTCACGTACATACGACATAAACGTAAAACGTATTTTCTTACTTGTTGCAAAGGAGACTAGATTAGGAACATTCAGAATTGCATAATAAAACACACAAAATACACTACACCATATCACTTTATTTTAAATATTGTCAATTTATGGTTTATCACCATGTCAAAATATTCATAATTTCATACTATCATCACGACAGCCATGTCATACATATTGAATTGAATACAATTTTTATTACCAACGTACAGACGTATCGACATATATAATTATGTGTAATAATATCTAGTCAACTTAAATATAACAAACATGTTCTATAGTGGTTTGCAAATAAATTACAAATACATCAATACTTTGGTAACTTTACATTATATTAGAGTAAATCTATGTTTTTTCGGAGTATGGTGAATAAATAAAGGAACTGTTAAAGCAATTAGAATTACTTTTAAGTGAAAATACTGAGTGATTATTTTCTCTTTCCTTTATTTGCTCTACAAGAATGTCCAATGGCTTGACCATTTCGCTACGGAACCCTAAAATTGTACTACGTAGCTAAAAAAACAGCTGTCACACAACCTAGTCAATTTAATATCATAATTAAAAATAAATCATTGATTTTATTAGTTCGTTTCAAAAAGCACTCAAAATATAAATAATATACGATCACAGATAAGTACAAAATACAGTACAGTATAGCAACAACATTAATTAATATAAATAAAACAATCAAAAAAACATTCACTTACAATCTAATACAAAAAATAAAGGTTAGGCAAAAGAATAAATATAAATTTGATTTATTAGTAAAATTTAATTATTAAATTATAATTGACTAATGGTTTTGTGTGTGATGCTGTTGTGCGTGACATTCAAATAATGACTGACTGACATAATATAAATGTAAGTTATGTCAGTTTGGAATTAAATAGTTGTACAAAAACATTATTTGTATGTCACGTTTAAATTACTGTGATAAATGTGAACATATTTTACCAAATTTTTGTCAGACCAAAGCCAATTTGGCCTTTCCATTGTATTTTTCATCTACAGCTTTACTCTAGCTTACCTTTCTAAACTACAGTTCAAATTTTAGTTCTCATTTCTAATTCAAATGTATTAGAACGACAAAAATATATCAAATAAGTACAGTAATATACCAATTTCCTACATAAATCCAACATAATATTACATACCAACCAACATGGGCGTATGTAGCTTGTTTTTTTTTGGGGGAATGGGCTCTAGTTTTGAACAATTTTAATTTTACAGGACAATCTTTTTATTCTGGGGTTGGCAACCGGTCCCCTTATTATTACGCCCATGCCAACCAATAGAAAAAAATACAATGAAACAAAAGCCAAATTTCAAGAGCTATTTACAAAAGTAAAATTTACTTGCCGAGCTGTTTAATAAGTAACTCAGTGCTCAGAGACTTGGGCCGCTCTATGGGAAGGCCTAGGGCTCTGGACCATATGAGCTGCGCGAGGACGCCTAGGGCGCGCGACACTCCAAACATTACTGTGTAGTAGTTCATCTCCTTGAGGCCGTAATACTGTGGAGAGTGTTTAATTATTAAATAGTTTCTTTCAGCGACAGTCGCGGATTGATATACTATTTGTCAGGCTGTCTAATCAGGAAGAGTCACATATTTTTATTCATAATAAGAAGTTATAGGTAATAAGAAGAAGAATAAGAAGATATCTTATGTATATATTTGTAAATTAATTATTATTATATTTTTATTATTATTATATTTGTAAGTAATTATAATGTAAATATATTATATATATATATATATATATATATATATATATATATATATTTGTAAATTGCTGATTATATAACAGGTCGTCTTTTTGATACCATAATAGTATAGAAAAATAATGCATATTTTTTTCTTTTCACGCTTATGCCGAGCGAAATTGCAGTTCATACACTCCATTCTCTATTTTCCATCTTTAATTAACATTGCCTGTTAACTGACCGAACCCAATACCGTTTTTGCCTATGAATTATATAAAAAAATACATACCTGCAAAAGTACACCAGAGTGGGAGTCCACATTGGGCCATGGGTTCTTTACTTTGCCGAGCTCAGTTAAAATTGGTGGTACTACTTTGTATATGGCCGCTACTAGCTTGAACAGTGGGTCGTTTGGCAAGTGCTTTAGGGCGAATTCACGCTGGCAGGTGTATCTGGATTACCAATAGTTAATTCAATTATAGTCAATTACATTTCTATATAAATTATTTTATTTTATTTATTTAGCTTTATTCATCTCTACAGTAAGTAGTGTTCAGTCGTCCCCTTTGCCTTTTCCCAGAGGGGCCATGGCATTTTTTATTTGGAGTGTCCATCTGATGTCTGGTATTTAGCCAGGTGGCTGGCCCACCTCCAATTTAGTGTCATGGCATGTTGCAGAGAATGCTTAAACTAGGTTTTGTTGCGTATGTCTATATGACACTTCTTTCCATTGCATGCTGGCAAGATAGGAGTTATATGAATTATTATTATTATTTAATCATTCATATAGGATTTAAATTTTTTAGAAGGGTTCACAAAAACCAAATTCAATTATATTATACCTTTCACAAAATTTCCATATTCGAATGCAACTAATCTTTCAAAATGCATCTCCTATATAGGTATTAAAATATAAAAATTCAAATTTTTATCAATGTTTTTCTTAAATGTATAATATGCTCTAACATAAATTGTTATAATTACCTAGGATCAGTCTTCCTGAGTACAGCGTGACCGTACCCAGGCACAACTTGTCCAGATTTGAGTGTCTTCCAGATGAATTCCTTGAGTCCCTCCTCTGTGAAGTCATCGCCTACTTGCTTACGCAGTTTCTCTAACCAAATCAGTACCTGGAAACAAACAATAAGGAAAAATGTTCTTATTCGTATTGAATATTTTTTTACACGTAAAATACACAAAGTGTGACTACAAAAACGACTGGTAGGTTCGATCTCCAGTCGAGGAAATGAGATATTTATTAAAATTTATATTTTCATGTCTTCGCTCTGGTGTAGAGGCAAAAGCGCGGCGTTGAGTAAAGTGGGGAACGCAGTACCTTAACACTAGACTCCCTCTGCCCGCCCTGCTGTGTGCGGGATACAGTGTGAAACCGATTTATTGAATTTTAAAAATATCTTTGTTTTTTTAGTTGAAGTTACATGTCTTAGCTTCACAAATAAAACTATCATTAACATAAGTAATTATAAAAAACAAGTGATATTTGACAAAGTAATTTCAAAGTAAATGAGTTTCGACGTTCAATATGTAAGCTGGCAAGCAGCCGTTTGTGTATTCAACACGTCATTAACATTGTAATAGTAAGTATCCTTTGTTCTAAAGGATGTTTCTACTTATATGTACAAATATTATGAAAATTACTTATACTGAGTAAAAGTATTATACAATACAATTCGAGATTTGAACCGATTGATGAACCGATTTTCATGAAACAAACTTTAGATGTTAAGCTGGGTTAAAACAAAGAAATTGGTGAATTTTTTATATAAGTCGGTACTAAATGTACATACAAAACATTTTTACTGTTTTATTGTATATAACTTACTTCTTGGTTAGCCAGACCGTGAAGAGGACCAGCGAGGCCGTTGAGTCCAGCGGCGAAAGATAAGTAAGGATCGCTAAGAGCTGATCCTACCAAGTGAGTGGTGTGAGCTGATACATTGCCTCCCTCGTGGTCACTGGAAAATAATATTAGTTTATTAATATTATGTCATATAAATTTTATTAATTTTATTTGAAGACGTCGTGGCATAGTGGCACAAAAGTGTGACTCAACCGGACGGTTGTAGGTTCAATTCCTACTCGAGGAAATGATATATTTAATATTTTCATTTCTATGCTGTGGTTTCGAGCGTTAAATGGGGAGAATAGTGATGTGTCTCTTAGTCTAGTGTACACATGATGCAGGAGTTGATTGTAATATGTCATACATATATGTTTCTATACTATTGGATACACATGAATGTTTAAATAATTAAGTAGGAAAACAACCATTATAAATTGACCGAATATTTATATACACATATAATATATAAATGACAAAGTATTTTTACATTTATACTCCTATTAATAATACATTGTTTATATTAAAACCGTTCACGTACACGTAACAAACATAAAATATTATCAACGATGGTTAAGTACCGAACTTAGCCCACTTTAGTTATCTTTCTTTATTAGTTTTGTAATACTACATTGTAAATATATTTTATATTAATTAACCAAATGACTAATATTTATCATAACCGTAATAAATATTTCAATCGGGCTCTATTTAAAAGGAAACTAAGTAATTATTTTTTGTGTTTGGTTTTTCCATTTTGGATTTTTTTTATTGCATTACATAAATTGTTCAAGTTAGAATATGGTGTGAAAAGCATGAAAATTCAATTCATACAATGTATGTGCATAAAATGCGAATTTCATTTGACGACATGTTCGGATTCGGATAGCTAGGCCATACTTTTGTTAACATGATTTCTTTCATTAAACTAAAAGAAGTCAATAAATCATACATATATTTAAAATTTTAACTCAAAATCATTTTCAAATAACAAAAAAACAAAAATGGCATTACATCAATGTACGCATTACGCATGCATAACGTGACCAAACGTCCCGTTTTGAACGGAACTGTCCCGTTTTTCGTTTGTGTGTCCCGGTGTCCCGAAACATACCAAATTATAAATGTTCCGTTTTTTATGAAACCATCCTATAATGTCCCGTTTTAGAACGTCACTTGTATGTCGTATCTATAATATGCAAAGATCATCTTCTATAACTTGGTTCTAAAGGACGTTAATCAAGCTGGTGGGTAAATGTATGAAAAATAATGCGGTTTTATTTATTAGACTGTTAGTTTAGTTGACTTTACTAAAGCAGAAAGGTGTGGGTTCGATTTCAAATGATTATGTTTATTATTGGAAAACCAGAGTGATTATACTAAAAATTGTTTAAAAATGCATGAGATCAAATCATATGAGACAAATTAATTTACTAAATCAGAACCTATGAGTATAAATTTACAAACATATTTTATTTTCAGATCCTCGCTGTACCCCGCATATAGCAGTAGGCAGAGAGACACTAGTATTAAAGATAATCCGTTCCGCACGCACCGCCAGAAAATTTAGAATTGTCTACAGCCATTACGCGTCTATTAAAGAAAATTAGCACCACCTTTTTATACGGGGATCTCTCTCTTCATTGCGGATTCGATCAGCTAAGCTGACTCCGCATATCCTACGAAGAGATCGCATTTCTAGTGAGACATACATAAATTAACATGGCTCTATTTTTTCTATATACCTTTTTAATACATCTTTTATATATTACACGTACATTTTATTACTTATTCGCTATTGCTTAGACGATAAGCCTTATCTACATTATATTCCTCAGAATGGGATCACATCATATACCTACACTTACATATATTTCGTGCGTATATCTTTTATTTACTTGACTTTGAATTAAATCAACATTTACTCGTAATATAATTATGTAAACAATCGTTGTATCTGCTTCTCAGTAGTTACAAATTTGTTTTTCATCTGTTCAACTCAGAAGTAACAAGTAAGGAGATTGATATATAGAGAATAAATAAATCAGTTTCACGCTGAATACTAGGTTCCCTGCATCCCGCACACAGAGGGAACCGTGTTGAGTGGCAGTACTCAACGCCGCGCTTTGCCTCGAGACCAGAGCGAAGAAATGGTATTACGCGTTACAGTCACAGCCTTGCGCCGCTGCTCCGTGACGGCCGGTATATAGAGGTTTTATAGACATTATTATAAGTAAGATCATTCAATTCAATTTCAGATGTTTTTTTATATAGTAAATGAGTTTAATTGTATCAGATTATTATTTATTAAGACGGACCTACGAACATGAAACTTCTATAGCTGTCAGAATTTTTTTTCATATTGGGATTAGAAAAATTGGGAACGTCGATCCCATCGTGGCGCAGGCTTGCGACTATAATCGCGATGGTTGTGGGTTTGGATTGCCACTAGCGGGAATGAAATATTTAACATTTCATTTCTTCGCTCTGGTATATATATATATTCATGAATAAAAACGGCATCTCAAGATCGATCTCAAGACTTTAGAGTGACTTTATAAATACATCTCTAAAACTTTCACAATACATGTATGACGCAATATTTAAATTTAAAACATCGCAATGCGGTCTGTACGTCTGGTTTAAATTACGTTACAACGCTATAACACTCGCAAAAAGTCTTAAATGGCGATAAATGTGTTATCACGAATTATCAATGGAACTGATAATGTTTATGCTGATATTTCATGAAGATATGTAATCCTATAATAAAAGATAATAGTGTATTCAATTGTTGTAGTATTCATTCTTATATTTCGTATAATGTTATGTAATGCTACACGCATTGAGTTGTATAATTAATTAGAAATGAAAAATATCTTTGAAAATAGCGTCTTATATATCAATATTAATAATTCTATTTTGATTTTGAGGCCGACCGATTCGATACTCATTCGAAGGAATGACTATATTTATCTTTGTTTCTTCGCTCTGGTGGACAGAACGCGGCGTTGAGTCCCGCCACTCAATACTCAATGTCACGAAATTGGGTGTCTCACACCTGAGCGAGGAACGGAGTGTCTTACCACTTGTCTCTGCCTAACATGCTATGCCGGAAAAAGCGTGAAGCTGTTTTTTTTTTATTGCGAAACTATGAGAGCGTGAAATTCTTGATTTTCCATTCCACGCTTAATATATCGAAGTAATAATTGTTGTCAAATGCCTATTGTTCATTTCTTGTTTTTGTTGTTAAAACATATATATATACTTATATATTACCAAATAAACGATATATTTATACTACGATAGTACCCAACGTTCTCATTTCATCTCAATATGATAAATATACAAAAAAAATATTGTAAAATGTTAAGAAAAAACTTCTATTCTGATTTCCTCTTAATTAAATGCTTCAAAAATAAATAGAAATCCGCAAGCTTAGACCAATCTAAAAAGTCAAGCCCTCCTAAACAAGAAACATACAAGCTACAAAGATGAACAAACAATGTAAACATTTCAAAACATATAGCACTGACACTTAAACAAACATAACTACTAAACTCAACACGAACAAGTGTTCCATGACTCATAAAAAAATTACGCAACAAATTTAAAAAGCAATTTTCATTATAAAGACGTCTCAAGGTCAGTTGCATTATATGTAATATTCGCTAAGCAGTATACGTAGGCAGAATAGCATTCAATTTGGTTAACAAAACCAATGGTCGTTCATTCAATATTAGTACAAATAAGAATCGTGCCGTGAGACCGTCTTGGCACAGTGGATTGTAAACGCTACTGTTATAGGTGCGATTCCCATTCAAGGGGTATAAACTATTTTTAATTCCTCGCTCTGGTAACTTCGCGGCGCTGAGTTCCTGCAATCAACTTGCAATGTCTCTTTAATTGTTCGGTGTGTGGGCAACGGGTGTCTTAACGCAGGGTCTCTTTGCCTATCCTACTAAATGCGGGATATAGCGTGAAGCTAAAAAAAAAAAGAAAAAGAAAAACGTATGACATGATATTATAAGTCACCCCTGATTTCAAAATTGATCGACAACATACGCATTTAAGTGATTGAATTCAATTGAAGTCTGTATTTAAGTGGAAAAAAAAGTTTGTTTTATACTTTTAGCATTCGGTCAGATAAGTCTTTTAAAATATTTTATTTGAAGGGTTATGTGATATTAAATTACGTTAGATTAACAAAAAAATTTGAGGTTACATATTATATATAAGTTATATTAAAAAAGTAAAAGGCTACAAATTATTAGATTAGACTACATATTTTCTATAGTTATCGTTATCTGAAACAAAAAACAAAATTAAGCATAGAAGAAGTTAGTTTAAATAACAAAACACGCATCTATAGTCGCTCTCAACTCTGAGAACAATGTTGAGAGCGATCTTGACATGTCCTTTTCATTCATATAATATACATTTAAATTTAGCGTATTTATAAAAATTAGGGTCTCAAGATAGATCTTAGAGTTGAGAGCGTTTTAGAAATACGGGTCTAAGTTACCGCATATGTTTAAATGCGCGACAAATCGTTGTTGCTAATGCAAAGAAATACGATGGTATATATTACTTTACGATCGTATTTCTAAAAGGTAAGTGTTAACACTTTATAATGTTTACACACAATCGCACACAGACACACACATATAAGGAAAACACACCCATGTATATCATAGGACATAATAGCGTCACAATACTTTATTTCTTCTAGATTCACTTAGAGAAATGTATTTAAATGAATTTGTATGGATATATTCGCAGGTGCAGTGATATCATATTGCATGCAATTAGAAGTTAGCATTTTCTTCATGTAACAAGTGATATAAATGTCGCAAAGCAATACACAGTAAAGTAGAGGTGACTTTTTTTTTTAATTATCAACTATTTCGTAGTTAATGATGTAGATGTAGATACCTTGGTGATATATTACTAAACTAGAAACATTGGACGTTTCATGAATATTATTTAAAAACACCACAAATGGGGTTTCGAACCCCTAGCCATCACAAATACAGAAAAGAACACATTTAAATACTTTTCTACATATATACTATTTGTTTAAAGAAACGTTTTATTCCATACAGAGTCGACGATGTTGCTCAACGACATTGCAAGCAATTATATGTAGTGCGATAAATAGTTAGAATACTCTATTGTTTATTCTTAATGTCTTATTAACTTAGTAAACACACAAGGACACGTTTAAATTCTTGAAGGTTCTTTCTTATTTTTTTATATATTAATAATATTATAACAATTGTAATTTTTTTTTGAGGTTTAATTTCTATTTTTTATTACAATTTAAATAAGTTGTTGCTTTTCTTAATGCTTGTCATTTCATTTTTTATATATATTTTTTTATATTAGTAATAAATAAGCAAATTTTCAATTAAAATAAAGAACCCACTGACTATTAATATTTATTTACGATAATTCAAAGCAATAATGTGTAGTTAATACAGATTTAGGAAAATAGAAATTTTATTCTTTCGCAATATGAATTAATATTTAAGTGAATCTATTTAACAAAAAAGAAAAAGAACATTTCTTTTATTATTTCTCATTATTAAATTTATTTATTAAGATATTGTTTAGTAGAAGCAATGTCTACATTGCTCAAAGATGACAAAAACAAAATTGTATTTAATACCTATTTAAGGTCATGTATTCTTCTATATTTACAATAAAAAAACATTCAAACAACATTCGAGATAAAAAAGTAGTTTATTTAGTAAATAGTTTGTAATTTAAAAAATAAAGGAATATTATTTAAAATTTATATATATATATATATATATATATATATATATATATATATATATATAAATAATGTTTTAAGGGAATTATTTATCATTAAATTGTAATATTATATAATATCACATACTGATAGTATGTATTTACCTATAGTTTATACATCGTTCAATATATTTTATTTTCACATACATCATAGAGATAATAATATACGCGTTTCATTGTTCTCTTGTAGTAACAATGAAATATGAAAAGTGATCAATTTTAAATTATTATACCATATTATTGTTATTAAGTGGGAAATAAATTACATAGGTACATTCTAATCGAATATTATCAAATCATTATTAACATTACGTTAATTTTTTTCATTTTTTATCTTAGTATAGTCTGGCAAACATGTTATTGATAATGGGAAGCACGCGCGGCAAATTGCGCAGTATACGTATGCGCAGAGAACGTTCGATCAGTGTTACCCTGTTATGTTGTTTTACCTCACGCTTAGCAAATCACATTTACCTATACGATAATTAAAATATCTGTCTATCATGTTTATGTTGTAGTAAATTATACAATACGAAAATTTTATGAGGATACGTAAATATCGAAAAATAATCAGCTGTTCCACACAATGTTGTCGAGAATAAAATCAAGACTAGCCCGAAAAGTATAATCATTTTTTTTTGTCAATAAATAATTAATCAATTCTAAGCTTCTGCTGATATATCTAATGGCACATGATATTTTTCTATATATATATATATATATATATATACTATATACACACTTATGTACAACATAAACATTCAGTATGCATAATACAAGCTTATATACTATGCAATATGGATAAAGGAATATGTGGCAATATTTAAGATTATATAAAAAAAAAAATATTGAGGTACAAAAAAAATGAGAGTGAGGTATCCCTTTGCCATACAAGTTACTGTGCGTCAGTGTGAGCGCTACGTCCTTACAGGAAATTCGCACCCACACATCTTTATAGGTACAATCGAGCTCACACTATATTGCTCAAACAAGAATATAATTAATTGTAAACAAAAATGCCTTTTACCGTTTTGATTGTTTGCTTTATTATTTGTCAATTTTTATTTTTTACTTTCTTGCATGCATTAATTAACGTTTTAAATAAAACGGTAATAAATTTAATAATTTATTAAAATAGTTTATTTAATTCTAAATAAAAATGTTGGGTAATTATTTTAATTAATTATGGTACAAAAAGATTAAGATTAGATACCTATTTGTATTTTTTTAAATAATTGAATCAAATATTAAGCAAAGTTAAGTCTTATTTTTTACGTATTTTTATTTAATTTGCATTTTATTACTAATTATTTTTGTAAATGAACACTAACGGCCATTGCTTTAAATTTTTTACTTTTATATTTGACATTTTATTTATTAAAACTTTATTTTTTACAATTTTTTTGTATGTATTATTATTTTTATTCTTTTATGTACCTTATTAAAATTACTTTTTATATTTTACTTTTTTTTATTGAATTTGGATTGAGAAGATTTGTATGTGGCCCCATTATAACAATTTCAATTCAGTTTTTTATTTAATTTTTCAATTTGGTTATCCATAACTTGATTTTGCATGTTGCTTAAGCTAACAAACACACTAATCATTATAATATTACTAGACAAATATGCTCTACTACACCATTCCGTATATATGATGCTATCATATTCATATTTCATAGTAATGAACTTATAGCGTTGCGCTCGACTGTACCGTAGCCCGGTCACACCCCGCACCGATTCCCCGCGAGCCCTTACGGGGAATCGGTCCGGCGTGAGCGGGTGTCTATGTGCAGACATAAAAATACGGTTTCTGCGCAATTTGACGCGCGTGCTTCCCATTATCAATAACATATTTGCCAGACTATATATTACCCGCATCATGCCAAAGAAAAATGGAGAATCTAGTGACCAATCACTATGTTTTAAATGTTGTATTAAACAGATATTGCAGCGAGACCCGATATAGTAAATGAAAATATTAAATTTTCCCGAGTGGGTATCGAACCCACCCCATCGTTTTTACGATCAGAAAAATATTAAAGTTAAAATATTTTATAAAATAAGTTTTTATGCCCATGTTTTTTAAGCTTTTATCCCTATAGCAAAACAGGGAGACCTAGTATTTATTAGATACAACAGAGAGGCCTAGTATATACCAACGAAGCGGATTACTGTAATAATACAAACCATAAGATTCGAACCCACAATCCAAACAAAACCTGCAAAAAGAAAAAAAAAAAAAAAAAACCACATACCTATGAATAGTAAGGTACAGCCTCATCAGCTCAGTGAACTGAGGATCATCGAAACCCAGCATGTTGCAGTAGTTGGCTGACCAGTCCTTGTTGTCGTCGATAGCGCCTATACCTTTGCCGTCGCGGTAGGTATTGCGGTAGATGGTGGCGGCTATGACGGGTAGTTTCGCGATCAGGTTCATGGAATCCTCGTAGACGTACTGTTGAGGATTTTTTATAGTTTTAATTGTATGTTATGTGTTTGGGTAGCGTAATTACACGCCGCAATTTTAGTATGTAATATCCCTAAGCGCTTGAACCTTCAATCAGATACTATTCAGAAGTCACAGTAGTGTCAATGTAATGTAATATAATAATATTATGTGTTGGCGGAACTCAACACCGTGTTTTGTGAATGAACGAACAATTACGAGTTAGGTGTTATTCGATCTTTGTCAATGTCATTATTAAATCCACAAAGCCGTCGCTTTTACAGTGGTTATGGAAACCAGTCCTTCTCGACTATCATTGCTGTATAGTTGAATAATAACTTTGACCGTTTTTATATGTATCAACATTTGGCTCTACAATACAATATACTTTATTGCACAAAAAAAAAAACAAAATTTTACACAATTTACTAATACTAAAAATGCTTCTAAAAGTAAAATTGAAAAATCGTAGATACATTAATTATGTGCCTAAAGCGGTGCTTAAGTCCCTTTAAATCTTTCTATAATCTTTTCCCATTTTTCAGTGAAAAAAGGGCATATAATGTATCTAAAAGTAAAAAAAACCACAACCAGTCGCTATCAACAATTTTCGATCGTAATAACATCACAACTGTAAGCATGTGTAAAGTTATAAATAGCTATAAACGATTATTAGATACCGGTGGCCGTGAAAACTTAAACGCTAGGACGTGTCTCACAAAACAATGGGTAATGGTAAACGGCAAACGACCTTGGACTTTGTTTTTAAGTTAAATTATAATTCAGAACAATTTGGAATATTTAAAACTATAACAACATATGTAATATATGAATTTAAAGTAATTAATTCGTCTCTAATTCCGTATTTGATTCTATATTAAATTTTTCGGCTATTTAGAAGAATTGTAGTGACGGAATCATAAGACACTGTCAGAACTGGTGAACTAAAACTGTGTAGCAAAACCAATTAGGTAAATAACAGTTCCAATATGGCGATTATTAAAATACACTTAAAAACTAATAACGTTATGACGTAGTGACATATTATATTTACTTTAGAACATTCTCGAACATAGATACGCTTGTCACATTATTGGGCAAAGTCTAACACTTTTTATTGGTAGTCGCATCAATTATCATTTTTTTTTAACGCACCTCTTTAAAAACATCGATTTTATTTAAATAAATTAATGAAAAAAATATATATATTACCCGTTTTGTTAGTATTTACTTAGGTATTGATGAGATATGTCGATAAAAAGTTAATTATTAAAAAAGCATTTTATATTTTCATAAAATATTATAACTAAACTGAATAATTACTCAAGGGTTTTACTTAAAAATCGATTTTCCTTATTCCACAAAAAATAATCTTCGATTTCAAAGAAAATGTAAAGCGGCCTTTATTTTTTTATTATATAACGCGACCTTGTCACAACTCGTTAAGAAGTATAAAAAACCTATTTCCTATAAATTTTTATATTAATAAAGATTGCTTGGGAATAATACAAATTGAAATCATATTGACGCACTTCATTATAATTTATAGGTACATCGCATATACAGTGAGACCCTATCCAACTTTAACCCTACGGCAACTCTACATAAATTATCACTACCCTACATATAGTTCCCTATGTATATCATACAAAGTGCACTGGAAGTAGTGTAAAAATCGCCTACCCTACCCTAAAAAAACACTATTAAAATTCATACAAATAAAAAAATCTCACCTCCCAATACTTAGACTTGTGTACTCCTTCAGAGTAGGCCTGAACGAACTTGCTCTCACTGTTAAGTGCTGTTACGGCTGCCGAGAACTGAGACATTGGGTGCAGTTTACTTGGCATGTTGTTTAGCATTGTTACAACATGGGCTGGGAGCTCGGCCCTGTATGGAAGAATACATTTTAGACATTCGTAAAAAATATTGAAGGAGAACACTTTTTGAAGCTATTCAATTAAAGGATTTTTTCTTTTAATAAACTATGAGTTTAGCTTTTTTTTTGCTTAGAATATAAATAAAAATGTCAAATTCGTAAGTATTGTGTGGATGTCATTAACTATTTTTCAATATTTAATATTTAATCAATCTCATTATTTAATCTCACCATAAGCAAAACAGTGTAAGCATATAATAAGAATAAAAAAAAATTTACACATTATCACTTCTAATATCAAACACCAAGAAAGAACAAGAACAACATCAACCTTTGCGCCCATTCCTTAGACAGAGCCTTCACTTGAGCCTCGGTGGGTATTTCCCCAGTAACTAGAAGCCAGAAGAGACCCTCAGGTAAAGGTTCTTCCCCTCCCTTCGCTTTGGGCAACTGTTGTTGACACTCCGGGATGGAGAGACCACGGAATCTGATCCCTTCATCGGCGTCCAACACTGAGGTTTCCCATACTAGACCTTTGATGCCACGCATACCACCGTACATCTACGGTAAAAAAAACACCATTAAAATGTTAATATTACACCTTGCCCTGATTGTCTTGACATGAGTAATTTAGGTTTATGCTATAAGAATATTGTGTCTTCCCCAGTTCAAAATGATGAAACTTTTAAGCAGCGGATAAAGGAGCAGATGTAAGGAGTGTTGCTAATAAGAATTCAAAGATCAAATATTCGATTTTTGTAATATGCAATCATTACAGTTATTTTACCAAGAATATTATAAATTATTACCCAAATCAATAATTTAAGGTTTAAGGCTGTTTCTGAACGAGTAAATTAAATTAGTCATTGACACCAACACATTTGACTGTCAGTCATTTTTGTTTATTAAATTAATAATCATGTACTTCAAGCGGGCGAAGCCGCGGGAGGGCCGCTATTATATAATAAATGAGTTGATTGTGAAGTGAATAGTGATAGAAAAAGTGTTTATTATATATAGTGTATATTATATTGTATCAACGTAAAACTCCATTTTCCTTGTAAATAACTATGTAATTAGGACGGTTTAAGGTCACAAGTAATTTTACGATAATTTCAATGATAGCATATTCAAATTACTGGTAATCATCTAATTTCCAGTAAATTAAAGCAGGTAAGTATTACGAGTTATATATTTCCATCAATGGCTAAATAATTTTAAGGAAAAAACTAATATCTAAATTGGAACAATTTACCTAAAAAAAAGATTCAATCATTGAAATTAATTAAATATAATGTAATGTGGGACGCTAGATGGGGTGGCGATATTCGTTAAGTGGCTGGCAACGGCTGGATGCCAAGCTCGAGCTCAGTGGCGTGCCATTGGAGAGACCTATGTCCAACAGTGGACGACGACAGGTTGATGATAATGATGAAATATCAGATGAAATAACTTCAGAATCGGAAAGAAAATTTAAGGAACTAGTGATCCTAATCGAAGAATTATTTTTGTATTGGATATCAAAGAAGTCTATTGGCTATGTTTAGGTATTACATTAATTAATTCTGAGGTAAAAGTTAGACAAACGCACCATGTCAACGGTGACTTCACCGACTTTGTCGTTGCCATGCTTCTTCCGGAAATCCTTGATCTTCTCCTGTTCTTTGGGGATTTTCTCCTGAAGTACGCTCTTCAGGTTGGTTTGCTCCGCGCTCAAATTTCTTAATAGAATAGTTGCCGTTGGACATGCTTTCTGTAAAAAAAATTAAATAATAAAGATGAGAAAGTAAATAAGATATCTAAATAAAAAGTGAATTAATGTATTATATTGTAGTTAGAAACATATTATCAATATATCACATTATATTCTTTTCCTGGACAAAACAAGGATTTCTTATGATTTCTTAATTATAACAGGCAAAGCAAACAAAGCATAACGTGTTGTATGTCTCTCAGTATTATTACGTACATAAAGATGTATGTTAAAAATTACAAATAATTAAATATTGTCACCTGATTAGAAATGTTACATTCTCTATTCGGAGAGAAAGTTAATCAGTATGAGTTTTTCTCATATTTGCAATATTTTAGATATACTCGTATACCCATATATTAAAATACTTATTAATTTGACATGCAATTTATGCCGCCATGTTAATAACAACCGTTGCTAAGCGACCGTTGCGAGCAACGATTTGCAAAGTCTGTTGTTAGAAAACCACCCAAAATGAGCTTGCTTAACGCATCTCTCTATTGAAAACTGGAAATAATTTCATAAATATATTTAATAAATATTCGTTTAGTTCAAGCGGGCGTAGCCGCGTTCGGGTCGACTAGTATGAAATAAAATAAAGGTCAAGATTGTATTTTTTTTACACTTTTGAATACTATAAAAATATATATTAAGGAAAGTACGAAAAACGGATTAAGCATATTTACATTCTAAGCTGACGATATGTGTTACTCGTATATATGATATCTGATACCCAGTAGACGTTTTCGGACACCAAGTTTATATAAATAACCTACAGCACACTGTAAATGACATTTTCATTAACGTTTCAGATTTTACAGTAGGCAATTCTTATTATTCTTGTCTAGACAGATATAAACCACCGTTGTCTTACTTTTCATCTTATATTATACATCTTTAATAGAACAAGAATATAGGTATGTACTACAAATAGGATCATCCTCCTTAAAAACATTTTTAGATCTAATATTTATTTTTGTCCAAATTATTTATATCAATATTTTTTTTTCGAAAGAGGTATGTGGAGACCGGGGCGTTTGGCGCTCCGTGCTCTGACTACCCCGCTAGGGATAAAGCGTGAAGTTAACTATATTTTTTTTCATAATATTATGTACAGATAAATATAATGTAAACATACGCTCATAGATACTTTCTTCAACAAATAAAAGGAAGACAAATTAAAGGGCAACGTCGATTCAATGGAACAATCGCCGGTTAACGGTTAATCAATGCTGATCTTGGGTCAGGATGGGCCAGAGTTTAATGCTATTGACATTGTTAGTGAGTACACCGATGTAAAACTTTGATTACTCTGTTAGAGAAATATCGATTAAAATCCACAAAATCTATTTTTTCTCTTTAAATTATAACAAAATCTTAATTATTTTTTAATTAGAGTTCTGATACCCTTATTTAAGAACATTCCTTTTAAGCACCCACGCCAATCCGATAGCTCAAATAACCTCTCACAGATAGATATTCCTTGTGCCGCTGCGCAACTGTCTACATATAGTGTGTTGTGTTTTTTATTTAGTATTAAAATGTTGAAGTAGTAAAGTTGATCATGAAATTTTATTACATTTACGTGAATATACTTTGTAAAGTACCTGCTTATGTATGAATATCTCATTAACTTTTTGAGGATAAAGAGTAAAATTAAAATAACTGTTATAACAACTTATTTTTATTTTTTCGTCTTAATACATAAATCCCAAGAACGTTCATTTGGAGATCTAATATAATATTGCAGAGTTTTTTACTTCAAGCCACACTTACACCAATTTCAGTTGCGTGATGAGCGAAGAAATAAGAATGATTCCTTTCTTTGTGTGGGAATCGAACCGACATTCCATTTCCATCATTACAGTCAAACGCTGTGGCACACTATGGATCTAAGTTATCATATATATATATATATATATATATATATATATATATATATATATATATATATATATTTAATGGACTACATATGAATTATTTTTTTATTTCTTACAAACAAACGGAACAAACATGTTCAACGGTAATTCGATAAACCGGTTGATTAATCATCTTTAAATCCACGTTTGAATCAAAGTCAAAGTGTTCGTTCAAGGCTACAAGTATTTAGTTATCAAATATACTCGTATATGATAAGGTTGATAGAATTGCTTTACTGCTCACGTGATGGTTGTGGGTTCAATTTCAACATGCTCAATGCTCATGCATTTTCTGGGTGAAAAGTTGATGAAGTGTTGCTTTGGTTTCGAAATAGGTTGGGAAGTATAAGCGAGCACCATAAGAGAATTTCTCGAATCTATGGGTCCACCCAAACAAAGTTGCAGACAACGATATAGCAACATATATTGCGAAAATTTATGATTGCTTAAAACAAAGCAGATCTTAGAAGCAAAATAAACTGCTTAGGTATACAGTAGTTAGGTATGCTTAGGTATAGTAGGACAGGTATGTAATATGACGTTAATGCTAAGACCTTAACGGTATACTCAGGGAAACGTGCTTTATCATATATGTATGGATTAAAAGTGGGTAAATAATCCCCACAGACGTATCTAATTATCATTATATGGTTTAATCTGATTTCACACGGGCCGTAAAGACTCGAGCAACTAAATTACGATTTTTATAATTTTTTAAAGAGAATTCCTAAATACATATTCATATAAAAATTATGTAACTAAAAAAAAAATACCTATTCAGGTCGGTCTAAAGAGGTCATAGCGCAGCCGCTATAGACGGAAAACAGATAGTAGGCAAACGAATCGTAAGCAAATACCCAAATGGTTTTCCTCGAGGAAACAGCAATCGTATAAAAACCCTTCAGCAAGGCCAGAAGTACGGAAATTTACTAAAATTGTTTGGCTCGCGACGTTGTTCACCTTAGCCAGTACCTTGGAAGATTTGACATTGTTGTTTATGTATGATTTGTTTTATTCTAATAGTTTAATAAACAAATCTATTCGTGCTGTTCTAACGTGCTAATCTCAGGAACTAATGGTCCATTATTAGAGGAAGGCATTACGTCACTTTGGTCGTTTTGATTTAGCCCAATTCATCTGCAACCGTAGTTAATCAGGCACATTAATTGTATTTTGTGTCATACTAATACAGAAGATAAATCTTCTTTTTTTTCATTAGACATGCGGAGCAAAGACTTACCCAAAAAGCGTATAATATACATATGTGCATACATATTTGCATGTATACATGCGTAAAAACAATGACGTCATATTATATTGGACGCCAAAATACGTGCAACGACATTGAAACTAGAATAGCCTTCGCATCATTGCGTAACTGAGTTCGGTTAATCGCGAAACACTGTGCGATGCCTAACGCCCGTGCCCGCTTATCTAAGAGCCGGGTAGCCTAATTAAAACAATTAAAAAAATATGGATTGTAGTTGGATTTACTTGGTGTTGCCATAAAATGTAGATTTTGAAATTTTGCTACGCTATTTATTGGGTTTTTAGTAATTTTTTAAATTTTTAATAATTTAATTTAAATTATATTTTTTTTATATATCGAAATTTTAATTAATAGAAATTCGTAGATATCGTTGAAAAAAAAAACAATATTTGGCAAGTACATTTTGAAGATAAGACAATAAATCTTTCAGCCTGGTACGATCTAAAACATCCAAGTGATAAGATAGAAGAATCTGATAATAAATTGTAGGTGAATTCAATGTCAAGATATCACGTGAAAAAAATCTGTTAAGATGCTGTAAACGAGACCGAAATTGAAACAATAAATATTCTTACAATATGTATGAGTTTAAAAGATTTCCGTAACTATAGAGCCATAGGAATATAGTCGTTTTAAATACATACGAAACATCCGTTAAGAATTGGTGCCAGTTAGAATATATCTTAAAAGGTTTCATAGGCATTAGGCTCGGCCTTAAGAAGCCGTAGCTATAAACGACCCTGAACAAACAAGTTCACTTTAGATTCTTAGATAAATTATGATTTTCTTCCTCACCTATGAATATATCCATAATGTTTAAATAGCAATTTCTATCTTTCGTACTATTCTTACTTACGAATTTGTTTTCTTCAGAAAAACCTTAAGTATTTAGAGATAACGTCAACAACTGGAAATTTTCCACAGTATTTTAATTGAATTGTTTAAGTTGACCTTCGTTTACTCCGTGAAAAAAGGTATACTTATTCAAATTAAGCGTTAAATATATTTCAAAGTGTACAATGCCATAACAGACACTGTATAGATGTATTAGAATATTCTTATTTATGATACTAGATGCAATTATTGTAGATACATCACATTTTGGCGCGCATTTATAACCTACGACCCCGGTTATCTTAGAGGTTGCGGACATAGTCAAAGTCAGAATAAAAAAAATACTAATATTCGAATTATTCTATGGTTATAGTATTAAAACTAAGAAGAAGTTGAGAAATAAACTTTTTTTGTTTCCTCTTTTGTTTTGCGTATAAGCGGGAATTTAACACTAAAAAAAATTGGCAGTTTCTTGACATTCAAAAGCATGCCTTCGAATTGGGGATATTTGAACAAAATACCGTTACGACATACAAAAGAATTCATTAACCATGTGCCGGCAACATTTAAGTTTTAATATGAGCAAGTTAAAGAAAAAGTTTTAACAATGAGTTTTTGTTGCAAAATGAAAAATGCAAGCTCAAAAAGTATTACTTAAAAAATATTTTTTTATATTTGTATTTTTAACTTAACGTACAATTATAGACGTACATTTTTTACTTCATATGTATTTGACATTAAATTGAAGTTATTTGCTATTTAAGCTTGAAGTAAAAAATAAATCGCTTCTTGAATAAGTTTTATAAATCTTATTATGTAACAATATTTTCAGTCTATACTTAAATGTATTAAATACATTCGACAGGTGTAAAAGAAATTAACAACTGATCCAGTACTACTAGAAGATTAAGCATTATCTAGATTTATTGTAAGGATTAAGATATTTAACAGTTTAATTAATAAAACTTATAATCTTAGTACATATAAAAATCTTTTATTTTTAATAATAGATAGGTATTTATTTCATAAATATAATATTAGTGTGCAAAATCTCTATGAGTCAACTATAAAGTGATTCGCGCGGATCCTTTAATAGCCCGTCGTGGGTTTATATAACACATTATAAAATATCGGCATATGCGTAATTTTAAAAGGAACATGACATCCAAAATATTCCTATATTTGTGCCCTTAATCCCAAAATAGTTTCATTCACATTACATAACTTCGAAATCAAAATGTGGTAAGGTTATATGTAAATTTTATATAGAGCATTGTATGACTGGTTTTATTTTTTTTTAATTATTATATATTTATAAAAAATAAAATGTTACCTGTATATCGATAAATTTTGTAGAGGTGATCCTGAATAGAGCCATTTTTAAACCCACCGAGCGCTAACCAACACACAATTAGAGTACACCTCGCTATCGATCGTATTCGCGAGTGGAAACTGGAAGTTTAATTTTTAAAATGTTGGCTAGCTTGGACGGTGGCAAGGTGAAACGTTTCATTACGCATCAAATGGCACTAAAAATGTAGTCACACCTAATGTACTAGATGGCACTGCCATTAATTACTCTATTAAAAATAAATAAAATAATAAATAAAATAGATTTTAACTTGTTGTTCTTAAATGAAGAATATTGATGTTACACGAAAAATATTTTTTTTATTTAATCTTGAAATTAGTTTTCTAAGAATAAATCAAAATACATTGCTGTATTCTTTTGCATTTGCATTGCATTGATTTGGTTACAGTATCGCCATATTAAAAATATTAACTAAATTAGTAATTTAAACGAAATGGAATATTTAGAGTAACGCTTCTAAAATTTTTCAATTTTTTAAAAAATGAATACAAAACAGTACTTGTAGTACTAAATGAATATATTTTTCGGTTTTTATCTTTTTTTTAATCATTTAGAAATGTATGTATTAAGAATAGAGTAGTAACTAATCACTAAAAATAAATTTATCTACGTTATATAAGCGAAATTACGCATTTTTAAAGTGTTGTTATTTATTGAAAGGTATTATAAGAACATTTTATTTAACGAATGGTAAAACATGGATCATATTTTAATTATAACACTTAACTGTGCTATACATGTATAAAAACAGATCGAAGACATTTTTAAATCCAAATTCTACAATAATGAAGACGCCGAAAAGACTTCAAAATTAATTTGTAATCTGTGCATCTTAAAATTAATTTAATTAATCTATATATGGAGATGCGGCTGCGAAACACAGCTGCGGTGACATCTGACATGTTATTGTTGACGTACAGAATATTTAAAAGACGTTATTGTCAATAGTCATTGTTAAGTTATTGTTTAAATTGTTTTGTTGCTACCAAAATCATTACAAGCGGTATCCTTCTAGATAATAGTTGTTTCTTAGACTTATATTACTAAAATAAATAGAAATATTCTGTGTACATTTCAAAATGATTCGATTATTATCTAGTATTTTGTTTTCTTTAATAATATTAGTGGATTGCGGTAGACATTTTCGATTAGGTCGTAGTAAAGGGGGCAATTTAGGAGAGCCTGTAGATGTTAAAGACGAAAATTTACCACCAGCTCAATGGTTTACCCAGAAGTTGGACCATTATAGACCTACTGATAGGAGAACTTGGCCACAAGTAAGATTATTATTTCTACTCTTCTATTATATTTTTAAATTCTTACCAATAAATTTTGAGTATTATAAATCAATATATTTTTAAAAACTTATTAGACATTTTTAATATACTTTCATAAAAAATAAATAAGATTTTACTATTTTAGCGCTACTTTGTTAATGAAAGCTTTTACAATTTTAATAATCCTGGTCCTGTTTTCCTAATGATTGGTGGAGAGGGCACAGCAAGTCCAAAATGGATGGTCAAAGGTACTTGGATTGAATATGCAAAAGAATTTAATGCATTGTGTATCCAATTAGAACATCGTTACTATGGGGAAAGTCATCCTACTAAGTAAGTTTCCTTTTTTATTAAAAAAACATAGAGCACATTTTTTTTTCTAATTATGAAGAATTGTAAGTAGGCCAAATGTGATATAATTCCACAAGTGTCTAACTGTAAATACTACAGATTGTGGGTTCAACCCCCTGTGGAAAGAAATATTTAAAATTTACATTTCCTCACTCTCAAAAAAAAGATCATCAATAAAGTACATTTTTTATGTTAATTATATAAATAAATACATAATTCAATAGATATATTAGATTTTTACACTAGTTGTTACACAAAAAAATTGACTAATTTAATGATATTTATATATTTAATTAAAATCTGTTATTGTTAGTGTTAGTGCCATTTTAGTAATTTTTTTTAAAGTTATTTTTATTTGGGGTGAACTTCTATCTATTAATGATAATTTCTTTTGACTGGCACTAACTCCTAAACTAATACATCCTTTTTTTTGAAGTTGGTAAAAAAATTATAACAAATGCCCTTTAGTGACTTTAGATAAACTACTCTGTCAATATGTATTGTTTATCATGCTGGGTTAAATTTGTGTTATAAAGGTCACTTTCTGTTGTGATATCTAAATGAATTAATAAAATACAAATTAATATAAACAATAATAGAACTTAAAGACATAACTCTCAGTTGTATATTAATAAATTATACAACTGCTCTCAGTAGATAGAGATATGCTTTTTTAATAATACTATAATGGATAAAACACAGTGGTTGCTAGTTGAATTGCTATTTGGGGCATGATTATATTTAAACTATTTTTCCAGTTTGGCCAAAAAAAAACTGGAAGAGAAAATGAACAACAGAGAGTTATGATATTAAATCTTCTTTGCCTTTTTAGATTGTGTCTGAGATATCAGTCATATAGAAGCAAAAGCAGAAGCATCCATCTTCAACAAATTTACAGTAGCGGATTTTTTTATTAAAATGCTCAGTTTTTCTGTTTTAAAATGATAAATAACTCTATATTATTAAATGTATCATAAAAAATGATACTAGAGTAGTGCACTTCCCATAAAATAATAATTCATTTTGGATAATGCTGTTTGTGCCACCAATACTAGGATATTGCTGTTTTTGCAATGCCTATATTTTACATGAAGATTGTGTAAATCTTCTTGATACTTATACAATATTTAAGAATACTATTTAAATAAAACAAAATTACATGAAATAAGAATAATTAATAATCAATGTAAAGCCTGAATATGTTATTATTTAATTATATTAATGTCTGTTTGTCTGCTTGTCTGTATGTGTTTGAAAAACAATGCACAGTAATTCATATTTATAATTACAGGGATACGAGTACAAAGAATTTACAATATCTATCTTCAAATCAAGCTCTTGCCGATTTAGCTTATTTCATAAATGCAATGAATGATAAATACAAGTTTAATAGAGAAGTTAAATGGGTGGCTTTTGGAGGTTCGTACCCAGGCTCTTTGGCCGCATGGCTGAGACTCAAATATCCACATTTGGTTCATGCTGCAGTGTCTTCTAGTGGTCCATTGGTTGCCAAAGTAAATTTTATGGGTATGATTTTTTTTTCTTTTTTTTAGTAATATAGACAACTAGCGACCCTCTCGCGGCTTCGCCCGCTTTTACTAAATAATTCATACTAAATTATTCATATAATGTATGTTTGCGAAGCACTTAAGATAATGTGAAAATTAATTAAACCCTAATGCAACCCGCATTTTCGTAGTTCCAATAAAGATTTACCAATTGTTTTAAAATAAACACAAATAAATAACACAAACAACAGATAACTTAAACGAAAGAAATTATAAACAACAGACTACCTACTATTCTCTTACTCAAAAATACTTAAACGAAAGATGTAACCAACTATGTCGCGTGGAAATACATTATAATTATTGTATAACTCCAAAGTACGTGCAATCAGTTCTAAATTTACTTTGCCAGTAGTAGCTCCGAACGACATCAGGGCCTTGGTTCTCTGACGGTTAATGATGTTAGCCCTATTGGCTTTTACAGCGACACCGGTTGGGTAGGGAAGAGGGTACTCTGTCCCTAATGAAAAGCAAGCACTACGTGGCTGCCTGTGAGGAAAATTAAATAGAATGCATCGGCCGGGAATCGAACCCGGGCCGCCCGCGTGGCAGGCGAG
>JAAIXI010000199.1:501321-532223 GCA_013403645.1 Heliconius nattereri
ACTAATACAGGGTGAGTCATATTGAACTTTCCGATTTCAATAAGGTGTGTATTAAAAACAAAGCGACATGCAGTAAAAATTATTTTATTGTTTGAAAGCACATAACATGCAGTTTTAATTTAGTTGGTTTTAAAAATGATATCCTGTAAATGTCTACCTCCATTGACCACACACTGCTGAAGCCTTTCCCGGAAGTTGTCCATTACTCGTCGAGTCATATTCAGCGGAATAGCATTGATTTCTTCCGTGATTGCAGCCTTCAGTTCATCGATGGTTCGGGGACGATGCGTGTACACCTTTTCCTTCAGGTAACCCCAGAGAAAGAAATCGCAGGGGGTTAAATCAGGTGATCTCGGCGGCCACCCAACGTCACCTCGCAAAGAAATGAGATGACCGGGAAACATTTGTCGCAGGATTTCCATTGAACGCCTGGATGTATGGGCTGTAGCACCATCTTGTTGGAACCAGATGTTATCGTTGTCATGATTCTGCGTTAATTCCTCCAATTTCGGTTTCAGAAAAGTTTCAAGCATGTCGCAATACCGAGCAGAGGTAACTGTGACGACTTGACCATCTTCTTCAAAAAAATAGGGACCCCACACACCAAACTCTGCAATAGCGCACCACACTGTCACTCGAGGGCTGTGAAGTGGTCGTTCGTGTAGGTTTCGTGGGTTATTCTCAGCCCAGTATCGAAAATTCTGTTTGTTGACAGTTCCGGCGAGGTGAAAATGTGCCTCATCACTGAAGATCAAAACAGCAGTGCGGGGGATCTGCTGAATGTCGCGGCATAAATTTGTTCGTGTGTCTAAGTCTCTAACTGTTAATTCTTGCACTACCTGAATCTTGTATGGGTGAAATTTAAGGTCTCTATGCAGTATTCTGCGGACACTACTGAAAGATAATCCTAGTGAAGCGGCATGTTTCCGAACAGAACGCCGAGGGGATTGTTGAATTGAAGCCCGCACTCTATCCACGTTTTCCGCTGACGTTGACGTCCTAATTCGGCCTTGTGGTCTTGTTTTTAATGCTGATGATGTTGCTCTAAAATTTGATACCCAATTTCTGATTGTTGGTCCAGTGGGAATGGGATCACGTCGACCAATAGCAAAATGTAAACGGAACGCACGCTGTGTTGTGATCACGGAGCCGCCATTTTTAATAAACTCTTCAACTACGAACGCACGATGTTGTCCCGACCAAGCCATTGCTCACACTAAAACTGCATGTCATGGCGCGTCTAATGACACCATCCCCACCCTTCTACTCCTTCCCTTCTTCGTGCAACGTCCTTCCAAAACCGGAAAGTTCAATATGACTCACCCTGTACAATCTGAGAGGTAGGGGGAGACCTCGGTTGACTTTCGAAAACACAGTATCAAAGATACTGGAGGAGGGACGCGGAAAAAGCATGAGCGTCCCCCAGAGGGCATGTATGAAGAGGTTGATGACAGTGGACGAGGCGAAAGAGGTATGTAGCGTTTGGCGCTCCGTTCCCTCTGACTACCCCGTTAGGGATAAACAGTACATTTTCAATAGATCAATCACCAATGAGTTACAATTTTATTATACATTGGTTTTTATTTCTCAGTTTTTGTTTATATATTTTTTTAAACTGGTGGCTCGTCACTTTGTTCTCTTCAACAATATATATAACTTATATACTTGATTCATTCCTTGTTTTGTCAAAGAAAATGCGATTATTTGTGACATAAATGACATAAATGTTGCTTGCTTTTTGTATTTTTACAAAAATATATTTGAATTTGGTTATAACTTTTTTAAATATTAACTGGTTAAGAAAAAAATAACACCGATTTATTACGCGAATCTTACTAAAATTGAATCGTGAACTCTTGGTAAGCCGTTCCCGAGGTTGACGTGCACGAAGACACAGACAAACATAAAAATAGTAAATATAATTGTTTTGGGTCGTATTACATTGTACATTGATATAATCCAAAATTTTGTTAATGTCCTTAAGCTTAAGAGGCCGAGAGAGAGAGTCGCAGGAGTACAAACGTGTGACTGTAAACGCGACAGGTTTTGGGTTCAATTCCCACTGGAGGAAATGAAATATTTAATACGATTGACACGGAATATCTTAACACTAGGGACCAAGGTTTCCTCTGTCTACTTTGCTATTTGCGGACATTGATAAAATAAAGCTAAAAATAAAAAGTTTTTCTCATATATCTTCGACTATTGATTTTGACCGGTATATTTTTATTACGTAGATATTTATTAAATAAAGCATATATATTTTTCCAGGGTTTGCAAACCTTTTTCCAAAGCAACTGAGAATGATATTAAAAACTTTTATAACTCAATAGCGGACGATTTTGCGGATTTGGTTCAATACAATGAGGATAATAGAATGAGTGCCGATCCCAAGTATAAAAATATCACTATTAATACGGTTAGTAAGTATATAGTACCTCTATATAATTTTTTGTATTATTTTATATGTAATCATGTTTTTTTAAATGCTTGAAAATGTTGATTCTTAAATATGACATTTTAAATCTACTGAACGGTAAATCGTCTTAAAACTGGCTCCGCAAGTTACCTCCGCCTACCCCGCTACGTGCGGGATTCAGCGTGAAGCTATAGAAGAAAAAAATATAATTAAATAGAGTCAAAAAAGTTATGAAACCAACAATATACATATATAACTATACCTAAATGATAATAAATGACTATCCAATGAGTCAAGTCTGTTTTACAATAAACTTCTTTGTGTTATTATGATTCCAATGGATTTTATTTAATCAGGTGAAAGTTGATAATGTTAATGGCCGGTTATAATGAAGTTGATAAGAGTCTGGTATTTATAAATTTGGTACGTATATGTATGAGAAATGTGTTTGCATATGTTACAATTCGATAAAAAAATCAGCAAGTTAAATATGAATCATACAGCTATGCACCAATATTAACAATAAGCATTCTAACCCACACTCAACGTCAATTACATGCATTCTAATTTTCCTTTATATAAAAAAATATATATTTCATTAGGTATGTGAAATACTAACAAGAACGAACACTCCGGCGTATAGAAAATTGGCGGAATTCAATTCTATCGTATTGGAGAAATCTAACCAATCGTGCTTAGATTATAGCTACGATAATATGATAAGAGATTTAAGAAACGACACGTGGGGATCGGATGGAGGTATGTGGTGTATATACTGGACAAGTTGTGGATTCCAACTCAAGGAACTTAAATATTATATATTTTTATTTCCTCGCCCTGGTAATGATCTAAATTGCGGCGTTGAGTTGCACTATGTGCGTAATGTGGCGGACTCTTTGGTGACTGTTAAGTCAAAATTCTCTCTGAGTAACTTGTACAATTTTATAAGTATTTTGAAAAAGTATAAATGCACCCCTTTTTAAATAGAGGGAACTGAAAAATTGCCTTTCACATAAATATTGCGTTTAATTCCTCGCTACCAACAGTTTTATATTCGTGTAAAGATTGGCTATTCAAGATATATTCCTTGTTGATACCTTCTTGGATTGATCATAAATGATGACCGTCATCAAAAGACCCATCCAACTAAACTGAGTAGAGACTTAATTTTTTATTGTATATATATATATATTTTATTAGATTTTTTATTATATATTAATTACACTGAACTTGTCTTTAATCTTAGCTAAAATCTTGGCATACGTAGTGTTAAGATACTCCTGTAATCCTATCCTCGTCTACAGCCCATTTTAGAGGCATTGGATTTGGAACCTAACTCCGTTTTTTATCTAACTGGAACAACAATATTAAAATATAAATATTCCTCCGCGTCATAATAGAAATCATAATTGCTATTACATTTTTCCTTTACATCATAGCGATGTCGGCAATAAATAGATTTTTGGAAATGATTTTTTTATTTAATTATGTTATTTACAAATTTGAAATACATTATTATTCCAGGTCGTCAATGGATGTACCAAACGTGTACGGAATTTGGTTTTTATCAAACATCCTCTGGTGCTGTGGAAGTCTTCGGCAACCACTTTCCTCTGGATTTCTTCGTCCAGCAATGCCAAGACGTTTTTGGGCCCAAGTAAGATTTTCATTTCTATTAATAATAATGAATATGATTAACAAGACAGAAAAAATTTTAGCCGACTCCCATCCCATGGGATTATTATGGGTGATTTCGCTATGCACTCGAAGGAGTAAATTTTTCTCATTTCCCCATTCCGCTAGAAAGCGCGGACTATCTTAAGCTTCATGCTTTATGCTTTGCGCACGAAAAAAGCGAGAGACTTTTTTAGAACTTTACGTTTATGTCTTGTTGACACATGCAGTTCGTATGCGCTCGGAACCCGATCCAGTTTAGAGTACGCTAGGCTTGTCGCATTATTGATCGTCTCGTTTGAAAGCATAATGAAACCAATTAAAATGCAGTTATTTGCTGCAGTCTATGGCATGCGCATTGGGTCTCCCCTTATATATATATATATATATATATATATATATATATATATATATATATATATATATGAAATAAGATGCCAGTATGTTCATTTATCTGCATACGAGTAATTCGCATGCGCTTTATCTATTGCTTTGTGTTAAAGTGCAGTAAGTAGAATGACCTGTTCAAGTTTTGACGGTTAAGTTTTTAATCAATAGTAAAGGACATGCGCACTATATTTTAAATTCAATCTTAGAATATTGAGTCATTATTTTAAGTGATTTCTCATAGGCATGTCGTATTCTTCTGACTATAGCAACTTGGCGGCGGTATGTCAGCCGTACGACGTCCGCGTTCCTCCGAAGGTGCCGCGTTCCCGCCGTGTCTTTTCATTCTTTAATTGGTTTACAATATCTTTAGATTATTTTGCCGATCCGTCGGGAAAAGTTGTTTTTTCATTAGTGTAGATTATATTCTTTTCAAACGTTTTTTAAATTTAGTCTTATCCTTTTTTCCATTTTACGTACTTCACTCCTTTGGAAAGTGAATGTTGCGAAGATTGAAAAGGATAAGGTAATTATTATTTTGTAATATAATAACATTATGAGTTTATTTGTGAGACCGTCGAGGCGCAGCGGCACAAAGGTGTGACTGTAACTCGACGGTTGTTATTAGGTAATTCTTAGTAACTAAGAAATATATAATTATGAAGAAGAGCAGCAGATTAGAAATATTCAGCCTAAAATTTACGCAAAAAGTCACTATTATGGGTAACTGTAACTCTTTACTTATGTCATTGCCCAACCGAACTGAAAAGTATATACGCTTGCTGTCCTACATTACTCCATAAAAAAATATCAAATTATTCTTCTTTTATTTGCTGAATAGCTAAAAATTTCTAAACATACATATATGAGGTTTAAACGGATAAGCATTGAAGTACCGGCACCCGTGCTATCCTTGAACTGTGCTTTCTTATGTTTTTATTAAAACATGTGTAAAAAAAGTGTTACGAAGTACAAACCATCTGATTACGTACAAAATTTAGCAGTACAGCTTGCTGTGAAACCTAGTATCACGGCCCAAGACAAAATGTTAAGAAATATAAGATATATAATTATATATAAGTTCGATATTGACTTTTCTTTACTTTAGTTAAAAAATGTGTTGTAATTATTAACGACCGAAATTTTACAAAACAATTCTAAAAATAAATTTTAAAAAAATTATGCGAAATATAATAATTTTTGCTTAGCCATGCGAATATAATGTATGTAGAGATGTACGCGAAACCTCCTGGAAATGCCTTATATTCAAATTCAAAATATTCTTTATTCAAATAAACTTATTTTAAGCACCACCGCTAACAAAAAGCTACCACCGGCAAGAAACTCAACAGTTTCTCTTTTCAAAATCAATGGTATCTATTACATTAGTTGGCAGCTATCCTGCATTACATTCAATAAACATTAATTCCATACATGTTTGTCCTATATGTAAATATTCTTGAACAGCGTAATAAGCTTTACTTGTCAGAATTTTTTTTACTGATATTTTAAATTTTCAATCGGGAAAAGTACCAGATTCTACACAATTGTTAAAAATTAAAGCAAGGTAAGGAGCAATATTAGGTATAATTGTATTAAGAACTTTAACAGACATGCCCCATAAGTCACCAGTTTTCTTTAAATTAAGGCTTTTAAAAGTTTTGACAATTTCTTCAAAATCTGGTGACACATTCTTAAATACAAATTTTTGTCTACAACTATTTATTATGACTGAATTGTACGACGCTACTGTTGTTGTCGTTTACCAACATTGGCCTTCTGTTACAAATAGTGCGATCAATTCCTAAATAATATGCTGCCATTGGTTATATTATAAAGCCTTTTTCATTAAAAAGGCTACTGCGAATTCTACAAACAAAATCTAATTATAAAACAATTCAAACATAAACCAGTTTGTCGATGTGTCCACTTACAGAACACACTAAAAGTGGAAGACGTTTGGAACATTGTCAATTAAGGACAATCAAAGCTTGTAGAGTATATGGTATTCCCAGCAGGAATAATAGAGAGTATTGCGTCGAGCGCCATGCTGTCGTCCTTTAGCTGGGGCGAGAGGAAATCGCTAAATATATTCAAATATTTAGGCAGTACGAAAATATTAGATTTCGTTGCTAATAAAGACAAAGATTCAACATGTGTCTTCAATTGAAAAACTAATAGTTAACATATTTTTTCTACACAAATACAAAAAAAACTGACAATTATTGGCTTAATACATTTATTTGCTGAAATAAAGATAATTACAACAAGGAATAAGGATAAATACCATTCTCGCAGTGAAAAAATTAGATACTTAGGTTTCATCTTAACAGTATTAGTACAGATTATAAAGTAAAAAGTGACATCTCAAATTGCATTATACATAAAAATAAATATTTTTTAAATCGACATCTATAACATCTCGTCTTCTTTTAATATTTTTACTGAAAAAAAAAAGAAATCTATATTTTTTAACATATATATCTCAGTAGTAGCAATATATGTATAGAACTATCTCTCCACACACGTTTTTGGCTTTCCCTTCTTTCCAGTCTCCCCTGATTTAGTTAAGCCTTAGGCCATCAAATACCAATAGCGGCACATCTAGAACATTACAGGTCATAAAAGTCTAAAATTCAAATTAATCCAAATGATGTTATATATTTGCAATGTACTTGTTCCACATGTGCGCTGACCATCAACGACGTCGCAATAGACCGTGATAAATATCTAAATTGAGTCGTGCTGTCTGTCTGTTAATGTAATGTTCGTGATCGTTGGAAATCTCTACATAAATATTTCTTCTGAATCATTACAGATAACTAGCATCTTCAAATTTAAAGAAATATAATAATATAAGCAATTACTATTTTATCTAAGGGTAAGGCCCCTAGTAGCTAACACCGTCCTTGTGAGGACGTAATATAGGTAACTAGGCGCGCAGGTTTTGTCTGCTTGCCCCCACCTCTTTTGTAATTAGTATTGATTGCATTTTTGCAATGGGCATGTTGCACATGCGCGCTCGCAATTTACACCGCCCCAGTAGACCGTGATAAACCGCTGAATCGAGTCGTGTTTTCTGTTTTTTTTTTTCGCAAAAGTTCAAAAGTGTTCGTGATCGTTGATAATCTAGTGCTCTACACAAATATTTCTTCTACACCACTTCAGGTAACTAATGTCAAATTCAAAGAAGTATATTTAATAACTAAAATTTAAGCAAGTATAAATCATCTCTAATAACTATTTTATCTCATTTATTTTGACAAAACTGTAAAGAGTGAAGCCACCGCCCTTGTAAGGACATAATATGACTATCGAGTCATGTTTTCTGTTTCTTTTGTCAATTTTTAAATGTACTTATAACTGTTGTGAATCTAGTGCTCTACACTAATGTTTCTTTTTAACTACTTTAGGTAATTAAAGAATAATAATTATCGTAAGTGATTATTGCGGCGGTGGCTTTACACTTTTTATAAAATTTATTATTTTATAAAAAGTGTATAGCCACCGCCCTTGTAAGGAAGTAATGTAACTACGCGCGCAGGTTCTGACTGCATTCCCCACCCCTTTTGTCATTAATTTTGATTGCATATTTGCAATGAGCATGTTGCACATGCGCCCTGAGTAGACCGTGATAAACCGCTGAATCGACCCGTGGCGTGTCGAATTCGTGAATGTTGGGAATCAAGTGCCCTGCACTAATATATCTTTCTTAGCATCCTCTAATTTAATGCATTATAACAATTTGAATTTGCGTCTAACGCCTTTTAATGGACATAATATAAGTGCCCGCGTAGATATTTCCTACCCCCCCCCCCCCTTTTTTTTGCAGTTTATTGATTGCTTAATGACAAAGTACATGATGCACATGCGTGCTGAAGATTTTGTGTCTGTTGTGTAGAGAACTAGATAGTGCTCTACACAAATATTTCTTCTTAACCACCTCAGGTGACTTCCGTCTTTCAATTCAAAGCATTATAATAATTTGAATTTACTCTTCTTGAGCACGTCTGTATATATGCGCGCGCTGGTCTTATCTACTGCCTCCCACACCTATTGCACATTACATTGATTGCATATTTGGAATGGGCATTTGGCACACGCGCACTGAAGGTTTTAATTGCACCAGTACATCATGATAATCCACTGAATCGAGCCGTGTTTTCTACTTGTAATCTAACGTCATACTGTGTCTCTAATATTGTTTGATGTTATTCTATCAAATTATGTTGACGAATCAATGTAAAATGTTAAAGTCAACCTCGTTTGAGCAGTTAATAAAAATGCAAATGTAAATAAAAATACGAAGATTTTGTCTGTTTTTCTTCAACCCCAACTTGCCCAAATTTGCATATGCGCTGTGAGGATCATGGGAAGTGCTCCCCTATAGACCGTGCTTTGACCGAGATGTTGAGACCTTTAACATAATGTATACCTAAATGTCAAACAGCTTATGTCATATGAGGATGTTAGAAAATGAACGTGTGGTTGTCCACGTCTCTCTATTTCTACAGTTAAGACAATAAATAGTTAATTCCTATTAATTGTTATGACGTTTTGTTTTTATTTTCAGATTTGTTAAAAGTTTTGTGGACGACGTGGCGGCTTGGACGAACAACGCTTACGGTGGTTTGAAAATACCGACCAACCGAGTGGTTTATGTCCATGGGTCAATTGATCCGTGGCACGCCCTAGGGATGATTAATACCGAGGAATTGGATTCACCAGCTATTTTTATTAAAGGTAAAAAAAATTACAAATATGTATTGATGATGATGATGATGCATTTAAAAGCTTACGATTAACATTTATTGTATGCCCTTTAATATAATAGAATAGAAATAGCCTTTATTAACAAACTTAAATGTTTTACAATATAAAATAAGGTACTTGTTTGTTTTGCTTTTCACCATAGGCCTCCCCCAGGCACTTCCACACTTGACGATCGCGTGCTTTCCTCGTCCATGTTGCTCCCACTGATGCTTTTATGTCGTCTTCCCATCTCCGTAGTGGTCCTCTTTTCCGTTTATGCCCTATAATATGTTTTTAAATTTTAAAACTACTTTTAAATTAATAAGTTCTTTGGCTACCTATTTGAACATTCTTCATTTTGTTTTGGATTTTATTGAATTAGTTAGGTATTCTTTTAGAGAGAAGTTAGGAAACAGTTTGATTTGGAACATGTTTATTTATTAATACAGGGACGGCGCATTGTGCGAATATGTATCCTGCCGCAGATTCAGACAACCCCAACTTGGTAGCGGCGCGCTTGGACATCAAACAGTACCTAGACGCCTGGATCAACCTCCCCTGACCCACTGCCAATATGACATTCTGAGTCAAAGGTCTCGGAATGTGGAAGAAAAGAAGAATTAAATAAAAGCTACTCTCAAAAGGTTTTCTTCGCGACTTGGTTCAGCGGTTTGCGGTCTCCTCTTTTTAGTTTATTTTAGTTTTTAATAATTGATTGGATCTTAAAGTTTTTAAATTATCTTAACTTTCGAGATTTATTTTAAGTCTTTGTTGGCGTGCGCTTAATTACGTTTGGACATGCGTGTACTCCCATGGTGTCTCGGCTTCGTGATGCACTCCGGCGCGGGACTCTTGTTTATTTTAAAGAAACCAAAAGTTATTTATTTATTTCGGTTCGGGAAACGTTATCTTGCTTATTGTCGCGAAAAAGTTTGCCTGGTGAAAATAACGAAATTTAAGATCTATATATTTTTTGTCAATTTAGACAAAGGTTAGGTAAGCATACTTTTGGCTATCTACAGAAGAAAGAAGAGTAATAAGATTAGTTTTAAAATTAATTAAAACCGCGCTGTAGTTGAGCCCATAGTTTCTGGGACTCTTATAGTTCCGCGCCTGACTTCATCACATAGCACTTTATAATTTTTTTAAAGAAATGTATTTTATTAGACGTAAAATACCAATTTCTTAAACATTTATATGAAGACACACGCAATAACATGTGAGAAAGGTAAAAAAATATGACAGCAAGGTAATATGAGTAATATAAATGTAATAAAATGTAATAAATGCGCACTTACGATGTTAGTGCGAATTAGTGTTAACTATCGTTGTCTTGTTTCTTAGGAGTGGATTATACAAGAAATGGTATAAACATCGATACTATTTGTATTATATCTATGGATGTAGTCGCCTTAGCTTCTTCACACGGAAGCATCGTGCGAAAGTTACATACTAGTACACTTCTAAGAACAAATAGAAAACTAAAGTAAAGTGAAGGAATAAAGCGGCTCCGTGAACACAGAAACGATTTCAAAGCAATAGTGAAAATCTTTCTACGATGCTTCTGCTCTGTAGGTTTCTTGCTTCATTAGGGAAAGGACAGTCTTTGAAAAGGTTTACTCTTATTGAAAAAAGACTTAATTTTGCTATTTCGAACTGTAATAATATTTGTCGGATATTATTTTTGCCTTTTCAAAGGATAACACGCTCGGTGACACCCAGAAAGCTAGAAAAATTGCGTCAACCTGTACTTTATATTTATAATTTGAATTTGGATTTGAACTTTGGATAACTACTCCACCTCCCTAAATTAAATAAAATACAGACAAACGACAGAGAGAGAACCTACCTACCGATTCCGTGATTCCATAATTGTGACTTAGTTATAAGTATAATGAATCCACTGAACAATTTTCCCGGTTTCCTGCAAGAGCATAGATCACACACACCTGTATGTTGTCGATGTATGCGTATGCACAGAAACCTTGGATTGTATGCACTAGAATAGAGACGACCACAAATTTCGCATTTTTTTATATATCTATTTATATTTGTGTGTTTGTGCATATGTATATTTTTGGATGTTTGTTCATGGACCACAGCAGCCGCGAAGATTTGAAATAGTTCATGGACGAGCGCATTATAAATTTATATATAAATGTGACATATTTACACGACATTTGAGGAGGTTCAAAATAAGGGAAAGTATTAAGCGCTTGCGCAGTGGTGCACTGCCGGCCGGTCGCTGCGGATCGGTGCACCCCTTCCGCACTAACATATCAAGCGTTTTGGCGGGATACCATACTGAACAAAGCGACAACTCGTCACCTCTTTGAAACAATAACGTTTTGGTGTACTTAGTTTATCATTTAACGAGTTTTGTGTCATTTCAACCACGGAAACCTACCTCATGGTGCTACCATCGGCTTCCGAAGGCTACCTCGAGCGACTCAAAAACTCACCTTGCTCACCCTCCCGAGAAACTTTGCCTCTAGGCTGTCTTTGGACCTCGATGTACTTAAGAATAATTTTCATAGCGGATAGTCAGTACTGCGGTTTAGACGCAACTCGCTCAGAGCGTGGCTAGTAATGTTAGGTGTTATGACCTCAACTAAAGCAATAATTCCGCGAGTTTTTCGACATAATCACTTCCATACGACGCCGGTCTCGCGTGTAGCTTGATACGAACGCTCATTTATCAATTCACCAGCTCACCAGCACACCAGCACCAGCTACACAGCGATAATGCACAGGAGAAACAACGGCTGCACAGCCTTTGTAGCTTATGTGCCGGCGTCGTCGCGCATACTTGCCGAATGACTGTGCCTTATCTGATTTAGACATAAGAGAAATATTACCGCCGACATGACATGCATAGACCTTGCCGATGTACAAACGCTTGTGGCAAAGACGCGACAGATGAGGCTTATGTTTTCATAATGCTAGAAGTAGTATTCTCTTTTTTTTTACACTAACGTTATTCATCTGCACCTGCGTTTGGACTCAGGCGTGATGCGATCGCTAGTATATAATAGAGCGAAAATTGTGGTTGTCTAAGTGGATCAGTTGTCCACACCAAGTGGACATTGAATGTGACGAACGCCCGGACATGACGTTATATTGATTTTCTCTGTCAGTGAAGTGCAATAGAGTTGCTATTTACTATCCGATGTTGTAAGATCTCCTGAGTGACAGGAGGCGCATGAGGTTCACTCATACCGTTCCTTCTATCTTACGCAAAAACGTGTCACGACCGAGAACGGACCCCCGTACTAAACGGGTGAATTCGAAAGCAAATGATATATATCATTCATTCAATTCAATTCACATCCTAGATGTTACTTAAGTTAGTAAATTCGACGAATCTCGCGGAGTACAATAATACAAATTAAGATCTGCACTCCTTCACCCAAAAGATTGTCGATTAGTTAACTTAAGTTTATACAATATGCTTCAAGTAAATATTGGGAAGGAATGTTATTTGTTTTCGTATTTTCTTCTTCTGGGACAAACTTCATTCGAGTATAGTTTTATACTTTGGGATTTATTTAAAACTGCTCTTGGAGTTATTTTCTTGATTTATTTTAAAAACTACGGCCGAAGGGGAAGCGGTCTTTTTCGAGAACTCCAGGATCAGCTTGCTTTACAAATTCTGTTGACGCAGTTTTACAAACAATTGACAGACCTTTAAGCTGTTATCATGAATTCTACTTTAATTTTAAAGGAAACTAACGCAAAAAGGCAACTAATAACAAAAATATGTATGTTTATTTTAAAATCGCAGTAAAGAAAGAATAATGTCCGACAGAAATCATTAATGTTCACATCCAAATTACTCAATGTCAGATTTATTTTCAAATTGTTGTTATTTGTTTCTTTATACTTTATAGATCAGATATAACGTTATTTATATTGTGAGTAACACTGGAATATCAAGCGGTGATTATTATAACTTTACTACATCTCATATTTTTCGTTGACGACATTGTTAGATATTCCATTGTTGCATTTGAAGGATTGGAACATGAGAGAAAGAAGTCATTTTTCCTACATTGCTCTATGATTATTGTATATTCACATTATTACGGATATTTAATCCATGTAAAGTAAGCCGCGTCAGTGTTGTGTCTCGCTCAGGGCATTACTTAGCTCTTTGGATCTGCGACCGACTGTACTGTCTGCTTCCTTAAATAAATGTTTAAGGCTGGTCAGTGTGCAGCAGGGCAGACGATCTCATTAGAAGTAGATTTGGAGTGACAGCCTTCTGGTGTTGGAATTGGGAACAGGCGGGGAATAACGAGCATATTGATAATTACTCTACTTTTCATATCTAGTTAAACTATACGTATATACTAAATACACCTACTAATTCGATACAGATCATATCTAATCTTCGTGTTACCTTGATCTGTCAGTCTCTTTCCATCACTGAATCCTGTACTTGGACGTTTATTCAATTTTTTTACAATATTAAGTGAGATTGTTTCTAGATACATACTGATTTGTGGCTGTTGTCCATTATTTTTAAAAGGAATTTATTTCTGTAAACACAATTATTTATTTTATTCCACTTTTCCCATTCTCATACAACTCCTTAACAATCGATAGTTATTAAATAGACTTGATAAGAAAGTTTAATCTTCATATTTAATCAACTCTTGTAAAGTAGGCATATATTCACATCTAAAGACCATAAAGAAGAATAAGCACATAGGTGATAATTTGAACAGTTAAAAATAGCTTGGAAACATTCATTAATAAAACTGAGTAAATGCCTGCTCATATGCATTTAAGAATATCGAAATATAGCTTATTAGAAAAAATTTCGTTTTATTGCGAATTCCTAAAAATACTCATTTTTAAATACAAATTCCTTGATTATATTAAATAGATGTACAGTTAAAAAATAAATCATATAACCATTTCCACACCTTATTCAGTGTTAAACGTTCTATCTATACATATAATAAGAAAGTAAAAATGGCGTAAAATGTGTAATTATACGTTTTGTAATATCACAAAGTGGTATTAGTATAGCAGGATGGAGACATTTTTAGTCTTTGGAGCAGACGAGTACTTAAGTGGAAACCGCGGATCCGCAAGCACAGCGTATTTTGGATTCAATTTCGATATTGGATTCGTTTTGGTATGTTTTGTAATATGCAATCATTACAGTTATTTTAGAAAGAATATTATAAATCCTTACCCAAATCAATAATTTTACATTTAAGGCTGTTTCTGAACGAGTAAATTGAATTATTCATTGACATGATATTTGACTATCAGTCAATTCTGCTTATTAAATGAATAATCATGTAGTCTAAGCGGGCGGAGCCGCGGAGGCCGCTAATAAGTTTATATTTTGTCAATTTTCATTTTACCAATTCGAAAGAAAACAAATGTCAAATAATAAAAGATTAATCAGATTAACATTTTATTGTTGTGATGTTCGTCCAACTTCACAAATGAATAATAATTATAACTTTATAAAAATCAACATTTAAACAAAAGATAATAATTATGACTTCATAAAAATCAAGGTAATTTGAAATGAAGAAAATCAGAAAAAAAATTAAGAAAAGACAATAAAAACAAAATTAAATAACTAATGGTTTTAAGGGTTTAAGTTTTAAATTATGTATTATTCTCGGAGCTGCGTCCCTCATCGATAGCATTTCTTTGAAACAGTGACACGTCATCCCGTGACAAAAAGAGTAGATATATTAAAAATAACTATTCTTAAAAATTTAGCTTTCGTAAAAATGACCGTATCGAAATAAACTTAGGAAAATTTTGTTGTTTTTACACATTATGACTAAGTATTATACAAGAACTAAAAATCATTAAAATATATTTTCAAATACTTTCTATTATGTCTCTTTGTATTATCCCAGAGTCCCGCCGCCCCGCTTGACAGCACCGAGTGATAAGACAATCCGTTCCCCTCGCACTGCCTTATTCTGGAGACATTGCGTATTGATTGGCGGATACCAGAGCCAAGAAATAAAAATATATATTATTATAAATATTTCCTTTCCTCGAGTGAGGATTTTATAAAAGTTGATTTGGGCATTTTATAAAAATACTGACAGCACCAAAATAAGTTGTCAAACTGTACTAGTTTACTTCACTATAAACCTTGACATATGACATCAGTTCACAGAACACATTTACTCAAAGAATGTTCACTTCATACTAAAAAATGGGTGACAGAACGATGCTGATGCCATCTCTTAAAGTGCCCAACACAATTTGCGGGGAATTTAAAATTTGGCTTTAAATAGATTTTTATTCAAAAGCCACAATTATTACTCTTTCAAAATCATTTGGAAGTATTATTATTTTAATTATGTAATAATACCTCCAAATGATTTTGAAAGAGTCTGAATAATTTATGGCACAATAATAAAAAATTAATGCAGAAGTAAAACTAATAAATACCTTACATTTTATTGCTTATAAACATTTGGTTTAATTATATAACACAAATAGTATTTCTGAAAACAGTTAAAATAAACTGCTAAAGATTACAACATTGCTACAAGACAAACTTGCCCTTATATGTTAGAAACAATAACAATTTTAAATTTTATAAGTTAAATAGATCATAATCTGCAAAAAAATTATAATTTATATATTTATTAGCCTATAAGATTGTAGGCAGTACTTGTACTTGATTGTTGTGTTATCGAATTTGTCCGAGTTCCGAGGCTCCGAGGTTTCAGGTTGGGAACATACTCATTAGCTAGGATATGTTCCTTGTAGTTCAAGCAGGCGAAGCTGTGGCCGCTAGTGTAAAAATAATTGTTTACCGTAGGTTTGAATAACTATTTATGAATTTTACTATTTTTATATTGTAATATATACTATAGACAATAAGGTTGCAAAAGTAATGTGCTGAATAAAATACATCTATACAGTTGAGTGTAAAGCTGCCTATTGAACTCCCCTTTTGAAAGTTCAGTCATTAGGCCCATAAAATAAATTTAAATTATTTATATAAGTAATGTAATTTTCATCAATTATTGTATTTAAAATATTTTTTTCTTGTTTAAAAGAAGAATATTGTACCAGTCATGAGATGATTTTTTTAGTTTTTGTATTGTAACATATACTATGGTAATAAGGTTTCAAGGGTAATGTGCGGAATAAAATACATTAATGCAATTTAATAGAATATATTTTAGAATTTTGTTATTATAAATCTTTTACAATAGCTCAAAAAGTTATTTTTTTTTCCTCAAAAAATTATAAATTGGTTTTTATTGTATAATTATATCTATTATCATAAATTCTCATGATAATAATATAATTATACAATAAAATTAATTATCATAAATTCATATTACTGTATAATTAGAATAAGTAATAACTTATTCTTTAAATAAATAGAATGAAAGCTGTTTATCTGGTTTAAATTTAAAAAAATAGGTCATTTCACAAAAATATAGTGGCCTCCAAAAGTTAATTTAAATTATTAATAAAATCAAATAAAAATATGGCTTTAATATCTATTTATGAAAATATAATTAATTTATATATATATATATATATATAAAATACATTTTAACTTAACACTAAAAGCTTCTTAAGAAACCTCAGATTCTTATTATTAATTAATTAAATAGACAACTAAACTGGACAGTGAATGTTTATAAAAATACACAAAATGTGAACATGTTAGTAAATTTACGCTTAATCTTATATAAGATTCATAAAAGACACCGAATAACGATATTAGAAAAGTAGTTTCTTAATATTGAACATTAAAAGAATATGTTGCAGCTTTAATATAATTTTCACAATATATTATATTTTTTAATGTTAACTATTAAGACCTATATATTATTATCTACAAGACATATATTTATATCAGGGATGTTATGGAGCTCTGCAAACGTAACCGAAACTATCGGATATCTGGAACAAAAAATATCAGTAACCGTAAACGATGACCAATCCGAAGTTACGAAGTCTAAATGAAATTCGTTTTGACAGGTTTTTGATGTGGTCTGCCCGAACCGACACACAAGAGGTTTGTTATACGGAGTATGAAAAAAAATTGTTACTGAAAAAGTAAAGAGCAAATTTTGTAAAATGTCAATTGCATTTTCTTTAAAATTTTAAATCCTCCATTATTATCTAGAAACTAATAATCTGAAAACCGAAGTAGTATTTTTCTTATATCCGTATTATATATCCATAACATTCCTAATTTACAGAATTATATAATCATTAAACAATAAATCGTTACGTCTCTAAATGTGATGGATGAAGTAAGATCACTGGTTTCATTCAGTCTAAGAGGCAGTATGGCATGAGATAGAATGTGAAGTGCATATAAACACTGTTTACATTCCAATATATTATTATAAACATAGAAAATTTAATCATATCGAAAATATTTTCAATATTTCTACCTTCAATATTTTAAACTGTTCTACCACGTCAAACAACATAGAATGCAATACATATAATTATATATTTTATCTTATATTACAAGATTAGAAGAATATTTCGAGCCGTGTCTGAGATTCATATATTCTAATCTATCGAGTTATCAGTTAACAACTGTGTGATAAAAGATTCATTAAGCGATTGTGCAACAGTTTATCGCCGGTAGCGACCGAGGTACGCTCCGCAGTTCGGACATTTGTGATGGACGTCCATGCAGCTGTCTATACAGCATGGGATCAGGCAGCACCCGAGAAAACCTCTGTAACAATATATTTTAAATTACGAAATATTATACTTGTTAGTTGTAAGTTAATTATGGCGTAGTGGGACTGATTGTACTTTGTTGTTACTATGTTCAATGTATACGACGGAAGGTTAGAACACTAAGTAATTACATTCACGCGTAAAAAACCGAATTCAAGTCGAATCGAAGTCCCAAACATTGCTTAATTTATCTTGAAAGGTCAGGACAAAGGTGACTATATTTAATAATCCTAAGCTGTGGGAGTTTTCGTAAATATTTACATCCCTATATATTAAATACTATACGTATTTTAGTGATATAACAAAAGAGATAAGAAGTATTAGTCTATTAAACATACAAATTGTATTAAAACATGTCTCAAATTGCTAATAGGATACTTAAATTATTTATTTTACAATTAGCTATGTTACATTTCTAACATTAGTATTTAATTACTGAATTTTGAAACCGCTAGTAAATTACATTATGTATAAAACAATGCAAAGCAAATCTCATTTTATAAACATTTCTTGTAAAATAAATTAAAACAAGAAGATTACTACAGGAAAATGTAATATTTAAATAGATTTTAAGACAAGGCAAGCAGATAAAAAGTAACTAATGTATGGACAGAAAACATTATCTTCTATTTAAATAAAAGTATGTAAAATACACAGTGTGACTAATAGCTTGAAACAAATGAATTCAAATTAAAAATTAGCACCAGAAAACTTGAATAGTAATGCACAGTCAATATTCCTAATACATTTACCATACATGTGTACCATTTTTTTTCCATGATCATGAAATATTGGAATATTATGTTCAGAAAAATAGTGTTGTATTATATTTTTAAATGAACACTTTATATTTATATCATTAGTAAAAAATATTATTCAACTCTCCACTTTGCGATAAATAAATAGTGTTTTAGAATATAGCATTTATGTCATATTTAAGAAATTAGAAATATTAAATATACACACTTTCTTTGCATATGATTTATTTTTTCTACCATTCTGTGTAGTCTACACAGAATTATGCAATGATTGTATCATGAAATAATGCTTAAAATTTTTCTAAGAAGAGACTAAGAAACTTAGAAAGGATAACTAAGAAACTTAGAAAGGTGTGGTGTATTCTCTGATTTAAAAAGCATTATTTAGAAAAAAACAGAAATAACTCACCCTAACATACAAATGATTGTTCCAGAAACATAAGCAATAAGTCCTGGCTTGGTTTGCGTATAGGAATCCATTTCGGCATGGCAACTGGGACATATCATGTGAGTGGGATGGGGACCAACTGGCACCACTGTGGTCACTATGGCTGGACCTGCAGCTGTGAAATTAGTAAAAAAATATAATTTACAAGCTATAGCATTACAATTTCAATTTCATTTGTCTGGACAAGTTATTCCCATTCTTGAAGATAATTTAGAAGATAATATCTTAGGGTTCCCCTACTCTCACCCAAGAAAACTATATGTTAAGTTTCAGCTTTTTATGTTTGGTATTTTAGCCTGTCAGTCATTCAATTCAATATTTAAATTATGTTAAAAAATCAAAACTAAATTTCAACTTTCTTAAATGATCACTGCCACTAGCTTGGATCATCAGCTAGCCAGCTTTATACTGCAAATACTCTGGAATATACATTTTTTTTTAAATTTATGAAATATTAGACCCCTATCTCTATGAATACCAATATATATTAATATAAAAGGACATGTCCTCACTGACTGAAGTAAGACGCACGCACAGCCGTAACCGCTGTGCGTAGAAACATGGTATTTGGACAGATGTTTACTTTCGTAATTAGGACATCCACTAAGAAGGGATTTTGAAAAATTTTAACTCTAAAGGGGTGAAATAGGGGTTGAAATTTTGTATGGAAAAAAAAATTAAATCAGCACCGATTTCTATAAAATTGTAAATTCAGACTCTCAAAAATATTTAATTGAACACGTGTTTCACGGTTTTTTAGAATACACCCCTAAATAAGTAAGCGAAGCTGCGTGCGTCCGCTAGTATATTATAATACTTTTGTGTTATTTGACATTGATTTTGCCCACCAGAAGCAGTGAGTGAATCATGATATAAAATATTGGTCTATAAACCAGGGATTTTTTTTTCTAAGTCGAGAAAGGTAGGAGATTTTATTGAAAATATATTTTATGATTATATTGTATATGCAGGGTGTAACACTATCAATGTTAAAATTTTACTACTATTTTTTCTGTTACAATGTTATTTTTTTTAATGTCTTATAAAACTATGAATTACAAACACTACATGATTTAATGTTATATTATCCAGTGCTTAAGCACTGGTTAATTTTTGAGACATTGTGAGTTAAGTAGAGGAACTCAATGCCATGTTAATTCCTTTAAGAGCAAAGAAATAAAAATAATTAAGTCTCCTGAGTCAGCATTCAACCCACTAGTGTTGCATTTACGGTTAGAAACAGTAATTCTTTGACAAACACATGTTTTTTGTGATGTTGTTAGAGTAAAATAGTATTACAATTTTATAATGATTCATTTCTTTTGTTACTTATAAGTAACCTATAATGAACTTACATATTTAAATCTATATAAGTCCATTGTGGGGATTCCTTTGAGTGAGAGTGAGACATTAATAAAGGTATCATACATGTAACAAAATGTTATTAATTATATTATTTTTTTCGCTTCATTTGTACATTTGCATATTTCACTACATATATATTGTTTTTTTACAATGTGAGAAATGAAAAGAATTCATTCCTCTGAGTGGACTAATCTGTCGCATTTCAATTTAGGTGCTGTGTGTACTGCTGCTACACAATAGCCTCATTTTTTAAAGATTTATGCATTTTTTTTAAATTTAAGAATAAATAAATTTGTATGATGATTTTTTACTATTATTTTTGTAGACTTTTTGTAAAATATCTACACATAAAACTATTACATTAAATGAATCCTGTGCTAATGAACAATGTGAAGCTGATGTCATATAGATGTAATTTGGAGAAAAAAATAGTTAATCATCCTTGTAATTGCCTTCTTGGAATGTTTATATATTGTTTTATTAAGAAGGGTAAATATTAAGCTCCACAACCCAAAAAAATAGACAGTGTAAGAGAACTCAAATGTCTTAACACTAGGTTCTCTCCGCCTACATTGCATACATTACATTGCTGTATGCAGAAAAAAATGTTAACCTTTGATTATAAAATAATTATACTATGTCAACAGTTACTAAATTAATTCAATAAAAAGTAAAACAAAATGTTAAATTTTTATATCATCAAAAATAAGAATTTGTCATTTATTACATTTTTGATTTGGTAATAAAAACAACCTGATAATAAGGTTATATTATTCTTATTTACATATTTCATCTTAACTATCAGGATATTTGTTTTACCTTCACTTCTGTCCTAAAATTGTTAACTGTCACAAGGACATATTACTCATGTCTCCAAATAATTTTGAGGTCATATTTAATAAAACATATTAAACATATAATATAGGTAAGAAATAAACTTTACTTGGTGGATATTGTGGAGTATAGGGACTCGAGGGCCCGACTCCACCAACAGCTTGAGAATAGCTCGGAGGAGCAGCCGGGGGAGGCTGCATCGTATGTCCGTTACCCCAGCCATATGGAGGAGGATTACCACTTTTTTCCATTTTTAGAAAAAGAAATAAATAATCACCACTCAACGTTAACGCTACTTAATGCGCGCACTATATAGAGTATACCTTCGCGTGATGCAATACAATATCGCTTCTATTTTTAGGTATGATTCCACCAACCAATAAAACACAAATGCTCATTCGTGAACTAAAAAGTTTATGAGTAAGTGAATAATGCGGTTTGGTCAATTTAAATAATAACAAATCCAGACTCTCAGTTATTGCAGGCTTTTTTACTCTAATCACTTATGTAATAAAAAATATTGTTTCTTTTTGCAATAGACGCTCGGCCAAACTATGATTTTTTGCTTTATTAATTATGATCTTTATGATCGAGGCATCGAGGAACATATAAGTTTGTACATGTTCCTTGGTATGTACTTTATATTTAAAATAAACATTTAAATTTGTTTTCCGTCTTTTTGGATCTATAACTCTGCGTCGAATTTTGAATATTTTATTATGAAACCAAAGAAGTAACTTTAATCCACGACTATTGCATTCGTAGGTTTACCTGCTACCTAAAAATTATTATTAGATTAAGTGATAGTATTTTAATATGTGGATAATATATTATCATTTTAAAAAGTATTTGATTTCTAAATTCCGAACGTTATAGACATATAGCATCTATCATAGATGTCAAAGTTATGTGACATTTTATTCAAAATTTAAATTTTTAAATGCCTTGATAACGGTCAGTGGCATATTTGCTAGTGCTCGCTGTTCTATGAATCCACCGTTTTGCGTTATTATAATTATTGATATATAGTGTTTAAAAAAAAATTACCTTTATATTGCCACTAAAATAAATAATATTTAATAGTAATAAAATTATATATTAACGACAAAATGCGAACCACGTCGAACAAGAACAGTACGTATACAAACATGCCAGCGACATATATACTTTTATTATACAAGAGAATAAGAATTTTCTATTTTTAAATATAAGTAATTATAATAAATACATTTAAAAATTTAACTATTTTTTTTAACTAGTATTATTAACAGATTATGATGATTCCGACTCTGATCCTATTCAAGTTTTGCATTTTAAATAAGCAAATAAATTATTTTTAATTAAAGGAAGAGGAGAGAGAAAGAGACATATCGATCGACAATCTATAAAGACTATACAATTGTGTTGCCTGGATGTTTTGCCTGAATTTGGTTTGAGTTGTAGGAATGTTTCCAAAGCAGTTACCCACGCTGGATTACCAATGACCCCTGCAAGTGTGGCCAAAGTATTACGTCGACACGCTAAAAAGTTACCTAGTGACGAAGTTTTTAAAATAATGGAAAGATTAAGGTTGAAATGTAAGTTTATCCATATTTTTTAGATCCACCTACTACTTTTCACAAAGGCGGCCTTATCACTACAAGTGATCTCTATTAGGCAACTAGATTCCGGAAGGATATAATTAAAAGTGTGATCATAATGTTGTGCAAAGTGACATAAAAAATAACTAAATTAACCATAAAACAAACAAATAAAAAAATAAATAAATATGTATACACAAATTCTTTTTTTTTAATATAACCCACTGACCCACTGGCGTGACCAGATTTATCTTTTGTATATATACTGTCATATATATGTGACTTTCTTTATCTTTATTTCTATTATGTTTTGAGTTTGGCAGACTGTCTATCTCTGCTCTTATTATATATAATATATATGCATATATTATATTTATAGTTTTTATTTCTTTCTTTTTTATGTATGTACATTTTATATGTATATTCAGTGATTTTATTATCTTATAATATATGTTTTTTTTTAGTTTAATTATTATATTCATCCTGTCCCAATAGATGCGACTGCAAATGTGATAGTTGTGGTCGTGGGTTCGATATCCGCTAGTGGTAATGATCATATTTAAGTTACTCAATCCGCTTCAGGAAGACAAAGCAGCGTTAGGTTACGAAATTTATAACAGTGTTATTTTTTTATTATAATTGAACATTACTTGAAGCTGTCTCTGCGAAGTGGTACAGCGTGTGACCCATAAGCACGACGGTATGGGTTTGATTACCACTCGGGGGTTATGAATTATGTAATGTTTTCACATCCTCTCTCTGGCAAAAACACAAAGCTCGTCGAATTCCGCCACTCAATACGCAATATTATTTTTATATATAATATTATAATATCATGTTTTATTGAACATAAAAAATATTTTTTTCCAGGTCTAGGCTACAGGTACAGTAGTTTAGAGAACGTGCATTCTCTATTACCTATATATCCTAATCATAATGGAAAACCGGATGATTTGACTATGGTGCTATATTATACAATAGTTAGTATGTAACTAGTATTAAGCTCGCGGCTCCCTTCACTTAGACTTCATTTATTTTATCATATATTTTAACGAGAACACGCAATGCCACCAGAATTAGGCGGAAAGTGGGGAATGGAGTGTCTTAACACTAGGTTCCCTTTGTCGACCTTACTGTATGTGTAGGATTCAGCGTGAAGCTGATTTTTAATGTTAGTTACGACCAATTTTTTGTCGAAATGAACAGAATTAATAAAATAACTCAAAAGGAATTGAATGTTTATGTAATGACTTTCCTTCAAACTAATTGAATTGGTGGTGTAGCATAGCGCACGGTACAACTTGTATTTAAAAAACAACTAGTGTTTACTTGAAAGTCCAAGTCCCTTTATATACTTTTTTATTACACAATTTTTTTACGTTATAATATTTTTTTATTAAAAATATAATCTATATATATATATAAAAGGACTTGTCCTCACTGACTGAGGTAAGACGCACTCACAGCCGTAACCGCTGATGGTAGAAACATGAAATTTGGACAGATGTTTACTTTCATAATCTGGACATCCACTAAGAAGGGATTTTGAAAAATTTTAACCCTAAAGGGGTAAAATAGGGGTTCAAAGTTTGTATGGAAAAAAATTTAAATCGGCACCGATTTTTATAAAATTTGAAATTTAGATTTTTAAAAGTATTTAATTGAACACGTGTTTCATCGTTTTCTAGAATTCTCCCTCTAAGGGTGCAAATAAAGGGTTGAAAGTTTGTATGGAAAAATTCTTAAATCGCCACCGATTTTTATAAAATTTAATATTTAGACTCTTAAAAATATTTAATTGAACATGTGTTTCATGGTTTTCTAGAATTCACCCCCTAAGGGTACAAATAAGGGGTTGAAAGTTTGTATGGAAAAATCTTTAAATCGCAACCGATTTTTATAAAATTTTATTTAGAATTCACCCCTAAATACGCAAGCGAAGCTGCACGCGTCCGCTAGTATACATATAATTGTAGTGCAGGAACACAAGCATACAACTGTAAACAAGACGGGTTCGATTTGCATTTGGTCGAATGAAATATTTAATATTTTCATTTTTTGGCTCTGCCTACTGCTATCAAGTAAAGCGTGGCGTTGAGTTTCGCTACTCAAGACGCTTGAAGGTTAAACAACTTTGAACTTTATCACCAATACCTACGACTGGATTTCCGCATGAGGCGTGTGCGGCGGTGTCCCTTTGATAGGTTTATGTGATCGTGTTCTTAACAAATGGCGTTTTAATTTACAACGATGATTTTATTATTTATTTTGTTTGAAAGAGAAAAACTTTTTCATTTTTGTAAAAATAATTATAATTGTATTAGGCTTTTATAGTTAAGCTGTGGTTTCATTTAAAATGGAGCTGACAAAAACACTCAGTATAGACAGCGACAGTTGTGTATTTGACACCCTCGCGCAGGTATGATTGTATATTCATTTCCCACGCTAGAACAAAAGGCGCAGAGTTTAGTTCTGCCACTCAATATGCAATGTTTCAAATAGGGTATCGGGACACTAGACCCTCTCTCTGCCTATTCTACTATATGTGGGCTTACGTACAGCGTGAAACTACAAAACCCTTGTTTTTAATAATCTAATTTGTCCACAGAATTAACAAGAAAATAAATGAAAATGACAATGCTATTAGAATGTGAAGATATGGCGCAGACTTTGCTCTCTTGGGCGGTAAAAGGAGCAATATCACCTGGTTGTGAGCTCTTCCAAATTTTCCATAAGACAAAATCTAACAATATACACATTAGAGGAAGACGAAATGTTATTTAACTTTAGCCAGGAATCGAGCTACTGTTTTGAATGTAATAATAATGTTAGTTATGTTATGGAATTTTTAATCTAATGTCTAATATTAAATCATTATTGTATATGGTTGTTGTTTTTTGTGGCTTGCCTAAGTATTTCATAAAAAATAAGAGTATATATAGGATATAATATTCACTCGGGGATATGAAATATTGAATGTATTTATTTTCCCTGTCGTAACGGCGTTGAGTTACGCTGCGCAAAAAGGATACGATATCTCGAGAATTCAGCGGAAAGTTGGAGTGTCTCGATAGGAAACATAGTGTTTTAATACTACGTGGCTTTGTCTACCCTGCCATGTGATATTATATAACTGATATATAACTGATTCACACTCCTATGTCCTTCAGTGTCAAGCTATCAGTTATATTATATATTTTGTGCAAAAATAAATGTCCAAATAAATAATTAAAAATACTTTTTTAGAAAATTGTATAGAAATTTGACAGGATTGGACCAAATGTTGAAAATTTTGAGGCGGCGGTATTGAATGTCGAATGCCGATACGTAAAAATTTTCATACCTTTTCTAAAAAAGTATAATGCAGTATATTATTTTGAAAGCATAAAGTCAATTTCCTTAATAAAATGCTTAAATAAAAAATGTTTTTGGAAAGTAAAAAAATGACAAAATAAAATAAAACTCTTATCAAATATATTCAGATTAAGATCAGTAAGCGTAGATTATTTTAAGTATTTCTTTTGTTATTTTTTCTTTAAGTTACTTTTTAAAACACAATTTGTTTTTAGGCAAATGTTTTTAATCTATGCTACATTACCATAGATAATTTATTAAAAAAAAACTTCGATCATTTTAACTGTCAGAGAAAACAAAAATAGCCATCTGTCTTAGGTACTTGTCTAATGTCTTTTGTCGTAATCGTATGGTACTAAAATAACTGAATAACATATACACGCGTACCTTTTAGGTTTAGGATTTAGCACATCATACGCAAGGTAATTTAAAAATGTGATATACTTTAATTACGTGGTCAAATGTTGTTTTAATTATTTAGAAGGACAGTGTGTATATTAAACCTGCGATGATTCATACAACTCTTGTTTTCCTCATTAGGAGCAATGTCTTCACCGCGCCCTAAATCACCTCGTACTCCTGTTTTACCAAAGAAAGAAGACAAAGAAGAATCATTTTGGGATAAAATTGGAACAATTGGTCGCAAAAAGCGTATAAAGGAAGGTGAGTATAATTACTTGTATACTAATCGTATGCCGTGTGTAGGTTGAGAAGTTTATAGTTCCCCTTAATATTATCTCATTCGTCTGCAGATGTTTAATATGTTATCTGTATAAGCTTAAACTTTTTATTTCAGTGCAGGAAGTACAGGCGGAAGGAAAATACGCGATCGACTCACCTGGTAGTCCAACAGCTCCCGAAATTCCACCAGAGGAATATAGCTTACGTAAGAATTCGACATATATGATGACTTAATCTTACTAATTATTAGAAAAAAAAAAGACAGGTCTACCCTACCCGGGTAGGCACTCAGTTACCCATGAACCACACAATTTGAAACATTATGTTTTGAGTGGTAGGTTAGGTTGGACTCAATATAGGTAATTTAAATAAAATTATCTTCATAAGTGGGGATCTAAATTAAAACCATTTCATGCAATCAGCTTGTACACTGCACCATGACAGCCTCACTGATTAATCATAATATTTAATTATATTCAATAATTTTAGATGACAATGAGGAAAGAGCAATAATTGAACCAAGGTGCTTAGAAGATCCTAGAGTAAAAGACTTGATCCAAGTATTGATTGATTGGATAAATGATGAACTGGCAGCGCAGAGAATAATTGTCAAAGATATTAGTGAAGATCTTTATGACGGGCAAGTGCTGCAGAAACTTCTGGAAAAGTTAACAGAGACTAAATTGGATGTACCTGAAGTGACACAGTCAGAAGAGGGACAACGGCAAAAGCTGGCTGTAGTGCTGAGAGCTGTAAATCGGGTTAGTAATATTTTGATATCTTATTGTATCTTTCATCAATATAGCGCAAACTCCACTTAATATAGTTGTTTGTTTTCTATATATTGATAGATTCTGTACAACATGACACCCATTTGCTATCTACCATAAAAGCCTGGCTTGCTTGATGAATATGGTACTCATACACCAAAAAAATATTGCTGTAGAATAAAATTTAAATTATTGTATGGTATAAATTATTTATATAAAAATTTGCTATGGTATTTTATTCTTTTTGTGTTTGTAAAAGCAAAATAATTTTTTATTGATTATTTGTTACAATTCTAAATTTCAATTCCATAGTACATCATTTATTACTTGCATCATACCTTTCATTCGTCTTTATTGCAAATTGAATTGTTACATAGGCAATGAAATTGTTATATTTGAAATTATACAGAATAAATAGGTATTTTTGAAAATATATCTTTTAAATTATTATATTTTTTGATGGTTTTTGATATCAATATGTTCAAAAATATTTTTTTAATTAAAATTTTAAGAATTATAGAACTAAATAGCAGTATTCTCACTTGAAATGTTCAAGTTCAATTTTTATTTGCAATGCAATAAATAAAATGCTAGCGAATTGAATTATATAGTTTTAATGCTTTTGCCAATTTACATTATATTTGAGATTTATTTATTGCTGAATGTTCTTTTTGCGAATTTGTATTATATAAAATATCCATCCAAATGTTATTTCATTATTATATGTATTGTATAATGAAAAGATATCATTAGTGGTATCTAAAAAAATGTTTTTAACTTTAGTTTTAATTTTAAAATCAAATATGAAGTCATCGTGGCAAAGGAACATAGTGTAGGACCTCTTTCTGGTTACGTGATAATGGCGATGAGCGCGGCCACTTAATGTGCCTACCTCTTTATATGCATTATATGGCATTATGCTGATCTAATGCTATCTAATTATGCTTATGATAAAAATGTCTTATATGATTTAACAAGTATATATGGTTTTGTGTTTAAATAGTTTTGCTAGCGTTTACACACAACTTAATGTAATTAATAAAACAGAATATACTTTTATTAAATTAGTGAATCAATTTTACATTTTTAAATATAAATTATTAGTAATATATTATTAATTTATTAATTATGTATATATATACAAAATATAGCATTTTTACTATACTAACCTAATTATCTACAGGTTCTCTATGGGACACCAAAACCGGTACAAAAATGGAGTATAGATTCTGTGCATTCAAAGAATGTAGTGTCTATTTTACATTTATTAGTGGCTCTGGCGCGCCATTTTAGAGCTCCTATACGCTTGCCTGAAAACGTCAGTGTTACAGTAGTAGTGGTGAAGAAGGATGGCTCTAATCAATTGTCTCATAGGTAAGTTAAATAAGATTAACAAGAGAACGGAGAGTGGTCGTAAACATATTGTTAATAGTGGAGTTTACAGTACGAATTGTAATATTTGAGTCCATGTTCAATGTGCTCCCCAGATGATTGTACGTAAAATATTGTCGTCTTTTTTCTGTAGTAACCGTTTAGGCTTCAATACGATGACCCTAGTCCCGTCAATAGCCGCCGGCGTAACGTGATCGCCGCATATGACACATCAGCTGTTTGTTGCACATTGTAAAGACTAAAGAGCCAGACGTTCGGTCTTTGTATATTTATCCAAGATTCTTGGCATGTTGTGTCCTTGCTGACGCACGCTGATGTCGTTTGTTGACCTTCCCTTCACTGGTGAATTCATATTGTGTAAGCTGTATACAGGCTGGCTCGAAATACATGTGAATTCATGTTGTCCGTAATTCATCTTGTGTGCAATGCTGCATTTTAGCTTCGCGCTGTTTCCCGCTCACAACAGTTTAGGTGGAGAGTATTGTGGGTTGAGTGGCGGAACTTAACGCCGCGCTTTGCCCTTTACTAGAGCAAGAAAATTAAATTATTTATATAATATATCAGTGCAGTGGAAGTGGAACTCGCAACCGTCGCGTTTACAATCGCACGCTTCTGCCACGACGGCCTCCAAAAAAATGAAAATAGTTCTTAATTTTTCATTATGTTTTTTTTCAGGACGTACATAGAAGATATAACGACCACTTACGATGATCTCGGCATGAAATGCGAGAGAGATGCTTTCGACGCTTTATTTGATCACGCACCAGATAAATTACAAGTTGTTAAGAAGGTACAAATTTACATTTTTTCTTATTTATCTGTTACTTTTTTTTTATATGCAGCTCAATACTTTGAGAGCCTATAATGCCTGTCGTGGAATCTTACTCCAGGAATTGATATATTTAATATTTTCATTTCCTCGCACTGGTAAAGGGACTCAATACGGGATTTGGCAGAAAGTGGATAAAGTAAGTGTCTTAATACTAGGTTCCCTTCCTTCGTTCCTTTCTCCTGTCTATACTACTATGTGCGGAATACATAGTGAAGCTAAAAATACTACTTTGAGATGTAGGTAGAGGGGATGTAACAATATGCCTGTTCTTTTCTATAATTATATTAGGTACCCTTGACTATATATGATATTTGGCTCATAGTCCTTGAAAATGTACCTATCATTTTCAAAGAGTATAGTTTTTTTGTATTCTCATCTATTGACTAAAATGTTCATTTAAGCTCAAATATTACGAAACAACCTGCAATTAACAATAACTTTTATGTATTTTGTGACCTTTTGCCATTTTTTTATCCAGTCCCTTATAACCTTCGTGAACAAGCATCTCAGCAAAGTGAACCTCGAAGTGTTGGATCTGGATAGTCAGTTCCACGACGGGGTGTACCTGGTCCTCCTCATGGGGTTACTTGAGGGATTCTTCGTACCCCTCTACGATTTCCACCTGACCCCCCAGGATTTTGACCAGAAGGTCCATAATGTGACTTTCGCATTTGAACTTATGCAAGACGTTGGTTTGGCTAAGCCCAAAGCCAGGCCTGAAGGTAAGATAATATAAGCTTTTTTTTTCTTTTTGTTTTATCAAAAAAAGGAGAGGTTCTCACATACCTATAAACCGAGGTTTAGTAAAAATATATATTTATTTAATTAATAAATAAAACCTGCTGCTGTCAAATATAAATCTAAATTACTTTTTTGAATTAATACAAAACAATCATTGATCGAAGACCACTAGAATAGGTTTTTAAAAATAAGAA